>CM021100.1:789393220-789836460 GCA_007115665.2 Sequoiadendron giganteum
CCCTCTCTCCCTAAACCCACTATATCTCCCACTCTCCCTCTCCCTACCTCTCTCCCACTACCTTTGTCTCTCTCTTAAACCCTCTAACATCTACCCTCTACCCTCTACCCTACACATTAAAACATCAACCCTCAATTCTCAACCCTTAATCTCTCAACCTCAACCCCTATTCCCTCTACCCTATACATTGGACCCTCAACCCTAAACCTTCAACCACGTACCCTCAAACCATTACCCTAAACCATCAACCCTAAACTATTACACCTTAAACCCTTAAACCCTCTACCCCCTCTTTATCTCCCTCTCTTTCTCAGGTCACTCCCTCTCGCACCCTCTCCCTCTCTCAGGTCTCTCACTCACACTCCCTCTCTCTCCCACTCCCTCTCTCTACCTATCTCTCCAATCTCTCCCTCTCACCCCCCTCACACTCTGTAGTCTCTCCCTTTGGCACCCTACCTATGTAACTCTCTCTTTCTCACCATCTCTCTCTCCCCCCCTCTCTCTCTCCCTCTCTCTCAATTCTCTCTCTCCCACCCCCCTCACATTCTCAAGTCTCTCCCTTTGGCACCCTACCTACATAAATATCTATTTCTCACCGTCTCTCTCTCTCCCCGCTCTCTCTCACTCCCCCTCTCCCTTTCACCCCCTTCACACTCTCAAGTCTCTCCCTTTGACACCCTACCTACATAACTATCTCTTTCTCACCATCTCTCCTCTCTCCCTCTCCTCCCTCTCTCACCCCTCACACTCTGAAGTCTCTCCTTTGGCACCCTACCACATAAATCTCTCTTTCTCACGCCTCTCTGTCCCCCTCTCTCTCCCTGCTCTCAATTCTCTCTCTCCCACCCCCTCTCTTTCTCTCCCTCCCTCTCTCAGATTCTCTCTCCCCACCCTCTGACTCTCTCTCTCACTCACTCTATCTCTCTCCTCTACCCTTTACCCTTAACCCTTATACCCTCTATCTCTCTCCCACTCCCTCCCTCTCTCTCTCTCTCAAGTATCTCCCTCCTACCCCCTCTCCCTCTCTCAACTCTCTCTCTCTCTCACTTACTCAATCCTATCTCTCTCCCCTCTATTCTCTACCCTTAACCATTATACCCTCAACCCTAAACCATCAACCCTAAACCCTTACACCCTAAAACCTTAAAACCTATACCCTAAACCATCAACCTTATAGGTCCTCAACCCTATACCCTCAAACCTCATCCATCTTTGTCCCTCCCTTGTCTTCTCTCCTTTCTATCTCACTTCTCCCTCTATCTCTCCCTCCATCCATCCCTCCCTCTCCACCCTATACCCTCTGTTGGAAACATGTGCCTCAATCTTCTGACTTGAACCTCTTGAAAGAGAAAAATTGATGAGAAACTTGGGATGTCTTTCCGATAGGAAATTTATCTCTAAAGGATCGAAGTGGTCAGATTAGTGAGACATGTGGTCGGTCTTGTCGATGACAGTTGTCAATGTGACTTGAACTATCGATGTGATTTTTCTACCTCATGTCGATGCTAGAAGTCTAGCTGAGGAGTTAAGATCGAGGAGAATCTTGCCAACGGAAGCCAATGGTATGACCTGACTTTTCGGTGTGTAAAGCATGAAATTCTTCAATTCAAACAATAACAAAAATTTAAATAATTTCATTTATATTCAAAATAAAGTCGACACTTCATTCATTTAGACATCATAAAAAAACCAGTCGATTCTAAAACAATGACTTAAAGTCGATAAGATAGATTCATTATACAATTCCAATTTTAGATACATAAACATGTCATAATACACGACATTGATAATAATACAAGAAGTTGTAATATAAGTTACAATTCGAGACTTAGGCATTCAATCGCCTTAAGCTCTTCAATACATAATTAAAGAATACAAAATAACATAAATGAAGATGACATCCTTTGATCTTCAATCCAATAGCCTATCTTCAATAATGAAGACGAGAACAAGGATCAGGCACTTTTTCCGCCTAACCTCGAAGCTTACGCTTCCCCGGAATTCTTAAATAATTCAAAGAATACCCGACCCTGCACGAATCGCTTAGCAAAAAGCAATTGACAAGCAAGATGGAATCTAGTGCGTGCCTAGTATAACTAGTAAAACCACAAGCATTTTCATTTTTCTAATTCATTTAAGAAACAAGCAAGTTCAATACTAGGATATGGTAGAGAGTTCATTAATTCCATCTATTTCAATGGTCCTTAAGTTACTTGGCCAAGTAAAATGTCATGCACGACAAATAAAGCAGTTTTGGAAAAGCAAAACTACACTCTCTAATAACCCATATTCAGCACCTGTCCCGGAAGGTAACTGTCCAAAAACATGGCATGCACATTCATTTATCAAGCATGCATGGTTCCAATCAATTCAATACAATCTTTCAAAAACAATTACACATAAATCTTGTTTGAAGCGAAAACAGTTTAAATGTTGTTCTTTTCATCGTTTTAATCCATAAATAACATTAAATTAATAATTAAATCAAATAAATTAAATAATCAAAAATAAAGAAGGTGTATCTCCAGTATGTAAATTAAATACATATAAAAACAGGCATAAAAGAGCACACATTCTTTCGTTCTATTTACTCCCCTATTTAATCATGTTCAAGTTCATTTTGTTTCAAAGTAAATCATATATTTAAATTAATTGACTTATTTTATGTCTTTTCCATACTTTCAGAAAATAACTAATTACATTTCAAGAACATAATTAAAATAAATCGTTTTCATGTCTATTTTGAATGTTTTGAGTTTTATTTGCAAATTTCACTAACTTTAACTTCTATTTTGAAATCCCGTTTAAATTTTAAGAGACATTTAATCAAAATCTTTTCTATTTTGAATTCTTTCAGATAACGTTTTTTGTTTAAAATCTTCTTAAAATTTAAGTCTGAGTTTCTCCTAAATGGAAAATCAGTTATTTTTCATTGTTTTCCATCAATGTTTTCCTACAATTTTTTGTTTCTAATTTCAATTTGTTTTCTGCAGAAATTACAGTTTGATATTTAAGAATTCAAATAGAATTCGAAGTAAACAGAAATAATTTTAAATAGTTTTTTAAAAAATCAAGACAATAAAATAACTCTTTCATTCAAATTTACAATATTCATGTTTTGTCTAATAATTTCTAAAGTTCCTACCTGGTAATTCTTAATTTTGGAAATTGATTGTTTGTGTGCTTCCTCTGTAAATTTCTAAAGCTCTCCCTTGATTCTTTGATTCTCTTTGTGCCTCTCTGTCTTTTGTTGCTTGTGTGAATTCGAGTTAGCATTCCCTAGAATTTTATTTCTTTTCCCTAACTCTTCTTCTATCTTCTTTTTTTTTCTCTTCCCATACTTCACTCTGCTGATTTTATTTCCTATCTCCTATTGGACACTCTCCTCTCCTTCCCTTTCCACCCTGGCATGTGCCTCCTTCCTCCCTCTATTTCCTACGCATTACCTCTTTGCAGAGGTTGTGCCTCCACCTTTCCCTCACCCTACGCACTACTCCCTTCCTGCCTACCTTTGCACTTATCTTCTTTTGCTTCCCTAGGCGCGTCCTTTTCCTCTTAGCAGCACCTCTTTCTCCCTTCCAAGTGCTAGGTGGTTGTGAGTGGGTAGAGGAGTGGGGAAGACTTCTGTCTCTTTTTCTTTTACTCCTCCTGTAGTTGGCCACGCCTACTCCACCTCCACACCTGCATCAGCACTCTTCCTCTCCCTTCCCATGCATATTAGAGCAGCCTGCAATAAAATAAATACCAAATTGTCCTCCCCTCTCTTGGTCGCACGTGGGGAATAAGGAAAACTCCCTCTCTATTGTACTAGCCGCGCATGATGGAGATAAGGTGTATCCAAACTCAATCTACATCCAAAACTATCTCCCTCCTAGCGCATGAAAATCCATGTGAATCCAAGAAAGGTAAAGACATATATTTGTTTTTTCAGCTTCCTCTCTGAAAACAGATTTATTTTTCCCAGTCCCTTCATTCGATTTTTTTCTCTACCCCTATATCATGTAAATGGTGAAGTTAACAATAAGGTCAAATCCACTATTCTTGTTTGATCTCTAGAATATGGTGCACATCACTCCAAGTTTCATTCCTTTATTGCATGCTCAATTAATTGCAAGATATTTGTTTTGAAATTGATAGCTATTGTTTGCATTCAATATCAGTTTGCACGTTTGTTTGTTTTTTCAATTTATTTTCAATAACTCAACTTTAGATATTTGTTTAATTTCCTCATTAAATCTTTTCTCTTTCATAGTTTTAAATAAGAAATAAATAAAAACAATTAAATTTACAACACTATATTTATTACTTTTTAATAAATTCCGCAATAAAAAGTATATTTTGTTAATTTAAAATAACAATATTATTATTTTTAAATAATAATAAAATACCTACATAGGGAATCCAATTCATTTAAATAAAAATAAATTTCCTCTAAAATTAACCAAATCACCATTTTAAATCAACATATTCTTTTCACATTTTGGAGAAATCAATAAAACTTAATTTAAAATTGCAAGCACAATAATCTCAAAAATGCATTAAAATATCAACTAAGTGAGTGTGTGTGATTCCATCATCCTCATAAATGTCTAATGGCTAAAACGACTCTACCTTATCGTTGTCCACATCTTCATTCACATTCACCTATTCCTGCGTTCACTTGCACTCGAGTTTTCATCAGCAATGACAAACCCCAAATTTAAATAAAATTGCATTTCAAATCATTGCAATTGCATTTCAATTTCAATTTCACCTCAATTTAAATTTAAATTTAACTTCAATTTAAATAATCATTTAACATAATATAATTAATCAATATCATGATTAATAATTTGCATTTAAAATAATCAATAAAATCTATACGTGACATCCTTCCCCTATTGGAAGAGACATCGTCTCAATGTCTTATTAATCATTCAATAAGCATAGCATCACAATCAATAAAACAAACTATCTCAATCGGTGAAAACATAGTATCTCAATAGGTAAACATAATATCTCGATCATAATGAAATAGTAACTAATAGCATAGTTCTCAAAAACATAAGCATAACCAAATTATAGTAGCATCCACGCTATCAAATTTCACAACATGTGAATCAAAAACAAGAGTATAAAGTATCTCCACATAAATAAAATACTAATCTATGAAAGCAAATGAGGAAAAATGACGGTCAATTGTCACAGAATCCTCCCATGTAGCACTATCCTCAGTATACTGGTCCCACTGGAACTTGTACTGAGTACTATCCCTGTTAAGGCTAGTCTATCAGCAAATGGATTAATGACTTCTTGTACATCAAAGGGTCCCACCAATCTCAGAGCCAACTTTGATGATTTCCCAAAATACGTAAGATTTACAAAACAGTCATCCTATATAGTAATCTTGTCCTTTCTAGACCTTGCTTCAAGTATCCTTACTATCACATAGGGAAATCTCGTATGCTTCACACATACTCTCCCAAGAGCTTTATTCCATAAATACATCCTATATATAATAATAACTATACTTAGTGATCAGAATTCATTGGTCCGTGAATTTATCCTTAGTATAATCCATATGGAAGAGGAATGTCGATGTATTGTACACTACATTGTGGGTCCAATCATTTCCTTTGAATTTACACTGTTAGACAACTCATAACCCGAGTCCATCTGCCACTTACACATTCATTATCCTTACCATAAAGTACTTTACCTTAATTACTTGTCTATCTCGAGCATAACCTTGCTCCTAGACACTTATCAATTTTAATACTGCTCCACAATTAAGCTTCGTTATCAATTAAGTTTAATCGATCACTTCTATCTATTATTTCCTTTTTAACATTTTATCAAGTCTATGATTATATCCAAGCCTTTTCAGCTTTAATAGAGTTTCCTTTCTTTCCATATAATAGTCCAAACATCAATTTTAGAGTTTACAATTCATTCAAGATTTAGTTCACCATTTACTTATTTGACTAAAATAATATAAAGCACATTTATTCAAATGAATGTCTCATGCTATGATTTTGGTTTTCACAACCCTATCATCATTTGCTAAACTGAAATAACCTTTCAGGTTTACTAAGCAACTACTTCCCACAATATATTAATTAGGACCATAATCCTATAAGTCGAGTTTCCAAAAACTGTATGTTTCCTAATGAGTCTATCCACTAAAACATTATGTTAATTCTACTAACATCGACAGATCAATTTGTCTTGTGTTCTACCATTTTCCTTCTAAACTCTCAAGAGAGTTACATGTCCTACCAATTATTTCTTCTAGTCTTCTTTTCCTGGCATACGAGATATTACCTTACTACATTTCGTGCAGCTTCTTATTCTATCTTCTTTCGGATGATAGTGGATCCTTATCTGACAATTCCCTTTGTCAATTCGATGTTCTAACTCTAACATTATTTTCCTTGTTCCATTCTCGAATCTCCCAAATTTTGGACACATGGTTCTTTTATATCCAACAATAGTCTATCCTTTGACTGAGCGATAACCTATTTTGATCTTTCGCCATTATTATTCTTCCGGTAATTGGTTATAGGTTTGCAGAGGTAATTCCCATTTATCTCATAACATCCATACCTTGGATTTTCTTTTGTTCTTGGATTATTTTCAAAAAAAATAGTTCATCTTTTAACTCAATCTAATTTCCTTGATTTAATTTGATACAAATTTTTGAATTTTAATCCTTGTTCAATCACGTTGATCTCTAGATAATAACCAATTTAATTGTATACCTGATCATCAAGCATAAGAATTCAACTCCATGAATTTCTTAATCATAAGAGAATCTCAACTTCCATATTTCATTTTGAGCACAAGTAACAATTATGATGTTCTTCTCCGTAAGATTTTCAGCATTTCTTGCTAAGTGAAAATTCTATGATGTTCTGTCATGACAATAGATGCTTCCTTTTGAAAGTGTTTCTCTTTTAATATAAGAGCTACTTAAAATAAATTCTTCTCAATAATACGACTTCCTTTAACTTACTAGGCATCCCTCCTATGCTTCTATCCTTATAGAGTTTCATTATCTCCAATGATATTCAATCGCATGGAAAATCTTAAACCCAATATTCCCTTCCAATTCTTAGGATGCAATCCTTAATTATTGACTAGTCCGATTGTTTATAGATTTCTCCTCTTTATGTGGCTATATTCAAGACCCATTGTACATCTCATTCAAGTTTAATTCCTACTTATAGGTGTTAAAGAGTAATTCCACTACGTAATCCAACTTAATAGGTTTTAGTCTCATCATATGATCTCTCTCTTTATTTAATGAACTTCCTGTCCAAATTAGGTTATCTTTAACCCAAGGTTGCATTCAAGAGTACGGTAGTGATTAAGTGATTTGATCATTCTCATTAAGATATTTTTCTTTGGTTCACATAACATCACATCTTATTTTATTTTTCACTTCATCTCAATGGCTTAAATAGCCAACCTTTTTCTCATCCATAGGTTTCTTAACATAGTGAGCTTCAATGTCAAGTTGTTTCACGACATGGATATATTTCATATCAAAATAAAACCATTATTAAATTCTCTATATAAATTATATAGGATTATAGAGACACTTTCTTCCAATCACGAGTCTCTAAAATCTTTCCTTGTCAATCCATAGACAATGATCTTCCTTATCATGATCTAGTTATCTGCCTATTCTTTTCTAAGGCATTGGTAATAATATCCTTGATCTTTAGATCAAATAATCATAAGGTATACAGATCATAGTTCTTAACCTTTCCCTTTGTCATTTTTCCCTTATGGTCATAAAATGTATGACTTAATTGTCCTTATGACTTGCAAAGAAGTCATAACCAAGTTTCATTAGGTGGGGTACTTAGCTTGATTCAATCACTCTCTTCCTTTTCCCCCCCTTAGTGTTTCCGCAACTTTCATTCTTCTTATGTTGAACTTTTTAGTAATTTACTTGCTTCCTTGGAAAAAGGTTTGTCATTCCTTATTGTTGACCTTTCATTTCCATCTTCTTTCTAATATCCTTTTTCCATACTTACTAACCTCTTTTTTTGATGTACTTCTTAACTCAAAGTGTTGCTTTCCTTGCAACTTCTAGGGTCCTGACACATAGAGCCATGTGGTATTCCTATTCCCTTTTGGAGCCATTATTCATAAGTTGTTTGATTCCAAAAACTTCAATAACCTAAATGATTTTGGTTAGAGGAACCTTGCTCATATCATTGATTGTTTCTTTTGACCGTTCAGGTCTTTTCTCAATTCCTTGGTACTAAATCTTTTCTAACAAGGTCTTTATCTTAACACAAAAGTTTAAGTCATGAGTTCCCCAGCACTTGAGGATACTTCCTTCATTTGTATCTTACTTTTGAACAATCTAAAATTATGTTGACTTTTCATATGTAGATTCGTAGTGTTTACACTAATCCAAGAGTTCCTGACTCTTTTACAATTGTAGGTTGCTACAATTCAATTTATCTCATTCCTACTCATTATCTTTTTCTTAGAGCCATGTATGTACAAGTTATTCTTCCTAACCTTCCTACATAACTTGATTGCATAATCTTCCGCAATTCTAGGTTTTATCATAAATTGTTGGTTTAGGAAATTTGATTCCAGGGATGAATCTTTAACTAGCTCTAATTGACCCAAGCTACTAAGACTTACATCTTCCTTTTCACTTCCTTAAGTTTTTTCTCTTATCGTTCTGGCACAAGAACTTTTCAACCTTTATCTTCTTATAAGGTTTACGCATTATTTCGTAATGAGCTCATAGGTTGCAGTGCAGGACCTGGTTGCTCTAATACCAAATATAAAGCATGAAATTCTTCAATTCAAACAATGAAAAAACTTTAAATAATTTCATTTATATTCAAAATAAAGTCGACACTTCATTCATTTAGACATCATAAAAAAATTAGTCGATTCCAAAACAACGACTTAAAGTCAATAAGATAGATTCATTATACAATTCCAATTTTAGATACATAAACGTGTCATAATACACGACATTGATAATAATACAAGAAGTTGTAATATAGTTACAATTCGAGACTTAGGCATTCAGTCGCCTTAAGCTCTTCAATACATAATTAAAGAATACAAAATAACATAAATGAAGATGACATCCTTTGATCTTCAATCCAATAGCCTATCTTCAATAATGAAGACGAGAACAAGGATCAGGCTTTTTTTTCGCCTAACCTCCAAGCTTACGCTTCCCCGGAATTCTTAAATCATTCAAAGAATACCCGACCCTGCACGAATCGCTTAGCAAAAAGCAATCGAAAAGCAAGATGGAATCTAGTGCGTGCCTAGTATAACTAGTAAAACCACAAGCATTTTCATTTTTCTAATTCATTTAAGAAACAAGCAAATTTGATACTAGGATATGGTAGAGAGTTCATTAATTCCATCTATTTCAATGGTCCTTAAGTTACTTGGCCAAGTAAAATGTCATGCACGACAAATAAAGCAGTTTTGGAAAAGCAAAACTACACTCTCTAATAACCCATATTCGGCACCCATCCCGGAAGGTAACTTTCCAAAAACATGACATGCACATTCATTTATCAAGCATGCATGGTTCCAATCAATTCAATACAATCTTTCAAAAACAATTACACATAAATCTTGTTTGAAGCGAAAACAATTTAAATGTTGTTCTTTTCATCGTTTTAATCCATAAATAACATTAAATTAATAATTAAATCAAATAAATTAAATAATATAAAATAAAGAAGGTGTATCTCTAGTATGTAAATTAAATAAATATAAAAACAGGCATAAAAGAGCACACATTCTTTCGTTCTATTTACTCCCCTATTTAATCATGTTCAAGTTTGTTTTGTTTCAAAGTAAATCATATATTTAAATTAATTGATTTATTTTATGTCTTTTTCATACTTTCAAAAAATAATTAATTCATTTCAAGAACAGAATTAAAATAAATCATTTTCATTTCTGTTTTGAATGTTTTGAGTTTTATTTGCAAATTTCACTAACTTTAACTTCTATTTTGAAATCCCGTTTAAATTTTAAGAGACATTTAATCAAAATCTTTTCTGTTTTGAATTCTTTCAGATAACATTTTTTGTTTAAAATCTTCTCAAAATTTAAGTTTGAATTTCTCCTAAATGGATAATCAGTTATTTTTCATTGTTTTCCATCAATGTTTTCCTACAATTTTTTGTTTCTAATTTCAATTTGTTTCCTGCAGAAATCACAGTTTGATATTTAAGAATTCAAATAGAATTTGAAGTAAACAGAAATCATTTTAAATAGTTTTTTTAAAAATCAAAACAATAAAATAACTCTTTCATTCAAATTTACTGTATTCATGTTTTGTCTAATAATTTCTAAAGATCCTACCTGGTAATTCTTAATTTTGGAAATTGATTGTTTGTGTGCTTCCTCTATAAATTTTTGAAGCTCTCCCTTGATTCTTCAATTATCTTTGTGCCTCTCTATCTTTTGTTTCTTGTGTGAATTGGAGTTAGCATTCTTTAGAATTTTATTTCTTTTCCCTAACTCTTCTTCTATCTTTTTTTTTTTCTCTTCCCATACTTCACTCTGCTGATTTTATTTCCTATCTCCTATTGGACACTCTCCTCTCATTTCCTTTCCACCCTGGCACGTGCCTCCTTCCTCCCTCTATTTCATGTGCATTACCTCTTTGCAGATTCTGTGCCTCCACCTTTCCCTCACCCTGCGCACTACTCCCTTCCTTCCTGCCTTTGCACTTATCTTCTTCTGCTTCCCTAGGCGCGTCCTTCCCTGTCCTTCCCTGGCATCGCCTTTTCCCCTTAGCAGCACCTCTTTCTCCCTTACAAGTGCTAGGTGGCTATGAGTGGGTAGAGGAGTGGGGAAGACTTCTGCCTTTTTCTTTTACTCCTCCTATAGCTTTCTGCGCCTACTCCACCTCCACACCTGCATCAACACTCTTCCTCTCCCTTCCCACGCATATTAGAGCAGCCTGCAATAAAATAAATACCAAACTGTCCTCCCCTCTCTTGGCCATGCGTGGGGAATAAGGAAAAATTCCTCTCTGTTGTACTGGCCGCACATGATGGAGATAAGGTGTATCCAAACTCAATCTACATCCAAAACTATCTCCCTCCTAGTGCATGAAAATCCATGTGAATCCAAGAAAGGTAAAGACATATATCTGTTTTTTCAACTTCCTCTCTGAAAACGGATTTATTTTTCCCAATCCCTTCATTCGATTTTTTTCTCTGCCCCTATATCATGTAAATGGTGAAGTTAACAATAAGGCCAGATCCACTATTCTTGTTTGATCTCCAGAATATGGTGCACATCACTCCAAGTTTCATTCCTTTATTGTATGCTCAATTAATTGCAAGATATTTGATTTCAAATTGATAATTTTTGTTTGCATTCAATATCAGTTTGCACGTTTGTTTATTTTTTCAATTTATTTTCAATAACTCAACTTTAGATATTTGTTTAATTTCCTCATTAAATCTTTTCTCTTTCATAGTTTTAAATAAGAAATAAATAAAAACAATTAAATTTATAACACTATATTTATTACTTTTTAATAAATTCCGCAATAAAAAGTATATTTTGTTAATTTAAAATAACAAAATTATTATTTTTAAATAATAATAAAATACCTACACAGGGAATCCAATTCATTTAAACAAAAATCAATTTCCTCTAAAATTAACCAAATCGCCATCTTAAATCAACATATTCTTTTCACATTTTGGAGAAATCAATAAACCTTAATTTAAAATTGCAAGCACAATAATCTCAAAAATGCATTAAAGTATCAACTAAGTGAGTGTGTGTGATTTCATCATCCTCATAAACATCTAATGGCTAAAACGAATCTACCTGATTGTTGTTCTCACCTTCATTCATATTCACCTGTTCCTGCGTTCACTTGCACTCGAGTTTTCATCAACAATGACAAACCCCAAATTTAAATAAAATTGCATTTCAAATCATTGCAATTGCATTTCAATTTCAATTTTTCCTCAATTTAAATTTCAATTTAACTTCAATTTAAATAATCATTTAACTTCAATTTAAATAATCATTTAACTTCAATTTAAATAATCATTTAACATAATATAATTAATCAGTATCATGATTAATAATTTGCATTTAAAATAATCAAAAAAATATATACGTGACACGTTGTGAGTTTCCTGACTCAGAACGATGTTAGAATTCTGGCTGAGAAGTTTCATCGAGGAGAGTCTAACCGGTCTCAGTGGAATCGGGGTAACATTGGACTTCAGTTGGACTTGAGAATGTTATACCGATTTTGGTGGTCTTGTCGATGGCTATTGAACGTCGATGTGACTCTTGTCGATCCGAGGATAGGTCGTCCAACTTAGGTCATCGGGGAGACATGGAACTTCGAAAAGACATTTTGAATTTCTTCCAAAGCATGTTGTTTTGTCGATGAGTCTGTTCTAGTTGAACATCGGTCTGGCTCTTGTTAATGAGGTGTTTTGAATTGCATTTGAACTAAAGGTCATCGGGATGATTTTGGACCTCGATGAAACATTTCAAACTATCTCTGACGCTTGTTGTCTTACCGATAAGGTTGTTTGGTTGACGTCAGGGAGACTCTTGGTGATGCATGTGGTCATGATGGTTCTTTTAGGATGTCGAGGAGACATGGGATATTGAGGTGATTTTCTAGCCTCTCATCGATAGTGTTGGTCATGGCGATGGACTCGAATGTGGACTATGGTTGAACGAACACTAACTTGGTTAACCTCTTGATTTGTACGATGGTCATTGGAGGACTACATTGAGTTGGTGTTGACTGCTCTCTGACTGGTAAGATCAACAATTTCCCTATAGAGGAAATTGAACCAAACCGTTTGTACAGAGATCGAATCGACCATGGTTGTTGGATATATATTGCAATGTGTTGTAACAGTGATTGGGTTCTCAACATTTGATAGTTTTTGGTCTTCATTGTATGTTGTATAAG
This sequence comes from Sequoiadendron giganteum, assembly GCA_007115665.2. Classification (NCBI taxonomy): domain Eukaryota; kingdom Viridiplantae; phylum Streptophyta; class Pinopsida; order Cupressales; family Cupressaceae; genus Sequoiadendron; species Sequoiadendron giganteum. Next base: position 789,406,179 of record CM021100.1, read on the forward strand.
CATTGTAACAGTGATTCATAGAACTGTAATCAAGATTTGATTTGTACAAGGTTGATTAGGGAAATGTTGTTGATGTGAAATTGATATCTGCAAAGGGGAACTGCAACTTTGTATGTAATTGTCATTTATTGTAATACAAAGTGTTTTTCTTGGTACGGTGGGTTTTTCTCCTTTAAAAGTTTTCCCACGTTAAATACTAGTGTCCAATTCTATGTATTCTTTAATTGTCTATTTTTTTCGGGTATATGCAATTTTAATGAACTGTAATTGTTTTTGAACCTGTAGTCTTCACTATTCCTCTTAGAATTAACATTAGGAAGGCATTTTTGCACCTTTTCTTTCCTTACATCCTTAACCCTTAAACTCTTAAACCCTCAACCCTCAACCCTTAAACCCTCTACCCAATACCCAATACCCAATACCCTAATCCCTCAACCCTTAAACCCTTAAACCCAAGAAAACTCTCTACCCTAATCCATCAACCCTCAACCCTTTATCCCTTTATCCCTCAACCCTTTACCTTCAACCCTCAACACTTAAACCCTAAACCCTCAACCCCAAAACCCTCTACCCTATATGTTGGCCCCTCAACCCTAATCCATCAAGCCTGTAACCTCAACCCTCTACCCTCTACCCTATACATTAAACCCTCAACCCTCAATTATCAACCCTCAACCCTAATCCTTCAACCATATACCCTCATCCCTAAACCCTTAAACCCTAAACCCTTAAACCTTCTATCCTCTACCCTCAACCCAATACCCTCTACCCTCAACCCTAATCCCTCAACCATATACCCTTAGCCCAATATCCTAAACCATTAACCCTATATTTCGTCAACCCTATACCCTCAATTCTCAGCCCTCTACCCTATACATTGGATCCTCAACCCTCATATATCTTTGTCCCTCCCTCCTCTTCTATCCTTCTCTCCCTCTCTCAAGTCACTCCCTCCCACACCCTCTCCCTCTCTCAACTCTCTCTCTCAAGTATCTCCCTCCTACCCCCTCTCCCTCTCTCAACTCTCTCTCTCACTCCTTTTATCTCTCTCCCCTCTACACTTTACCCTTAACCCTTATACCCTATATCTCTCTCCCACTCCCTCCCTCCCTCTATCTCTCAATTCTCTCCCTCCTACCCCCTCTCCCTCTCTCAACTCTCTCTCACTCACTCACTCACTCAATCCTATCTCTCTCCCCTCTACTCTCTACCCTTAACCCTTATACCCTCTACCATCAACCATCAACCCTAAACCCTTAAACCCTCTACCCTTAAACCCTCTACCCTCAACCCACTACCCTAAATCATCAATCCTATAGGTCATCAACCATATACCCTCAATTCTCAACTCTCTACCCTATACATTGGATCCTCAACCCTCATATATCTTTTTCCCTTTGTCTTCTTCTCTCCTTCTCTCTATCTCAAATCTCCCTCCATCTCTCTATCTGTCCATCCCTCCCTCTCTACCCTAATCCCTCAACCCTTTAAACCATCAACCTTTAAACCCTTAAAAATTCAACCCTAAACCCTAAACCCTCTACCCTCAACCCTCAACCATCAACTAAAAACCCTTACACCCTAAACCCTCTACCCTCTACCCTCAACCCAATACACTAAACCATCAACCCTATAGGTCCTCAACCCTGTACCCTCAATTTTCTCCCTCTCACTCACTCTTATCTCTCTCCCCTCTACCATTAACCCTCTACCCTCTACCCTAAACACTTAAATCCTCTCCCTCTCTCAACTCTCTCTCTCACTCACTCCTTTTATCTCTCTCTCCCACCCCCTCTCTCTCTCTCTCTCCTCTCTCTATCTATCCCTCCCACCCTACCTAGATAAGTCCCTTTCACTCCACATCCCTCTTTCTCTCCCTCTCTTAGGTCACTCTCTCCCACACCATCTCCCTCTCTCAGGTCTCTCACTCACACTCCCTCTCTCTCCCACTCCCTCTCACTACCTATCTGTCAAGTCTCTCCCTCTCACCCCCCTCACACTCTCAGGTCTCTCCCTTTTGCACCCTACCTACATAACTCTCTATTTCTCACTGTCTCTCTCTCCCCCCTCTCTCTCTCTCCCTCTCTCTCAATTATCTCTCTCCCACCCTCCTCTCTATCTCTATCCTTCACTCTTTCCCTCCCACCCTACCTAGCTCAGTCCCTCTCACTCTGACCCCTTCTCTCCCACTCCCTCTCTCTTAAACTCTCACTTCCACCCCCTCTCCCTCTCTCCAAACTCTCTCTCTCCCCCTCTCTCTCAAGTCTATCCCTCCTACCCCATATCTCTCTCAGGTATCTCCCTTTGGCAACCTACCTAGGTAACTCTCTCTCTCTCTATCTCTATCTCTATATATCTATCTATCCCTCCCAACCTACCTAGAGATAAGTCCCTCTCACTCCACCCCCCTCTTTCTCTCCCTCTCTTGGGTCACTCCCTCCCACACCCTCTCCCTATCTCAATTCTCTCACTCACACTCCCTATCTCTCCTTCTCCCCCTCTCTCGCACTCGCTCTTAATACCTATCTCTCAAGTCTCTCCCTCACACCCCCCTCACACTCTCAAGTCTCTCCCTTTGGCACCCTACCTACATAAATCTCTCTCTCACACTCTCTCTCTCCCTCCCTCCCTCCCTCTCTCCCTCCCTCCCACCCTACCTAGCTAAGTCCCTCTCACTCCAATCCCTTCTCTCCCACTCCCTCTCTCTTAAACTCTCACTTCCACCCCCTCTCCCTCTCTCTAGACTCTCTCTCTAGACTCTCTCTCTCTCTTAAAATTCCCCCCCTCTAAATACATACATACATACTTACATAAATAAAAGCGTAATACATATGTACATACAATCCTACATCCATACAAGCATACATACATACATGTGTAGATACAATCTTACATACATATACACATACATACAATATACATGCATTGATACATATAGGCATACATGACATACAAGCATACATGTACATAAAAACATAATAATATATCAACATACATTCAATAGAGTGGTATTTAACATAAAGGAATACATAACGTGAGTGTGTTATAATGCGCTCGCGTTATGTCTTGGTTGACATGTTTCTTACAGAAGCAAAAAACCATGTCAAAACTGAGATATAACGCGAGCGTGTTATATCTTTCTTTGGGAATCCCCAAGAATTAGGATTGGTATTTTCCTTGTAATACCAACCCGAAGGCTTGGAGGGCATTCCCAACGACCAAAGATATGTTTTTGCAAATTCTACAATTTTTCACATAATCGGGTTCGTGCTCACCGTCAGGATTGCATGTGGTTCAATATCGAAAAAATTGAACACATGGGTAATGTTAGGTTCTCTCTTAGCTATCCAACGATTTAATTTTTTTCACTTTTTGACAATGTTAAGCCTTTCATCCATAATTTATTTTTTTTGTATGTCTTTTTTTTTTCCAAAAAGTAGTGTTTGGTGTTTTTTTTGTTATAAATTAACGGTTCATCGAAATTTCAAATAAATTATATTTTTAGAAACTAGACTCCATTCTAAAAATTTATAAAAAAAATCAATTACTTTCCAAAATTTGTAGGGGGAGCACGGCCAAAATTATTCTTTTCAAGAAGTTTCCACTTAGAAAAATAGTAAAAAATCAAATATTCATCAAAAAATTATCACAAAAATTGTGCATCAACTACATACTGTTAGCTAACTTCTAACCATAGTGATTTTTAAAATACTACAAAAAATTTCACCATGCTAGGGTCGTACAAGAGTTGCTATGTTATGTTTTTCTAACAAAAACAACACCAATGTGTGTACATCCCTCTTTTGAACCCCTTAATCTGAACCATTTTCAAAATAAATTAGTATTTTAGAAAGTAGACTCGGAGCACTTTGATCCTTTTTTTTGTTCCATCTCAAAATTTCAAGTGTAACTATCCTCAATTTCATGTCCATGGTCAATATTTCTTGATTTCAAAAAAAAAGTGGCCACTTAAGCCCCCTTTTTGGGAACCATCTTGGTGCACTTACCTAAAAATCCCTAAGGACCTTGTAATGAGTACCCATGAACTATTATTAAAATGTTATGGTTTATATTAGTCATTTTTTTCAAAATTCATAAATTATAGTTTTATTTTTACTTGTCTTATCTATATATATCATTCAACAATAGATAGTGAGTAATTTGTAATGTCCCAGGCCAAAACAATAATGAAAATCCTTTTCTTAACCTTCTACAACACTTATTATTTGAATAACAACAATCTCAATGCTAGCATTCACGTAGAGATCTTAGATAACTCAGATTAAAATTGTTGTTTATGAATTAGCACCATCATTACATTTCAAACAAAAAATGATAAAATAACTCTCAATCTTCTTATTATAATGAACAAAAAATAATGTAAATACCTATCTATATCTTATTACAATAATGGTTGTAATACATTCAAATATTACTACAATATCAATAACTACAAAATCAATTCATACCACAACAATATAAAATCGTATCAGTATAATGTGATTGGATTCAACATCCAATGAAAGTCAAATATGAACTTTGTATGATTATTTCCTCCAAAATTACTGGGGTTTCTTCCTAGGATTCTCACACTCAAACATAAGTGCTCAAAATATGGGTGATCCCACAAAATTGGTTTACAATTCTGTTGAAGAAGCAAAATTGCAGAAAATGCCCACATGAAAAAAAATTGGGTTTTGGGGGGTTCGAACGAACCCAATAAGGGTTCACTCGAACCCCCCTTCGAGTGAACCCTATTAAATTTTGGGTCCCACATATTTCACATTTCTCGGAATAGAAAACAAAGAGAAACTTTGTAGAAAGGGGGGTTCGCTTGAACCAGGGTTTGAATGAACCCAAGTTTGAGCAAACCTCTAAGGGGGGTTCGCTCGAACTAGGGTTTGAATGAACCCAGGCTCGAGCGAACCTCCAAGGGGGGTTCGCTCGAACCTGGGTTCATTTGAACCCCCCTTCTCCTCCTCTCGCACCAAAAATCTCTAGAATTTTTCCCTTCGAAGCTCGAGTTGAGGATGAAAATGGAGCAGACTTCACATACCCAATTGGATGATGGTAGTCCTAAGAATGAGCTATCCATCAGATATAATTTTAATATGTTTTGGTTTTATTATGTATTTACTTTTTAGTTTGATTAAACATAGGTTTTCACCAAAAATCAAGCTCTTTGTTCTGCACATGTGGAAAAATAGCATATTATCAAAATAAATTTCTGAAAAATATGTGTAGGCTAGGTATTGATGTCCTTGATCTAGTAAAAAAAATTGAATTTCGATACATACAAAAAAAATTATGTTGTATACGGTCCGCCTATGTCTGAATTGTAATTGGTTTGACTTCGAAACTTGATTAAGGAAAAAATATTCAATAAAACACTATGAAACCAAATGAAATGGTTAGATATCGTAGTTACAAATCTAAATTCGAGAAAAATAGAATTTTATCCTTCATAGAAAAAAATTTATGTTGTATATGGTGAGCATCACTCCTTAAAAATGGTGTTTATTGATAAAAATTAGTTTTTGAAGGAGAAGGAAAAAGAAGTGCAATCTAATTTAAATTTTTTGAAAAATATATATTTACAATCTACATACAAAATTTCACAAATCACTAGTTTGCATCATCTTAAAATTCCTCACGGTTTAGCCGCTATAGGTGCCCGAAAGTGAATATTTAGTTAGAAAAAATTAGTTCAGTGTCCAATTTGGCCAAAAATTGTAAACCAGTATTGTGGGATCACCCATTTATTCTGAAAGGAATTAGATTAAGTGTAGATGATCCCCCTAGATAGAAACATTCACCCCTTTATATCCATCACAACAATACTAGGTTGGCAACAATGTAAATCTACAATTCTAAATTTGAACAACAATCATGGATGAAAAAGTCCCACTTTTGAAATTTGTGGCACCAAAATTAAGCATTAATGACATTACAACACAAGTTGGGGCGTTGTGGAGAAAATAGAAACAAAGGTAGGAATATCGAGGATCAATGGTCAAAGATACCACAAGACTCATACCTCGGGTTAGTGAATTGAGGCTTGAGCAATAGGATTGCTATTAAGGATAGGTCTAAAAGTTCAAAAAATACAAAGCAAGTGTGGGGGAAGAATGTAAAGCATGATACGATGAAGAAGTTTGAAATTCCAACAGGGACCAAGGAAAGGTTGGACTTAGATGTGAAAGCATGCCTAGTCAAGGAACTTTGAAACTCTAATGATTGACAATCACTTATAAGACTATGCATGCCTTCAAAGTTAGAGACTTTGGGGACCTTATACACACATTTCAAGAAACAAGAGGAAGAACATGCACATAAAATGGGACCAAGGGAGATGTGTAAGATAGGAAATAGGAAATTTGGTCCACAACCTAGATTATTACAAAAAGGGGGCATGGCAACAGCCTCATTTAGAATTTCTTGCCCTCAAAAAATGTGAATTAAGTGTTCCAAAACTCCTACTTTCTCTCAAACATCGCCCTTTCTAGGTAGGTTCTTCCTATGCAGTAGTTGATTTGTGATGGCTCCACATCCCAAAATTTTCATCCTTGTGACAATGATGGCATCCATTGCTAGTTTAAGAAACACTCCACAACCTATGAACACTAAGTTAAAGCAAGATAGTGCATCATAAACACATTTTTCGTGCATGAAATTATTCTAAGGAATGGATTTTGTGGCTTGTTACACCAATACTATCCTAAGTACAACATTTTAACTTGTGCTGATTTATTTCTAAGGTATATTCCCTCAAATACCCTCCAACCATATTATTCACTATTTTTGTTGGCCCAATAGCTTGTATTTGATAACCTATTCCAATAGTAAGATCTACACTTGTCAAATGAGATAATGCCTTCCAATAGCTATTGAAAGATCTACTACCTCCATTGTTGACAAGTTTTTTAGGCAACCCATGTGATTTATTCATCTCATTTGAAACAACACAAATGTAGTTGTTACCATACACCTTAGGGCGACTCCAAAAGGGTTCCATGAATACACATTCCAAATCTTAATGAGAAATAAATAAATGTTATAGTAGACTTACTAAAAATTCATGTTCTCCTCCTTTCTACTAGTGTGTGATGTCCTTGTGAATCTACATGAAAATACCCTCCTTGAAGCATCTCTACAAGAATCTCCCCCCTTTTTCCTATGATTTGTGCAGGATTGAGAATATCATACCTTAGGTGTGTTATGAAACATCTATGAGATATTTTCCTTCATTTTAGACCTGTGTACTAGAAGGATTCTATTTGTATACAAAATTCAACCACCTACTAGCACATGTATTTCATCATGAACATTTCCTTCTATGTTTTTAAAAGTCATTGTATCTTATTCTAGTTTTAAGAATTAGTAATTCCCCATCCTTAGTCCTTCTAGTCATGTAGTCAACTTCTAGTATGCTACTTTTATGTTAACACAAATGAAGAAAATTAAACTAAAAATTATACTTACATCTCAAATAGATCAATTATTACCTATCCAATCGAAACTAGAAGAAAATTAAAAAAAAATCTTTTGTGTTTAAACCATTCTCCATGCTTGCTTAAATCAATGAAACTATTATCTAAAATCATTATTTATGATTCTAGTTAACTGTGTCATCCTCTATTTACTTTATTCATTGATTTTTAATTCCCTACCTAGTTGTCTAGAACAATCCCAACTTTGTACTTGCAACTTCTAATATTTTGAGAAGTTATTCTAAATCAAATTCCTCTTGGAACCTATTAGGATCTTTGACCACTTATGTAATTTTTTTAGCCCTTGATTTATTTTATTGCTTCCTAGGATTCATTTCTATCTCAAGTTGTTCTTCTACCTCTAAGAGTTATCTTTGGGTGGTTTCTTCAAACTCAAAGGTGAGTTCATCAATTCTTTCCTCCTTTTCATTTGATACATTTAGTGTCATCCATGTATTTATTATAAGCACATTTTTCTCTTTAATAAATTGTAATTATTTTGATTTCATATGTTCCAAGGTATTATTCACTACCTGTAAATCTACAAGAGTGACTATATATTTAGTCCCAACAACATTTACTTCATTTTTCATCTATTCCTTCCCACAACTTATAATTATCTCTTCACTGAGCATTTCCATATTGTCCAACTCAATCAGAACTTGCACCACTCTCTCTACTATTACCAAAATTTTATCTTTCCATTCATGTAGCTTTATAGGCTTGTATGCAAAATTGGCAAGATTAAAATCCTTGTTTCACTCTTATATGAGTTGATACAATTCTAATCCCATTGATTTCTCATGTGCTCCACCTGGGCTATCCATCCTAGGAAGGTTCTTGATCATCAAATTTTGGTTTTTCTCCATGGGGTATTAAACCACTAGTTCATAAGCATCAAGGTTTTGGCTATCAACCAACTCCCTAGCATGTTGGGATATATTATTTGATATTAATCATGATAACAAATTTTTGAATACTATCTTATTGTGATTTGAATATATTTTATTGCCAAAATAAGCACTATGTCACTTACCATATATTATTTATAGAGATATTTGCCCCTTTCCATTTATAATTCTTGGATAGGATTGTTGTATCGTCATACAAGGTATTTATGTATTCCTTTTTATAGTGCTAACTCTAATTCCATAAAACACATAGTTCTTCTTTCTATACACCTCCACGGTCTATTTATTCTCCCTTGCTTGCAACTTTTTCTTTGGTTGTACTCATCATTCTTTTCTAGTATCATGATCTATTTTGTTATTCTTCAATAGATTCTTGACCTTCTACATTAAAAAATTCCTTAGGTTAATCTATCTCTAACTATTTATCCAACACCATCTCAATGAAGTGCATTTATTCTTTACTGAGGCACCCATGACTCAAATTCCATGGTTCCCTACAAGAAAAATAGAGTATTTTTCTTATAAGATCATTTATAGTTTTGTTTTATCTTCTTTGTAACCACTAATTATTTGGTTCTCCAAGTGGATGTATGATACTACTTCTTATATGATTCTTCCTTCGAGTTTATCCTACATAATTCCTTTTAAAATTAAGATTTTGGTGTTTGTTGTGGCTCTAGCCCTAAATTTTCTACCTACTGTAAGAACCTTTTATCTTTCCCATGTTTAGTGATCTCTTCCTCAAAAATATTTTTCAACCATGATTTATCTTGGTACTCCTCACATATTATAACAATATTCTCTTTCTATGATGTCTCAATTATAATGATACTTTTCTTTCCATTCTATGGTTGCATATATTTTTTCCTTTTTCCTACTATAACTATCTCCCTTAATTTTCATGAAATCTAAGAAAGTCATACCTTTTTGGATATCTACTAGAATCCTTTTGTATTTTTTAGAACCAACAATGATATCTTCCTTTTGTAAAGTTTGAATCTCTACTACATTAACATATTTTTCTAGTTATAGGAAGGCGGGTCAAATTTGTATGTCAACACATTCACCCATTATTCTATTCTTGTTGTCAACATCACCTAGGTTCATGTTACTATTGGTTCCTAAATATCTTGTTCCACCATACATTAGAGATTTTATGAATCCCATGATTCACAAGTTCATAGGAAAACCAATTCTAATACCACTATAATTTCCTAAGATAAAATAATAATGTAAATCAAATTCTTAACCTTCCACAAACACATTATTTAAATAACACTATCAACTCTAACATTCACTTATATTTTAGATAGCTCAAATTAAAACTATTTTTTATTAATTTGCAATTTTATTTTATTTTTAAACAAAAGTGGCGGACCACTATATATTATTATATTATAAATATATTTTTTTTTACAACAACTTGCTCAAAGAGCATACCGGGAGGAAAGAGCCAGTGAGAAAACCTTTGGTTATAGCTCACAAAATGCATTAAAAACTAACCTATGATCAAATATGTTGATCATTTTACAATGTTTCATCTTTGCAATATCCACTAATTTTGTCACCTGAAACTTATATATTCGACATGTACAAAATTTTCATTTACATCAATAATCATGGCATATATGATTTGTTCTACAAAAAACTTGAATTTTCCTCTTCATTTGTATCCTTCAGCATCTGGACAAAAAACTTTTGGATGCATAATGTAAAGCCTTCAAAAAACCATCATTATTTTCATAGCCAATTACTCCTCCATCTACATGAAATCCAACAAATTATCACCCTACTCTTCATTTCCCTCTTCTTCAATATGTGAATTTATAGCTATGTTCATATCTGGGACAACCACCATGCCAACTCTCCTGCTACTTCCTCCTTGAATTTGTGACTGTGTCACGTTCTGGTACACATTCTGAGCCAGACCTTCAACACTTGATTGAAGAGTACCTGAATTTTGCTGCAATAAAGGAGTTGCATGATAACAGTTATGGTGAAGCAAAAAAGAAGTATAATGATATTTTTCCCTAAAGATTTCAGATATATCCCTACCCAAATGATGACTATATCTTGTTAAAGCTCTATTCAAATGACTGGGATCTGAGAATTCTAAAGACTGTTTTAAATCATCATACACATTGACATATGCTTTGTTGTGAGGCAAGAAGTGTGGAGGAAAGATACCACCCACATATCCTTCTCCTCTTGAGAAAACATATTTATGTGCACTGATAAGAAGAGCCTCATTTTGCAGAAAAATCTTATTGACCATTTTTTCTGTTATGACATTCATAGAGTCCAAACATTGGAGCATATCCATGAGGTTAGATATAAAGATTGAGAAAATATTTGACGGAAAATCAACCTCCTAGTTTTCGGTTGAAGAACTTCACTTCCAATAATGCATTTGAGGCATTTGTAATCACATGGACAGCGAAATTTAAAGACAATTTGTAAATTTTCCACTTCAATCTTACCAGTGATCGAAGTTTCCCAAATTTGTACAGGAAACCACATTCTTAAATTTTGTGGTCGATAATCCATTGTAATGACTGTTCCTGAACAAGACACCACTAGCTCCACACAAATGAACAAACTTTGATTAAAACAAGAAGACTGAAATAGACCAATTCATCCAGCAGCTCGGCAAAGGGAAAATAAACTTTGATGAACATAGCCCTATGAAATGCCGAGATAAATAGACGAAAGAATGTTTACTTCCAATAAAACAATCCTTTCTATATTTTCATATACCTTTGAAATAAATTTTACCACATGCCTTATCGTGCTAGATTTTGAGCTTTTAAATTTATTTATCAAAATGTGAAAGAAAACGTACTCACCAATGTGACTAAAATATGTGCTTTCTTCATAGCTAGCCACATGTTACTCTCCAAATTAAATGATGTTTATCATGTGATGCATAATAACTTATACGTGCCACTGATATTTTGGATTATTGAAAATAAAATCAAGTTCTTGCGATTACATGTAAATTATACACGTTAGTAACAGTGATTGCCTTAATCTGTAAGAAAATCTCAAATTACATCATTTTGTTCAAGAAAACATGACGTTATATGCTTTGAAGTAATCTTCACATGCTTTTCCATGCTTTTCGAGCCCAATTCCTTGATAAAAAATGACTGAATAAATCTCAAAGGATTTGACATGATGCATACCACATGAAGTCACATATGGCAGTCACTTTCCAGCCCTTTGATTATGAAAAAAAAATATACCTTCCTTATCCTATTCATGAGTCATAGGCCTTGCAAATAAACTTACACATGTAATTGCCAAATATATACGTACAAGTTGATTACAACTTTAAATAGTATTAAACATATTAAATAAAGTAATTTTAATCTTGCACCTCAATACTTGACAATCACATCTGTAAAAGAAAAAAATCATATTGAATGTGGGATTCAAATGGATTAATTCAAGTCAAAGAGCATTTTCCTCTTTAGTAATAATAGTTTCCAAAGCATGATCTATTTTTCCAATTTTGAATATATGTACCACTTCCTTTTTTGTTTGATCACATCCTAAATTGGTTAAATAATCTGCTACCATATTTATTTCCCTCTAAGTGTGTAAGATTTGAAAATGAGCTAATTTGTCAAGCAAGTTCCAAATTTGCTTGACTATGTATTCCAGCCTCCAGTTTTGAATTTTTCGATCCCTACAAGCATTAATTAAAATAAGTGAATCCCCTTCAATCTAAAGTTTTGGAATTTGTAAATTAAGTGCTAATCTTAATCCTTGTAACAAGGCTTGTGCTTCAGCTATATTGTTTTTTCCACATTCCAACATGAAATATTTAGCACATAAAACTAATCCTTTATGATCCCTTATAACCATCCCTGCACCTGAAATACCTAGGTTCCCTTTGGAGGTTCCATCAAAATTTAGCTTAAGAAACCCCAAGGGAGGTGATGACCATACAATATTTGATCTATTAACTCTTTTATTTACTTGATGAAGACTACCTTTGAAAGGAAGAGTAAAAAGAGGCCATGATGACAAAAAAATTGAGTCCCAATCAAAAAAGATTGAGCCAATATGTTTGTTTTTGGCCACAAAAGCATTAACTGATTCTGAAATTGAGTTTTCTAAAGATACTAACATATGATTAGTACACATTTTTTCTTTCCTAAAAATGCATTTGTTTCTTGCCCACCAAATAGACCACAATATAGAGGAAGGGATCACAGACCAGATGCTAGCAAAAAAGGATGTAGAATATAACTTAGGCCAACTTGTGAATAAATCCCATATTGAATTTGGAAAAGCTAACTGCAAATTCATTTTTTTCATGAAAAATAACCAACAATTTTGTGTTATTGGACACAAAATAAAGGGATGATTGATATCTTCTAACACTTGCTCACAAAGCACACATTTAAAAGGTGTTGAAATCATCAATTTTGCTAGTTTGTCACTTGTTAGAATTTTATTTTGTATTGCAAGCCAAGCAAAGCAACCTGCTTTAGGCAAAACATTTGAATTCCAACAAAATTTATAAGCTCTTTGGACTGGTAATTGAGTAACATTTTGAGTAAGTGAAATATATCCCTCTTTAACAAAATAGCAACCATTTTGGGCTTTTGATCAAATTAGCCTATCTGGAGAAGATGAGACATAGACTGTCCTCTCACCTAGAATTGATGAAATGAGAGCTTTGTGATTTTCATCAATTAATTCATTAGAAATATCTTTCCATTTGAACTTTCCAGTTAAAGAATCCACATGATCTAAATAATCTTTAACTTTTGAACCCCAATTTTGTATCAAAAAAGACATTGTATTGCCAAAGTTATAGCTTTTAAAAATTTTATACCTGTTCCATGAATCTTCCCAAAAAAGAGCTTATTTTCCATCATTTATTTCCCAAGTTAAATGTGGTAGAATTAACTTTCTACAAGACAGAATAAAATTCCACATTACAAAACCTGAAGGAGGATTAGAAACAATGAAAATTCTTGAAGAGCACTAAATATCCAAGTACTTATTTTGCATTAGACGACACCATTTGAGAGAAATTTTTGTATACATACACCAAACCATTTTAGCTCCTAGCACCAAATTCCTTTCATGTAGATTGTGAAGACATGCCCCACCTTTTAATTTTTCAAGATACACTGTTTCAATAGAAATGAGAGGAATTTTTCGTTTGCTATCAACATTTCCAAACCACAATTTTTTTTTGATAATTTTCTTTATTTGTATAATAATAGATTTAGGAGCTTTCAGAACAAACATATAATAATTGGGTATCGTTGATAGAAATGTTTTAACCAAGAAAATTTTACCTGCTAGAGATAACCATCTCCCTTTCCAAGAAAGTAATTTGGATTGAATACTATGAATGATTTTATGCCAATAAGAAACCTTGTTTTGACCTGAAAAAAATGGGATTCCTAGATATTTGCTTGGTAATTGATCTTGTTTGAAGCCAAATAGTTTAACTATACTCTTCTCGATTGAAGACTTTGGGTGGAACAAGTAATTTTTTTACTTTTCTTCATTTATTTTTTTCCTTGAAACTCTAGTATATTTATCCAATAGAGTTTTTATATTTAAAGCTTCAGAGAAAACAACTTTACCAAAAAGCAATGTGTCATCAGCAAATAAGGAATGAGTGACTAAAATATTTGAATTAGGAATCAAAACTCCCTTGATTTTACCTTGAACATTAGCTGAGAGGAAGGATCTACTCAAAGATTTTGCTAAAATGATGAATAAAAAAGGAGACAAAGGATCTCCTTGACGAACACCTTGTGAGGAGTTAAAAAACCCCACAGAAGACCCATTTAATAACACATAGAACCTTGCACCTGGTATACATGCCATTACCCATTTACACCATTTAGGAGAAAAATTGAACTTCAAAAGAACTTGTCTTAAAAAACACCAATCAACCCTATCATATGCTTTTTGCATGTCAAGTTTAATTATCATTGATGATAATTTATTTGAAGCTATAGAATGAAAAGTTTCATGAGCCACAATTGATCCTTCTGAAGTTTCTCTACCAGGAACAAATCCACCTTGTTCTTCTAAGATAACTGAAGAGATCAGAGGATGAAGGCGAAGATAAATAGCTTTGGTAAAGATTTTATATATTGTATTACATAACGAGATAGGCCTAAAATCTGAGAAAGATTTAGGAGCTTGAATTTTAGGAATGGTAGCAATATTTGTAACATTAAATATTTTTAACATTCCCCTAGATTTTCTTGATTCCTCCAAGGCACTTAGAATATCTGACCCAATGAAATCCCATTTTTGAAAAAAAATAGTTGTAAACCCATCTAGACCTGGCGCCTTATCAGGTGACATTGAAAATACAACCTCTTTTAACTCTTTAAGAGAAAATGGAGCCAACAGCCTAATATTATCTTCAAGAGACACTAAAGAAGGAATGTGTTGTAACAACTCCTCTTTTTCTACTGCTAAATTCCCATTATTATTAGCATTAGATGTTAAAATATTAGAAAAGAACTTAACGGCTTCCTTCTGAATATCATCCTCTTTTAAAAGAATATCTCCTGATACACTATCTTGAATTGAGAAGATTGAAGATTTTGATTTTTTAGTTTGAGCTGAGATATGAAAAAAATCAATATTCTTATCACCATCTTTCAACCAAAGTTCCCTAGACTTTTGCCTCCAATAAACCTCCTCACGTAATAATAATTCTTTTCATTCCAATTGCAATTTATTTTTCTCTTCATATAAAGAATTATCAAGACCATTTACAATGATCTTTTCATTGATCTCGACTAACCTTTTGTACATCAAATCTTTTTGGATAAAAACATTCTCAAAGACTAAAAGGTTCCAATATTTTAAATTCTTCTTAATATGATCTATTTTCTTACTTAATTCAAACATCTTTGAACCATGAACAAAAGGAGCACTCTGCCACCATTATTTTATTAGACAGATAAGTTTGGGATGCCTAAGCCACATTGCCTCAAACTTAAATGAAGATTGAAATTTTTATTTGATTTTCTTACCCATGACAAGAAGAGAAATAGAAAAATGATCAGAGCCTACCAAAGGTAGAATTTCTGAAGAAAGAGCATAATCAGTAAGGAGCCAGTTTGGAGAGGTTAAGAACCTATCCAATCTTTCTACAATTTGCATGAATTTTTTCCTTCTATTTGTCCAGGTAAAAGTACAATTTAATGGCATTACATCCACCAAATCATTATCATGAATAAATGAAGCAAAATCAACCATTACTACTTTAGGAGGACAAATTCCTCCTTTTTATCCATTTCATTTGTGATGGCATTAAAATCACCAACTGAAAAAAACTTATCTTGACCTAACACATCAATTTTTAGCTTAAGAGTATCCCACAACATCTTTTTAGCAAAGGTGTTAGTTGGACCATAAACATTCAGTAACCAAAAAGATAAATCAAAGTGAGTAACCTGCAATAATTGCCAATTTTGATCAAAAGAAATGTCAAAGATGCTAATTGTTCTAGCATTCCAAAAATTTATCAGACCTCCTGAAGCTTCATGAGAAGGTGAATGAGAAGCTTCCCATTTGTGCCAATTTTATTTAATTGCTTGAAAAGAATCCTCTAAAGTTTTAGTTTCTTGTAAAACAACAATATCTGCCCCTGAAGCATCCAGTTGATGCTTAACTTGGGAATTTTTGTCAGAGGCGTTTAAGCCTCTTACATTCCAAGATATTAGTTTTATTGCAACTTAGGAGAGCAGCAAACTCTCCTTGGTCTTTTTTGTTTTGTGTAAAATCCTAAATTGGCATCTAGTGTCGATTGTAAACTTGCTGATATTTTTCTTCTTGCAACTTTGTAGCTACAGATTTTCTTCCTCTTTTTGCAGGAGATTTTTTACTTGAGGAAGGAGATAGCACAAACTGAGAGATTGAAAAAAAATCATCTAAAGAATCTCCTTCACCAAAAAACTCAAAGGAAATATCATCTATCAATTGCTCACCTACTAATACTAATGATTGATCAACAAATTTCAGAAGATCTTCCTTTGAAGGCAAGCCAACATAATCAGTATTTAAAACATCTAAAGCTAGAAGGGGTTGAGAGCTGTCAAATAAACTTTGTTCATCAAAAAGACTTAAACTCTCATCACAATTGTTTGTCACACCAAGAGTTAACATAGAGGCACATTGATTTTCTTGGAGGTAACTAACAAATTTAAATTGAGGTGAGAAAATCTTTAACGAATAAAGAAAAATCTTTATTGGTGACAACATAAATAATTCCCAACCCGAAGCAAGAGAAACAACAAGAGGCTCCTCAAAAGACTAATTTGTGACTTTCTTACCAAGGACAAATCCAGAAGAAGATAAATTTTTATTGTTGTAATACATCTGATCAAACAAAACAATGCCTTTGGAAGATAAAGAAGATTGAACAACCTCAACCTCCTCTTTAAAGAGGGTAATGTGATGGCCTCTATGAGAATAAATTGAAAGAACCCCATTTAAGTCAAGCTTATGAGACCTTTTTAAACCAATAAAATAATGATACCAATTGAGACAGAAGTCAATAATCTTGCCAAGTAAAGAGAAATCAAGCAACATTTTATCATTCAAACCAGAAGATAAACAACAGACGAAAATATCGATACTAATTCTTCAGATGAATTATCACAATTAGGATTAAAATCCGCTTTTCCACAATCAGGCTTCTGACACTTTTTGAATGGATGTAGAGGTAAATGGAATAGATAGCAAATTTTCTTATGATCCTCCAGGATTACCTGTTGATCCCAAATGCCATGCACTATTTTGATTTTGACACTTTTTGGAATGGGTTTTGAAACATCCATTAGAACACAAAGCCTGATTGGTAAAGAGGGATTAGAGAAAAAATCCATAGCTTGATTTAGAAAAATTCCCAATTTGTTACCAAAATATCAATAATGCACAACTCTCTATATTCCAGAGGTAAACCCTATAATTGAACCCAAAAAGGAATGAATTTAACCTTGACACGTTTAGGGCTAAAATTCGGAGTCCATAGAGTCGTAAAAAAACCATTTCCCTCACACATCCAGGATTTTTTCCAGAAAAAAACATTTCTAGAATCTTTATCAAAAAAAATAACAACAAAATAACCTTCACCTTTATCTAAGAAAAAAATTTGATTAGAGCCATCCCAGGTGTTGAAAACCCAAGATTTTAAAAACTCGAGATCTGGGAGAAAATTCTAAAACTTACCAAGCAAGGCAACATCCTTTAGATCCGCAATTTGCAGCTGAATCATGGAATGAGGCAGTGTAACTTCAACTTGATGAGGAGATTTTTATTTTTATTTTACCTTTGGTAGCCATTTCTTACCAATGTCTCCATGAGCTAAATATTTTTTTTTAAGATTGAGCTGACTACAAAAATGAAAAAATAACTCTTGATCTTCTTATTATAATGAATAGAGAATAATAGGCGTAAATATTGATCTCTTTCTTGTTACAATAATGGTTATTTTGCATTCAAATTGTTCAACAATATCAATAACTACAAAATAAAATAACACCATAAGTGTAGCAAATCAAATCAATATAGTGGACTCAAGTTGGAAGAAGAGCTATGCCAACTAATGCACCATGTTTGAAGTTTGGACATCCCTTCAAGCTGCCCTCTCTAAGTTGTGAGCAATTGGTCCAAGGGGTTGGATTGGTCTACAAGACCATGATCTCGAGTTCTTCATTCCGTGAGCAAAATGTCCCTGTGAGTCGCCAAGAGAAAAAATATTTATTCACAAACTGCTCTTTTCCTTCGTGGTTTCTCTTTCTTGCGCGAGTTCGCCTTTTTATTTTGGTATCGCTCGCTGCTTTCTGGCAACCGCCACGTGGCATCCTATCGGAGCTTTCTTTTGGAACGTCTCTTCTTCCTTTTGTTGGGCTCCATTTGTTTGACACGTCGCCTTCGCTTGTTTTTTTCCGGGTCGAGCCCACACTGCAGTTTCCTTCCCTAGGAGTTTTTTGTGTAGCATTCGTTTGTGCGTTCATTATCTCGAGTTCGATGTTTGTTGCAATGACCTTTGTTTTGATGCTGTGTGTTCTCTCCTTCTATTGCTGCATGGCCCATATCTCCTCAAAACATGACTGTTGGCGTGTTGTTGGAGCATCTTTCTGTTGGTGCCAACTCGAGAAAATCTTGATCGTTGATAGCTTCGCGGAAGCATCTTTCTTGTTGGGGTCTCTAGGCAGTGGGTTGGCTTATTTAAGCAGCCTTTTCTTCATTTTTATGGTTGTTAGATGGATGAAATTTTCCCGAGCACTGGGAATTAGCCTCTATAGTGTTTTCTATTAAATTTGAACTCACGGACTGTGCCATTTTGTTCAGCCTTTCTATTTTCATGCATTTGATAAAACATTAAATTGTGCTTGTATTTTTTGAAGCATTTGAGCATCTGTTTTGAGCTTTTGTAATTTTTATGCAGCCTAGTGTAATACAGATCATGTTGCTACTCTTTTTTGTTAGCTTATGCTATATGAGTTATATTATGCAAATGGTTTGATGTTCTTATGTTCTTATGTTGGGAATCATCTATTTGATATACGCTAGTTATTACTCGAGCCTTTGTTTCAACATTTGTGCTTACTTATTTCATTTTTGCTCTCGTGCATTGCCTTAGCTTAAGTGTGTTTATTTTATGTTTATCTTCTTTCCCTTTTCCTCCCCCCATTAAAAAATACAAAGAGTCGGCTTAGATCAAATCTCGGAGGTCACTTAGCTACATGCATAAGTCCCCCAGTAGCTAAGTTTCACATAAGTTTGTTGCCTGCAAACTTTTGCATCAACAGTTCTTTCTCTATCCTCCAAATCACTAGGATTTTCATCTTAGGATTCCTACACTCGAATAAAGGTCCTCAAAATGAATTCTGAAAGAATTTGATTAAGTTTAGTTGATCCTCCTAGATAGAGGTGCTCACCCTTTATGTCCATCACAAAAATAATGGATCAACCACAATGTAAATCTATAAATCCAAATTTGAATAGTGATTATTAATAGGGAAAAGACCTACTTTTGAAATTTATGGTACCAAAAATAACCATTAATGAAATTATGGCATGTGTTGGGGCATTGTGGAGAAAACAAAAACAAAGGATAGAATATTAGGGATTAGGGGTCAAAGATAGCATAAGACTCGTACCAGAAGTCTAAAATTTTGATGAGGACCAAAGGAAAGGTTGAACTTAGATGAGAAAGCATGCCTACATGAGGAACTTTAAAACTCTGATGACTAAAAAACTATTAGAAGAATAAGCTTGTCTTCAAACTAAAATAATTTGGGGACCTTATATAAAATTTGGTGGGGGGTAAAAGTGAGAAGTTGAGTCCACGAAGAGGGGAAGTTTGAGCAAAAAAAAATCCCATGGAAAACATGTGCACGTTATTAAAAAAATGTTTATGCGTTATGCTTCGAGTACCCGAGCCTAAAAAAATGTGCATGCATTAAAAAATACGTACACATTCTATAACACGTACGAGTCATTTATTTACAAAATAAATACCTTTTAGAAATGTGTATGTGTTTTAAAATGCGTACGCGTTTCTAAAAAGTATTTAATTTTTAAATAATTAAGAAAATAAAGAATGTGTATGCATTTTTGTAATGCATACACGTCTTTGTAACGTGTACGCATTTTTTAAACTTTGAATCTCCAACCAACATTCTGTCTCAGTTTTAGGTTTGAGAAAGACTTTGCAACCCAACCCTTAGCCTTTGACTTGCAACTAAAAACCTAAGGAAGGTTCAAGAGAAATGTCCAACTTTAGCAATATGGTCAGTGAAATGTTTTTCTGAATCAATCTATGAAATTAAAACCCATTAGAGAACACGATGTCTAGTTTCTAAATATATAAGTTTTAAATATTGGATTATATTTGTTATTTTTTAATGAATTTCTAAGCAAACTAGTCCATAAACTTGAAATATCAGACTTTTTTTGTTTTTTAATAACTTTTTTTGGTTAATTTTCTTGTAAAAAAATTATATCTCATCAATCTTCAGACAATTCTCTACACAATGAAAAAAAGATTCAAACAATATTTAATTTAGGTCCAATTAAGTTGTCCGTACACGTTAAATTTTAAAAACAACAATTAAGGCCAATAAAAATATACATTCAAAAAAAATTACAAAAAAATATCCTCATCAATCTTCATGTTATTAGCTATCTTTCCCCAAAATGAATTATCAAAATACTTTTATTTGGGTCAAAAAGTGGTGTCTGTACACGTGCATGGTATGGTAAAAAATAAGACTTTTAAAAAGTGGTTTTTATGCATCCCTGTCATAATTCAATTTCTATCATCTTGGTATTTGAATAAATTACATATTTAGAAACTAGATTCAAAGTTCTAAATTTCATAATGTTGACATTTTTTAAGATTGATTGTGTAAGTCCCTCAAATTTTCAGTCCAAGTGTGACAAATTCTGAAAAATAGCAAAAACAATTCCACTTTTTGAGCTTTTGGTGGACCCTACTTCTTGCATCAACCCTGAAAATAACAGGAATAACATGTGCATAAAATGATACCAAGGGAGATGCAAAAGATAGGAAATCAGAAATTTGGTAGATTATTACAAAAGGGAACACAATATAATTCCATGTGAATACTAAATTATATTTAATATTTTAAAATAATATCTATTTTATTTAATGGGAACTCTAATGGTAACCTAGATTAATGCATCTAGACATTGATTTCAAATTAGAATTTATATAAAGTAATGGTCTTAGATGACTATTTTGAATTAATGTTTATATAATCAATTATTCAAAATTTTAGATAAATGATGAATCAAAAAATGAGATATTAATTTTTACAAACTATTGACCTCATCCAATATTCAAATAGTAATGTTTTATTTCTATCAAAGTTAGCGCCTCTCAACTTATCTTATAAGGCATGATGCCTTGACAATTTTATCTAAGTGTACAAGTTACTATTGACAAGGATAACTCCAGACCAAGTAGAAGAGGGATATTTTGTTTCATGATAAATTATACTAATATCCCATGAGGGTGCATGAGTAGACAACTAGATGGGAAAGCTAAGAAGTTGTGTTGATACTCAAGATAGAAGGAGTGGCTAAATTGGAAGATAAAAGAGGCAAGAAAAAGCCTAAGGATAATGTTCCAAAATTAAATAAGCCTCAATTTAAAAGGAACTAGTGTGACTATGAACAAATAAAAATACTCAATTGATCACACAACCAAAAGAATAGCCAATCAATTGGAGCCAATAAGCTTGCATGTCATGGAGAATCCAATAAATGAAAAAATTACTTAAATAAGAAAATATTAGACATAATTTTTGGGATTAATTGAGAGGGAAGAACACAAAATATATATATAATTATTAGCATAAATTGATGGAATAGTTTTTTAAATGATAAGCAATAAATGTGGAGCATAGAGTAAAGATTGGAGAAGGATTAGTCAAGTATATGTTTAGGTTGAAGCCTACATTATTAATATGTTGATGTAAGAGGGGTTATCAACAACCCTCTTTTCTAAAAACTCACACCCAAACAAACACATTAATGCAAGCAAAATTTGTAACAAAACTCTCATGAATTTATTTGCAACTTGCAATAAATGGTCTGCACATTATAGAAATCTGATTGCATTGTTATTTGAGTCAAAAAATGACTAATGGGCAGCAACATATGCCCTTGCATAATCTGAAAATGAAAACAAAATAAGCTACAACAAAAAGCAGGCTATGTGCTTCATGAGCACCTCCAAATTTTCAATTTTCTCTTACAAACAACCACCTGTAGCTCTTCAACTTTCAACAATGGTGTCTTATATCCTTCATCTCTACAAAAAACCATTTCAACCTGCAACAACAATCCTTCCAAAACCCCCTTATAAAATCCACACCTCTCTTTTCTTGTTCAAAAATTTTCCCTCATGACAAACTCAAAAAAAATCAAATAAAACACTTAGCACTACTTTCAAAAATCAGATTTTTCCCTCCTTTGAAAAGACTGCCCCAACAATTAGAAAAGTCATAAAATTCTCCATGATGCATTTTAGTAACTCCCAAAAAAAATCCATGCCAAGATTAGTTTTTTTAATTTTATGCCTTCAAACTTTGAAATTGATTACCAACACTATCTCCCACTTCAATATTTGCAACAATAGAATAAGACCAATTATTTAATATATTATTTTTGGCCTAACATTGTAATTTATTCCTCCAATAAAATTATTACTCAAACCAAAAATTAAAATACTCTTTTTGGTGATGCAAGATTGCTAGTGCCCTTAGATGCTCTTGCATCAAACACCCAAGGTAGGAAAATTTTTATGAATATGGATTTATAAAATAGAGTTGAGTGATAGTACCACGCTTTTGGATTGCAAGCAATCCTCAACAACTCCATCATTGAATTAGACAGAAGGAATCTCTTCCTCCACCTCTTCCAGCACTTAGTCGAGACACTTTTCGTCATCCTCCACCAAGTGTGCACTTTCTTCTTCCTTGCTCTTGTGGACTCATGCCCACCATGAATCAGGTTCCTCCACCACATCTCTTCTTCCCTCCTTTCCTTCTTAGTGAGATCCAGCCCACCATAAACCAACCACCTCCACCAAGCTTCACCTCCAACTATCTTTATAGCATCTACTTGCAAGTATACATCTGTATACCACTCTGTATATTCATAATGTTTTTTCTTCTCTAACTCTTTTATCATCTCACAATGAAATCCCTTTACAAATTCAACATTATAAAACTCGTAAAAATCAGATTTTACCTCGATGAATTATTTTGTCACAACATCTTCTTCCTCACTATTGAATGCTACTATCTTTGTTGTTGCACTAAATAGCTTATCTTCTTTGAAATTCTCTCATTTTCTTCCATGCTCTCACCAAAGCATACTACTGCAACATCATTTTCCTCTTGGATTGTTGCACTTTATTTTTTCCTCTTAACCTTCATTGCACTTTTATCTTCTTTCTCACTCTCTCTATGTCTTCCTTAAAGCATACTTTGGCAAGATTGTTTCCTTCCTCTTCACCTACACACACAATTATGACCCAAAAAAAAAAACTTCATTGGCATTTCATCAAACACTTTCCACGCACTCTCAATATTCAACCTCTCAAGTATAGACTGCCTCATGCTCGACAATCTATCTACACACAAATCTCACACACACCACCACAAGTCCTAGTGCAAACTGTCTCACACCGACACTTCTTCCTACACACTCAAGAACTCTCGCTATGATACCATTGATGCAACAGGGGTTATCAACAACCCTCTTCTCTAAAAAATCACACATAAACTATCACAATAATGCAAGCAAAATTTGCAACAAAACCCTCATGAATTTATTTGCAATTTGCAACAAATGGTTTGCACATTATAAAAATATGATTTCAATGTTATTTCAGTCGAAAAATGACTGATGGGCAGCAACATATGCCCTTACATAATCTGAAAATGAAAATAAAAACCAAGCTACAACAAAAAACAAGCTATGTGCTTCATGAGCACCTCCAAATCTGTAATTTTCTCTTGCAAACAACCACCTATAGCTCTTCAACTTTCAACAATGGTGTCTTTTATCCTTCATGACTGCAAAAACCATTTCAACCTGCAACAAAAATCCTTCCAAAACCCCCTTAGAAAAGCCACACCTCTCTTTTCTTATTCAAAAATCTACCCCCATGACAAACTCAAAAATTGCCAAATAAAACACTTAGCACTAGACTTTCAAAAATCGGATTTTTCCCTCCTTTGAAAAGGCTGCTCCAACAATCAGAAAAATCATAAAATGCTCCATGATGTATTTTAGTAACCCAAAAAAAATCCACACCAAGATTAGATTTTTAATTGTCATGCTTTCAAACTTTGAAATTGATTTCCTACACTATCTCCCACTTCAAGATTTGCAGCAATAGAATAAGACCAATTATTTAATATATTATTTTTGGCCTAATATTGCAATTTATTCCTCCAATAAAATTATTACTCAAAACAAAAATTAAAATACTCTTTTTGGTGATGTAAGATTGCTAGTACCCCTAGATGCTCATGCATCAGTTGTAAACAAAAATTTGGTAAGTGTGTAATAATGTGTCTTATGATGCTAATTCTAGGATTTTAATCCTTATGTATGTATATAATATGTGTGTAATCATGTGATAAGGAAAAATCCATGAACTAATTACCCCAATTCATAGGTGGCAATGAGATAATTAAAATTATTGATTAGCCTTAAGGTCTCAATTGAGATATATATTTGTTGATATCTAGAGAATGCAGCTCTATAATCATCATTATAGTTGAATCCAAAAATTAAGTTTATATCAGTGGTAATAGTAGCTAAAAAATGGTC
This sequence comes from Sequoiadendron giganteum, assembly GCA_007115665.2. Classification (NCBI taxonomy): domain Eukaryota; kingdom Viridiplantae; phylum Streptophyta; class Pinopsida; order Cupressales; family Cupressaceae; genus Sequoiadendron; species Sequoiadendron giganteum. The sequence goes on from CM021100.1 coordinate 789,430,963, forward strand.
ATTCTTATCAAAGTGAGATGGTGGCTATCTCAATTGAGAGCTAGACAATCTTTTCTTGTTACACCAACATGTTCCCTTGTCTATTTGATCTTAACCAAAGTAATCTTGTATTTTCTTGTAAAGTCTAAATCACAATTAATTGCTAATTATTATATTCTAATTGTGTGACAAGTAGATAATTTTTCATAATTATCATGGATGGTTTAGTGATAATATGTATGTAATCATACATATTTATTTTCATAGCAACTCAATAAATATTATCAAAACCAATCCATAATGGTCTAAGGTCTTGTAATCTTCCCATAAGGATATCCATGCATTCCATGTTTGATGAATTTATGACATAATTGATAATAAATTTTGGGTATTTTTTTAATGTTTAAGGAAATGAAGTTGAATTAATTTAAGTATTAATGACTTGGAATGTAGATGCTAGATGGTCTAAGGGTCTTTGTAATAGTTTGGAGATCTTAAGCTATGTAACTTAGTAAATTGAAACTTCATATATTAGAAAATCATGGTGGTAAACAAATTTACTATCTTTGGTAGTTTTTCCTCTCCCCTAATAGTTAATCGAGTTATCTAATGGGTTAACCCTACTAAGGAGTAACTACGCAATTCCATGATCAAATCTTAATAGGGATCTAAATAGTAAAATCTCTAGAGATAACTCCTTGAAGTTTCAAATTTGATCCAATTTTCTATGGCGTTCACAGGTATGTCCTTGCTTCTAATAATGTATATTCAAAGTGAACAAAGAAGTTTTTTTTTTTTTGAATTATTCTAGTAACTCTTAGAAATACCTTTATGGTAACTAACCTTGTAAAATCATGCTCTAGAACTTGTCTCTCTTTTATTCCCATGAAGTATGATTCTATTTAAATTCATGAAGTCAACAGTATATCTCGAAGGATATTCATGTCCATTAATTCTATAGAGTAATCATCAACTATTGGCCTCTCAAAGTTATTTCTTGGTCAACACTATCCCAAGAAGGAAGGGAACTCTAAACAAATTCCTTAGCAAAAGGTGGATTAAAATTGTTAAAGGTGGATTTAATAAATTTATCATGTTTTCCAAAGACACAATGGATAACACTACCCTAGAGTACTCGAGGATTTTTTGGTGATCTATTCCAACAAAATTTACCATATTTTTGTGCTAAAGTATCCAAACACTTGGAGTAGATACGCTGATTTTTAGAACTAAATACAAGTTATATTATTTTGTAATGAGTCTTAGGTCCATTGAACCCATCAGCTATAAAGTCATGAAGATTTTGGAATTGAAGGGCCATTATAGTTCTTAAGATTTTCACATTTGCAAGAACAATTAGAATCTAAAGGAAATAATTTCAAATCACCAACAAAACTTGAGAAGGTTGAGAAACAAGACCAACTAAATTTGACCATATGTCACTTGGGGAAAATGGGTAAGGGATTTATGCCTACATCTTTGTTACAACACTTTAACTTAAGCCATGTCAATCTTTTTTTATTCCTGAACCCTTGGATCATGTCACACTTTATTCAAATGTGCATTAAATATATGTACTTTATTATATTTATGTAAGGAACTACTCATATGGTTTTTATCTCATAAGTGAAGCCACTTTTAATTTTGTAATGATTAGCTACCAAAGATTACAACTAGTATATCAATCATAGATGGTAACACATGTTTTCCATACTCTATGGTAGAATGGAAAAGGTTAAAGGCCACATCTTTAGCCATGTTGTTTCACCCACATTCATTGAGCTTAGATGATTTAACTAGAACCATTAGATCTACCTAATATTTAGTGATACTATAGAAGCAATGAAAGTAAAGGGACCATCATAAATGCACATGTGGTGTAGCGTGTCACAACCTCATTTATCTACTTGGCATGACTTATATAAGACCATAGAATGCAAAACTAGTAGAATGCAATTGTATCTTCAAACAATAAATATGGTGGGTTTTCATGATAATGCAAGAAAATACCATAAGGCTATGTGTCACCACCGAGGCAAACCAATAAAATGAGCCATGCATCTTCATGTAACCTATTTTACGACTAACTATTGATAAATGTAGGTAGTAGATTCTCGCAATGATTAGTAACCATGATATATATGCCAACTAAATAGTCTTTTAAGAATTTTTTATTTTTTTTAAATTATAGCTCATTCAAGGTGCCACATGTGGTATTAAAGCATGGTTTAAAAATAAAGGTCCTAATAGGTCATTAAGGATTAAATTATAGGTTTAGTTTACATATTCAAATAAGAAAAAAAATATGATGACAAAAGAAAGATTGGCTTATTAATAGATGATTTACTAGGACTTGAGAGTGATGGAATGGTCACTGCACTTAGAGAGAGAGAAAAATGAGACCAAAAAAATGAGAACTAAACAAGTTGAATTGTAAAAGTGATACTCCTAACTCTACAAGAAATAATAGACAAAATGTTTCTAACACAAGACCAAGGAAAGGATATATATATATATATATAAAGAAGATTGGGAACACACTTAGATTCTTGATAGGACCAACCTAGAGTTATATTTATTCAAGAAAAAATAAAATCACAATAACTCAATAAAATAACATTTCGAAAGTTCAATGGGAAAAGTTTATAGACTAAAGACAAAGTTTGGTTGGTGGAAATGTGCAAGTGTTTTAATCTTTGAAATAAAAATAGCAATGAGAAGGCTTGACTTGTCATATATCTTCTCATTGATGAAACTACAATATTATGGAATCATCAAGAGAGTATACTAGCCATGAACAATGACATTATGACCTAATATCTATTTGAAGAGAAAATTCAAAATACAATTTAATGGATGTGCACACTAGAATACTTAGATGAATGAAATATGTTCTTTGATAAAGCAACACATTATAGTGCAATACAATTCTATCTTTCAAAATATATGAATTGTATTAATGATTAATTGAATAAAGTGAATAGATTGATTAGCAAGCTATCTTAAGAGATCAAACGAAAGGTGTGAACCATAGAGAAACACATTATTTGATGCAACAAGCAAGGCATGAGAAAATAAAGAATTTGCTAAGAATCCTATTTTGAAATTAAAAAAAGGAATGATTAGAGTCATCCCAAGGAGTATAAGGAGAATAGTTAGGATCAAAACAACATAAAATTCAAGATATGGGTTGTGCTAATTTGGAAAAAGAAGAATCCATGAATTTTAGTGAAGACTTAATATATTTTAGGGAAGAGATTAGCAAATCTTAGAATATATTTCTACAAACCATACTAGTTATCTAAAGTTTTGAATACCACACACCAAACGGAAAATGTAATGAGATTGAGTGGCAAGAAAAATTCATCAATATCCTATTTTAATTGTGGAGGACCTCCTTTTACCAAATTGTATCATCCTTTGAAGTATGTTTCATCTAGGATTATACAAATATAATTACAAGTGAATGTCTAATTGATACATGAAGTTAACGTAGTTGTGGATTAATGCTCAATTGAAAATCAAGCCATGGTACTTGAGGTTCCAATTATGGTCAAAATTAAGTTTTATTTTTTTAAATTCATCTCAATGCTACTAGTATTTTTATTTCTCCCTCTTGTGCTAAGAAATCTAATATAACTATTTTCTTAACCCCTAAATTAGGAATGGTAGAAATGACATCTAGTGTTAGGAATCTAGTTCTCAACCGAATTGAGAATTTTGTCCTTAGTATGAGAGCCTTAAAAACCTACATTACTCTTCTCGTCACACCACTAGGTCCTAATGATCTAATAGTTGGAATGAATTGGTTAGAGGAACATGAGGCCAATATAGATATTGTGAAAAGGTAGTAAAATTATTAAATGATCAAGGAGTCATCATGTAACTTCAAGGAGTATATTGACAAATACCATTACAAACTGTATCTACAACTAAGGTAAGGAAGGAACAAAGATGTAGATGTCAAGTTTATGAAGTAGTTGTGATAGAACTAAATTAAGAATTGAAACTAAATGGCCACCCACTTTTATGAGAATATGTTAATGTCTTTCTTGAAGAGTTAATATGGTTGATACCAAAGGCGGAATTCAAGTTTACCTTCAATTTAAAATTGGGAAACGAGCTCATTTCTATTGCACCATATATATTATTGTTCTAGTGTTGAATGAAATGGGAATGTGGATGTAAGAACTATTAGAAAAAAGGATATGTCAAATTGAGACACTTGCACCCAAATTGGGGCTAAAAAAAATATTAAAACATTTATTGGGTACAACATGGTTGATAATGTCATCTTTAAGTAAAAATACAACCTTTTCCTATTAAAATTAAACATTTACAATCAATACAATTGTACCAATCACTAATTAAGTAAACATGTATACCTAATTTGTAATTGAAATGGGTAGGATTAAGTTCTCCAACTCTTAGTTATAAATTTATTTTTATTGTGTGTAGAACAATTGAGTCTTCCATGTATAACGTTAAATAACCAATCCATTATCAATGTACTTTTAGTTTAATATGATATACCCTTTAAACCCTGGACATACTTAATCCATAATCAATAGATTCTTGTTATTGTAGTACCAAAATAAAGTTCTCAATCATTTAATTATGAGTGCATGTTATTATTTTATCATCAATTTATTTAATTTTTAAGTAGTTTGTTTAATTAACTTAAATTCAATAATATTTATAGAATAGTCCACACAAGCAATTCATAAAATTGAAATGAAATCATAGCTTTCACATCTAAATTCATAATAATAAAATGAAATATTTATAAATGTTTGCTTATGTTAATTCCTTTGTTATAACATTTTGAAGGACAAATGCTTAGTGAATGAAAAAATGCATGCTTCTTAATAAGGTAATATAACATTATATTAGATATTTTCATTTATTTATTCCTAATAGAGATAGCTTGTTTGAATGTGTTCAATGTACTCAACTTTGAATAAGCAATCAACTTTCTACAAATTTAACCTAGTTATCACTTATAGAATAATAGAATGATGGAAATATAATAATCAAATAAAATTTCTTTATAATGAGCCTTCTACTAGGTTATATTCCCATTTTCTATCTTTGAGTTGTTTTTCAAATTGAATTAAATTATAGCAATGTCATTTTAAGCCAATTCATATGATACTAGTTTACTTGACTTATTTAACATATATTACATCATTAAACAAAATTATTAAATTTATCTATAATGACCCCTTCTCAAACCTGATATTTCCAGTGACCGTTGGCCTTTTTCAGGAAACCCGAAGGCTAGTCGGGAGGTAAAATTAGGGTTTCCTATTTCTGGGGATGTCTTTGCTCGGAGTTGGTGGATCTGACGGCAGATTCTTTCTGGGTTTTCAGAGAGCTTCGCAGTGGTATGATCATTTCGGCATTCAGAGCATTTTCTGGAATTTACTATTTTTAGTAAATTCTATTTTTGGCAGTATACAGGTTGGTCTCAAGGAGTTGACTTTCCCCTTCAGTTGTCTCAAGTGGCGTATTCAGTTTCGGGCTTCAGAATGCAGTTTTGGAGAGTTGAGATCATTTCACTTAAAAATAACATTATAATTTAAATGTTATTTTATCACCTTGGCCTAGTCAAATAACTTAATGTTATTTTAAAAGGTGGACTTGAAGGGTGGCGCCATCATTGAGGTTATATTAAAATTATATTTAATTTATCAAGTCAAAACTAAGCCTTAAGGAGGACGCATTTATTTAAGTGAGAAATTTAATGAAGTCAAAATTAAAGATGCTTGGAAAAGGACGCCATTTCTTGGGATTAGGGTTTTGACTTTGGAAAAGAAGTTAGGGTTTCAAGGAAGGTCCACAGAAGCTTATAAAAGACAGCCTTGGGTTCTCATTTGATCATCTTTTGTCTATGCTATTGTTATGCTGCCAAAATGGTTGCTGGATTGCTTCGAGGAATGAATGCCTCCTAGCCTTGGCTCGACTTCGTGCTTGAGAGATAGCACCTAGTGGAGAGGATTGCTTATTTTGAGTGAGTTGTAGTGAGGTTTGCATTGTAGTGTTGTTTTGCCATTAGAAGTTCAGTTTCTTGCATTTTATGTCATTTTCTGGAGTTGCTGATAACAAGGCTGAATTTGTAGTTTCACTCGTAAATCAGAAAACAAAAATAATCTCATTCTGGGTATTGTGTCATTGCATTTTATTGGTGAGGGCGCCCTTTCATGAATATTTGCAGATTTTAATACGAAGCTTATGATTTTATAATGCAAATCCGTCATTCCTTGAAAGCCGTACTTTCTGGAGTGCATTAGGATTCGTGTCAGTAATTAATAACCATTTTTAGATGCCATTTCTTATTACTAAGTTAGGTGCCATCATTTTGAGGGTCTATTGCATCAGATTTGAGATCATTTGGGTGAGAAATGAGAGAGTTATGAGCATATGAGTAAATTCATAGGTTGCTGGTTTTTCAATTTAAAGTGCAGATTTGTGATAAACCAGAATTAGAATCTTGATCATTGAAGAGTTGTATTGTTTTGGCACTCTATCCAAGCTAAGGAGAGTTCTTTATGATGTATTGTTAATCTTTCGAATTCCTAAGCTATTGGCAGGCGGATGATCCTCATTTTGTAAACTGACAGTAGTACTGGCAGTCATTTTCAAATCTGATTTGTAATGCTCTCTTTCATTATGAAGTTGTTTTGTAATAGATACATCTCCGCCCTATGGTAGCTACTTTCCCACTCTGGGTTAGCAAGCACATTCTGGGTGTTGAGTACTTTCAGCTTTTCAGTATTTCTTTCAAGCATTGTACTCTGTAACACTCCGCCATATGGTCGCCCCTCACTCCATACTGGATTGGGTAGCACATACTTGGTGTCGAGTTCCTTTCAGCACTTAGTGTAGAAGATCCTCTGACCATATGCTCGCCATCATCGGCGCCATTCTTGGTTAGAGTTCCTGCATAAGCAATTTGATTTAGATCCTCTGACCAATGCTCACACCTTGCCCACATCGGGATCCTGGTGTACATTCTGGTTAGAGTTGCTTCAGCACGTTTTGGGTTTAGCTGCTAACCTTAACGGGTGCATTTGTTTCTAATTTGTAATTTGAAAAACGAAAAAATTGGCTCGGAATATTTCATTATCATACCACAGGCCTTGTCATATCCCAAACCCCTCTCTTAGGCATATAGTAAGGTACAAGTAGTTAGAAACATTTCATATTAATTTCCAATTAATAAAACACCAATTCAATCAAAGACCACAACTAAAAATAACAACCATGATACAACTATGGTATACCAAGCCAATATTACCAATATTCACAAAGATTGATATATAAAGCCATAACTATAACAACCCAATAGCCAACTACCAACATTATTTTAATATTCAATCTAAGGTTGGCAGTTGAGTACCAACTTCTTTTAACAACCAAGCCAACAATATATTACCAAAACTAACTACTAGTCATAATATTCAACAATACAAAAATATTACCACAACCAACTTATATCCAAAGTAGTCAACAATATTATAATAGCCAAAAGTGATAAAAATAATATATATAATAATACTTAAATTCTAACGACATTATAAAAGCCAACAATATAACAACCAACTCTTACTACATTCATAAACTATGGATATAACCCTTGGCATAAAAATTCCACGACTAAGTATTGTTGTCAAGATGGAATGCACCCTTTGGAGAGTGGTGTGGTGACTCTCCTTCCAACTGAAAAAATGGAAACACTCCTAGGTTGTGGGTGACCTAAACTTGGAGTGAATCTCCAAAGATTTGATTCCCCTAATGTAACACCTAAAAGTATCTTATAATATTGCTGCTATAAGGAAAAGGGACATAAAGTTGAACCTAAAACTTGAAAATGAAGTGATACACCAAAATAATTGATGACTTGTATTTTCTTAAACATACACAGTAAGATTAATGAAGCCAACACATCATACACAACTCAAGGTTTGGCATGTTTTTGAATAAGTATTTCATAAAAATGACTAAATTTTACACCATTCAGAAGGAATGTCAAGTGACATGTAAGAGCTAAAATCATGATTTTTCACAACTTGAACTTGCATAAACTTGAAAAGAAAGAAACTATGCCCTGGAAAATATATGTACTAGTGCATAAAGTATAGAAATGATATTTCAAATCAAGAACAATTAGTTTTATCACAAGACAAGATGAATCATTCCATGATAATACATAATACACAACTATGAGAAGGTAAAAAAGTGGCTTCTTTATAGATAAAAAAGATGCATCAACTGAATATGAGTATGTTTTTATAGATATTTTCTCTTGAAAATATTTGTTATCTCCATTACATGATAACTTTAAATAATATATAATACCTATCTAGTTATTTACAAATTGTCTTTCTTTGCAAATCCAACAGTATGAGAGAATATAGAGCACATTTTCTTGAAATAAATGTGAATGCTTATTTAATTGAATGGTCAACTTTCCTTGGGCACTTGGGGAATTAATCTTCTAGTTTGAATCCTTGAAATTCTCTAGCAAAGTGATGAGGGGATCTGTCCTTGGCCTTCCCGAGTTTTTATCCTTTGCATGCTCCTAAAAGGACTCAAATCAACAACCTCAGCTCTCCTATATGCTTGCAGAGTATCAAAATTGTTGTTACAAGTGTCCCTGAAGTGATAAATTTTCCTAAACTATTCTTTTATGTCTTAATATTGCCATTAGCATGCATATAGGATATGTTCCCCAACTCATAAATTTTTTGATCTCCTAGTAGCATGGGATAAGGCTTCTCTCTTTAGGTTTCAATGCATCTTCAAAGCCTTCTTTATGACTTTTAACTTCATCCATTTACCTTGCTTCTTCCTTTAGCACTACCTTGTTATGCCTTTGAATTTGCCTTTGAATTCACCCCTTGGTAAGAGAAAATCACTCCACTATGAGTTGGAACACATAGGGGGTTCCTATGGTTCCTAGAACCAAAGAAACTATCAATGAACACTTCCTTTATTTTCTTTCTTTTGGTTATTTTTATGGTTGAGCCTTTACTTCTTTGGGATTTTCACTTTACCTTCGATCAAAGGTCCACAGGGAACCAGGAACCTCATCAAAGGTTCCTTTGGTTTTGGGAACAATGGGAAGCTCCAACTCTCCTTCGCTTTTTGCCTTGCTATTTTAGTCACTTCGTTAGGGGTTCCATGGGAACTAGGAACCAATGGTTCCTCGCTCCTATGGAACCTCTAACTAATTGTTTTATTTTCTTGGAACCTTTGTTAGGATTTCACCAAGAACCAGGAACCATCAAAGGTTTGTATGGTTCTAGGAACCAATCATAGGTTTTGAAACATCTCTTTCCTTTGCTTTCTTTGTGTGTCAGAGGTTCCTTTGGAACCAAGAACCCATTGATGGTTCCTTGGGTTCTTGGTATCTAGGAAACTCTCACCAATGATGAAAGTAAGTTCCCAATCTCTAAAAAAGAAGTTCCTAGTGGCCCCAAAAGGTCTTATTGTTTCACAAGAAAATTTTGGGATTGTAGACCATGAGAAACATGAAAACTTTGACAAAAGATTAATATCATAAGACTCCAAGACACATAATATAAAAAATAAAGACATTTTTTTTTAACCAAAGGATAATAGGTCCTAAGACTAACATAAGTTAACATTTTGAAAACTTCTTAGGGGTGTTTGTCTATTAAACATCAAGTACTAGTGGCCTTAATCACTCATTGGGCATAGAGTGATAGAAGACCTAAATTAATTTGAAAGAAAGGGAACAAGACTTGATTGGCAACTAATACTACCTAACCTACAACAAATAAAACAAGAGATGCAATAGCAAAAAAAGACAAAAGGGAAACATAACAACCACCTAAAGACAACTAAAAGCAAACCCCTAATGGAAAAATTACTTATGCATCAACACTTGAGGAAACAACTACCACAATGTGCAACAATACTTATTTAACATGACAACTCTATCTTAATATGTATAAGAGTGAATATACCCTCAATAGAAATGCTTGAGATATATCTCATTGGTTGTGATAGGTAGTTCCTCACCATCCAGCTTAGATAGCTAAAAGGTGTTGTGTTGTTTATAGCTAGAGATCATGTATAGCTCACTCCACATGGATTCAAACTTAGTATGCCTTTAAGGTTTAGTATTCACCTCATACCACTTGAGAACAAGGTCTCCTTGAAATTTATTAGAGTTGCTTTCTTTTCAAATGATCATTTTGTTTAGACTTGACGAAGCTCCATTGTATACATTTCTTGGTCTCTAATTTCTTCCAGCTTTATCAACTCTACAAACTTGATTTCCACTACATCTTCTTCCATCATTTCCATCTAGTTAATGAGTTCTAGAGTTGCTAATTCAAGTAATATAGGCAACCTTTCTTCTCTACTATAGACAAGCATAAAAGATGAGTTACCAATAGACCTTTTAGGGGCAATCCTATCAGCCCATAAGGTTTCTTTCAATTTTGTATGTCATGATCTTTGGTTCTCCTCCATGGTTCTTTTGATAATCTGGATAGGTTCTTATCGGCTGATTTTACTAATCCATTTCCTTAGGGATAGTAGTTGGAAGATGTCCTCAAATGGATACCATATTTGACTACCCACTCACTTATCTTAGTGCTAAAAAAATCCATTGCATTATTAAAGATTACAGAAGCAAGAACTCCAAACCTAGTGAATATCTTTATAGAAGTCCAAAATTGAAGTCTCATTTGCTTCCTTGAGTGTTTTGCATTTGTCCACCTTGTAAAGTAATTAGTGGTTGCCGATACTCACTTATAACCTACACTTGAGGATTGATTAATACTCCCTATGAAATCTAAACCCCACTTCATTAAGTGTTGTTCTACCTAAATAGGTTGGAGAGGGAAGGTTGCTAACTTTTGCTTACTAGTGAAGAAAGCATACTTCTTACATTTCTAAACCCATGCAAATGCATCTCTAAACAAGCTAGGAAAATAGTAGTTCGCGCTCATTACCTTCAAAGTTGTGGTTCTTGAGCAAAATGTCCACCTACCAATCCATTATGAGATTCTTGCAAAACTCTTTCAATCTGATTTGTCTCAATGTATCTCAAGAGAACACTATTTACATCATTTCTAAACAAGATTCCATCCAAAAGAACATAAGGAATAGACTAAAGTCTAAAATACCTCTTTTTAGCTTTGTCGAAGACTTGAGGACATTCACTTGTTTGAAGAAAACAAACCATATCTTGAGTCCAACTTGTTGACCATTTTGAAGCATTAGGACAACATCCTTATCATCATTTAAATCTAAAGCTAGTTGTTCACACAAATCCTTGCCTCTAATTAGCTTTGTGAACTTGATGTCCGCATCATACTCCACTTTTGTGATCCAACCTGCTCTTTTTTCATTCAAGTCTTTGCTCAAAAGAAATTTTGTAACACTTGGATGTGAGACCATTAAACAAATTTTATTGTTAGAAACCAAATGCCTAAACTTGTTGAGACTCCTTATGACAATAAGTACTTATTTTTCCACAAAAGAATATATTTCTTTATATCCTTCCAAACCTTGACTAAAGAAGGCTATTGGATGTTCCATACCTTGATCATTTTTTTTACCAACATCTAAGGTCACTAAATCTATATTCTTGAATTTTGGAAACAATTCAATATAGTTTCTCACTCGTGACAAATTAGGAGAAAATGTGGTCTCTAAATTTGTGTTTCAAGCCTCTAGTGCTTAAATACCTGTTGCTAGTTGATCGATAAACCATACGAAACAAACATTTCCAACAATAAACAATGGTGACCCTATCCTATCATATGAACCATCTGGCCCCACCTATATAACTAGGTCGATAGGCTCAAACTATCTCACTAATTAGAACTATTGATGTCGACACATATCCCTCAAGTATCAAATCGGGGACAATGAATGGGATTACTCGATTGGTTTGGCTCAACATTTAAGTGCAATATCCTTCAATTCTTTCTTTATAAGCTCAATTGTCTGATGTGCAATATCCAGACTTTGAAGGGTATAAGAAAGTTTCAGTTTGGAACAAAGGGAACGAGGCAGGCAAAGGTCATGGGGGAGTTATGGTGCTAATAGGTGAGAAATGGCAGGGAATTGTTGAACTCTAAAAAGAGGACGCAAATAAACAGTACATATGACTGCAAATAACTGAAAATGGGGTGACTTTTAGACTGGTTGCTTGTTACTTTGCCCCAAAAAATTCTAAGTTCTATAAGAAGAGAAACCTAGACAATGAAGACCCATATGCCTCGCTAAAAAAAGATATATCCATTTTCAGCACACTTGGAGATGTTGTTTTAATGGGCAACTTTAATGCAAGGACAGCTAATAACCAGTCTCTTCAGTTGAGCAGGGAAGAAAAAGGGGAGAATAATCCTTTATGGTTGGAGGAAGGCGGAGATCAATATTGGAAAAGAACATCCCAAGACGATAATGGTGTGCTGACCCCTTTTGGAGCTGAATTGCTTGGACTTTGTAGTTTGTTTGGCATGGTTATTTGCAATGGGATGAAAGATTGGCCAAAGTCGGGGGGTATCACTTGCAAAACTTATAATGGTCAAAGTGTGGTGCACTATGTGATTTGTTCTTAAGGTTTTGTGCCTAGATTGTTGGAGTTTGATATTGAAGACTGCCCTATTGGGATGAAATTTGACCACTTACCTCTCTTGGTTAAGCTTCGCATGTCCCCAATCAACCAACACATTAATCAAGTTTAGCACATGCAAAAAAAACCACTCCCCAAGGGTAAAATCCTCTTGAACAAGGAAAATAGAGAAATATTTAGCGATGTTCTTAAACAACATTTCCATGATTTAATGAATAACGATGAGGTCAAAACTACAAAAGAGGGGGATGTGCACATTCACAGCAGTTCGTTGATCCCAATAATTCACGGGGCATTAAATGCATGCAAAAGAACTCACCCCAAGTTGAGAGTTGCAAACACTTTCTCGGCAAATCCATGGTACAATGATGAATGTAAGGCAGCCAAGAGGTCACTATAAAAGAGAGGAATGGACTAAAATGCAAGAAAAATTACGAAAAACTGGTGCAATCTAAAAAATCTGATTATGTAAATGAAAGAAGGAAGGAGCTAATCTCGCTTGGAAAACAAAATCCTAAAGGTTTTTGGAGAGAATTGCAGCAAAAGAAAAAGAAGATTGAAAACAATATTACTGACATCCAATGGCTAGAGTATGCTAAGCTTCTTTATGAGCTGGTTCACGAGAAAGATCATCCACCTGTTATTAGAAAGATCATCCACCTGTTATTAACACATCAACGAAAATGTTCACTGTGGATGATATTAAACAAGGAATAAAGAATTTAGCGAGCGATAAAGCACATGACATAGATGGGTTACAGGCTGAATTTTTAAAATGGGGGATCGAGACACTTGCCCCTCTCATAAAAAGAATTTTCAATAATGTCACTCGAGAAGGATTTCCGATGGAGTGGACTACCAGTGTGGTCATCTCTTTATTTAAAAGTGGTGATATCAATAATCCATCTAACTACCGCACGATTATGGTCAATCCTATCTTTGGCAAGCTCTTTGGGAGCATGATTGAATGGGGGATCAACAATTGGGCAAAAAATAAGGGCAAAAGGGCAAGTTGGCTCTAGGGCAAGACACTCTACTATTGATCACTGCATCACCCTTAGACATTTGATTGAAAAAATTTGGAACACTCAAGGTGAGGAAGCTTATTGTTGTTTTGTGAACTTTAAAGAAAGCTTTTGACACGGTACCTAGAGACAAACTATGGAATAGAATGGAGGAATTAGGCATCCCAAACGTGTATAGAGCAACTATTCACAGGCTATATGGGAAGGTTAGTGCTAAAATCAGAACAAGTGAAGGTATGTCAGAATGTTTTGGTAGCAACATTGGGGTTAAACAAGGATGCCCACCATCTCCCACGCTTTTTGGGCTATACATTGATAAGTTGGAAGCTTGGTTAAGCAAGACGGATGGGGATGGTATCCAATTGGCAGGTTATGTGGTGAAACTACTTTTATATGCTCATGATCTTATACTAATTTCTAAAACAGCTCATGGGTTAAGTGAACATCTGAAAGCTCTAGAACTCTTTTGTCAAGAGGTTGGGATACAAGTGAATATCTCCAAGACCAAAATCATGATTTTCTCTTTGAATAGAAAATATAAGCATAATATCTTTTTTTTTTAAGGTAGCTCACTTGAAATAGTGAAAGAATACAAATATCTTGGGATTGACTTTCATTATAAGCTCAATTGGAAGACTTGTCGTACGAAAAGGATACAGGGAGGTTAGAAGGCCTCTTACCTTCTTCAAAACAGATGTAGAAAAGCCGAGCTTTGGGATTGGAAAACCAAGAAAACCCTTTTTGGTTTGCTAGTTACTCTGGTTGTACTTTATGGGTGTGAGGTGTGGGGAAGTAGTATGTCTAAGTACAATTGGAGACAATTAGAAAGAATCCAGAAACATCTAATAACAAGCAATCTCAAAGTTAAAACCACAGTCCCATATGAAATTCTTTTAGCTGAAACAAGGACTTTTCTGATGGAAGCTTCGGCGTTAACCCGATTGATAAGCTATTTAAAGAAGGTTGAAAACATGGATAACCACTGTTGGCCTAAAGCGGTTATGAAGGAGACACTAGATCATAGGAAGAAAACTTGGATGAAATAGAACCACAAGTGGATGAACAAGTGGGGCATTAATTTACAAGAGTGTCCTAGTACCAATAGTGAAATAAAAAGCTATGTGACTGAAAAATTAGATCTGCCATGTGGACAAATCAGATTGGGCGAAAAAAACATACTACATCAAAGAGTTTAACCCGACGAAAGATCATGGTGAAAAAACTTATTTAGGTGCAACTATTAAAGGGAGGGCGAGAATATTAGTGGCACAATTGAGGACGGGATCGCATCACCTTAGGTGTGAAACCGGTAGGTGGAAAATACCAAAGGAAACTTGGAAAGAAAGAACTTGTATTTTTTGCAATAAAGGGGTTGTGGAAACGGAATGGCACTTCATCATGGAATGCACTGCTTATGAGGATATTCGTACTTAGCATGGAAATAGTTTGAAAGTGGACAATATACACCAGCTATTTGAGGAAGATAAGATTAATCAGACGGCTAGCCTTCTAGTCAAAATTTATAGCAAGAGATCCAACTTGGAAAAGAGCATGAAGACAAATTAGGCATGTTGTTTCTCGATCCCATAGGTTGTTTAGTCTCGTGGACGTCATTAAAATCTTCCATTCATTCATTCAAACTATAAGCTTAATTTCTCTTGAATGATCTTTAATCTCAATTCAAGAAATCACCTAGAGAAACAACGTCCATCACATTCACATCTTCATACCTTTTTTTCCTAATTATTTCTTCTTATCAAGGTCTCCACATGTTCATTTAAAATCCATGCATTTATTCATATTTCTTGAGATCATGGCACTCGACACAACTCAAATCAATCAGATCTCAAGGGTTTACTAAGATTTTATGTAATCTCCACTTAACCCAATATGTTTACTTTCTGATACAATTACGCTTTACACAATTCTCTTTACAAATCATTTTGTATAAATTCTAGTGAGACCTTGGACTT
This sequence comes from Sequoiadendron giganteum, assembly GCA_007115665.2. NCBI lineage: Eukaryota > Viridiplantae > Streptophyta > Pinopsida > Cupressales > Cupressaceae > Sequoiadendron > Sequoiadendron giganteum. The sequence goes on from CM021100.1 coordinate 789,446,562, forward strand.
ACAGGTGCATGGTCCATCATATCTCTATATCCTGAGTAAACAAGACGATGACACGAATTAAAACAAATATAGAAGCTACACGACATCAAGATTCAAGTTTAGACATTCACACGATGACAAATTAATTTGTTGAAAAATTCGTTCATTCTCAAGGTAGAGCATGTCAATCACACCTACCTTGCTACACATTGTCTTCAACCTTCTCAATACATGTAAGCATGGTAATAGCACAAATCCGTGTCACTAAGTTTCCAAAAAGTGGGAGATGTTACGGAAATGTTCTCAGAATGGCAATTCACGTTTATTTCCTTTTTCCCACAATTTATAAACCTACAGATTAAGATCAAGGGTCTGGATAAAAAGGAAACAAATCGTTCTTCCCTTTTTTTCGTTTATTTTCCCTGAGCAAATAAACAAATCGTTAAAATAATTTATTTATTTTTTAAGTTTTTCTTAAGGAATGACCGAGAGGACATCTAGCCATCCTTATATTAAAAATTTGAAGCGCAATTGATCTCAATGGTCTCGATAAAAAGGAAACAAATCGTTCTTCCCTTTTTTCGTTTATTTTGCCTGAGCAAATAAACAAATCGTGAAAATATTTTTTTTTTTTTTTTTAAGTTTTTCTTAAGGAATGACCGAGAGGACATCTAGCCATAATTTGTTTCTGCTCTTCGGGTTTAGTAGAAACCGAGTGGCACTATGTCATACAATGTAAGGCTTACGAGGACATCAGGTGCAATTACTCAGATCTGTTTAAAGTCAAGTCGTTAGAGGCCTTGTTTGAAGAGGAAAAGATTGTTGAAACAACAAGTTACCTGATCAAAATACACAGTAGAAGAAATAAAATCAGCAAAGAGTTAGAGGGCTACAACGAGTAGTTGGTGGGGTCGGCAGCCGCTCTATTTGTTGCAAAAAACGGTTTTTGTTCTATTTCTTAGGTCCCATAGATTGGCTGGTCTCATGGACATAATTAAAAGCATTCATTCATTCATTCCCTTTTTTCGTTTATTTTGCCTGAGCAAATAAACAAAACATGAAAATTATTTTTTTTTTTTTTTAAAGTTTTTCTTAAGGAATGACCGAGAGGACATCTAGCCATCCTTATATTAAAAATTTGAAGCGCAATTGATCTTCATCAATAGGTTTATAAAAGGGAAAAAATGATGCTATTTTTTCCTTCAATTGGCGTCCAACGGGACATCTGGGCATCCCCAGGATAGCTGTACGTCTCCCTAATGGAACTACTTTTATCTGAAAGTGAATGAAAAATGTATGCTGATCGATAACTTTTAACCACAGCCACAAATACAATTACAAATATAATTCATTAATTCCCTACCCCCGAAAAAATCATATAATCCAAAAACTACTTTAAGAAAGGAAATGAGTCTAAGAATCACGAGATTGGTAGAGGACATGGTTTTATAGAGATAAAAATCGTAAGGAAAACAAATATGACAAATCACTAAGTCCAAAGTGAATTCATGAAAAAACAGTAGCCTCAAGTTTGCACCGTAAAAAACCCAACCAGATGATTTCTCTGGCCCAGATAAATGAAATATTTATATGTTTCCAAAATCCCAGGAGAGAAACGATAGCATCTAACCAGTCATTTTATAACACTGAATATATCCAACTACCATTACCTCAACCCCAGCCTCCAACAACTTGATAGATTAGTCGTTTAAACATTGTGGAAGAACAAAGCATAATTCAAGAGCCGGCACTGTTTGTCCATAAATATGGCATGGAGATCATTTTTCTACATGTACAATACAAGAGTTGTATGGATTCATGTATACATGCTATTCCCTCTCTTCTAAATCTGTTCTTGAAGAAATAATGTCAGTAAAATTCCCAACGTTAGCAACAAATAAGGGATCTGTATCTTCATCGAAGTCACGTTTCCTCTTGCTTTCTTCTATTTCCCTCGTCAATTTTTCCATGCAAACCTTGTTCATCTCACGTCCACTCATTGAAATGCCAACTATTGTGATTTTCGGTAGTTGAATATGGTCACTAAAATTTTGTTCGGAAGGACTTCCAGCCAGAGCTGAAACTCTGCAAATAAATGTTACGCATTGATGTTAAATGTCGCAAGTAATTCATTTATCAACACAATGCATTAAAAACATATTCAGCAGCTAGAAAATGTCCAACCTAACCATACAACTATTGAGACCATATGGCATAATGATACCTTGAATCTGTTTTGCTAGATCTTTCCTCCAATATCATCCCTGATTTTTCAGAACTTTGGGATGATTTTGAGAGCCCAGATTCATTTCTCTTCTCCATCTCAAATTCAGACCCAAAGGAAGAGGTATTTGCTCCATTTTCCTCTGAACTTCCTGCCCCAAGCTCCCCTTTCACATCAGGCGTGATGCCGATAGACAGCTCCATTGCTCTTGAAATTGCAACTGCTGTTCTGAAAATCAGAAATGATTAAGTATACTCTCACAAAGAACTCAATGTAGCAAGCAATATCAAACTGAATTCTCGAAATGGATATGAAGATAACATTTAAATTTCAGTGAATTGCATCCTAAGAATAATTCCAATTTGGAACCATCAGAAGTCCTTGCAGAAATAAATTAGTATTGAATAAATCAATGGCATAAAAATTTATCATTCTTGGAAAACCTACCGCAAAGCTTGCATCATAAAATAGAATAAAGAATCAACTGACTCAACGTGAAAACGAAACAGAACCCATATACAAGCCACAATTGAACAGCAGGCTGCTTATAATGGACATCAAAGTGGCATGAAATTTTGAAAACAGTTAATCCAATGAATTTGATTTATTTACGTAATATAAAATTGCATAAAAGTCAGGATTTGCACACCCAGAAGTAGCCCCATTGGCCAAGAAAGTTCTCTATTTTTTGTTATTTTTGAAGATGCCAGAGTAACTATAGGACAAGCTCCTAATAATCTAATTGAATTTTACAACATTTTTACAATTCCAATATCCTCCTTTTCACATGTACAAGAAAAATATTAAAATGCTATTATCTGTCGCAACAAGGTCTTTATGTAAAGCATATATGTACAGGGTACATACATATTTTTTATAAACTAAAGTCAAACCCTAGACACGAGGGACCATTTGGTAGTCAGAAGACTTAGAACACAAAACAACATATAGAAAATAATAAAAACATATGCTTGCCATCAATGAAAAGCAACCAGTTGTTGATTATATACATTTGTATTTGAAATTAAATATTTCAATCCCAGCAAGTCAAGGGCATATGCCACTAAACAACTGCAGACTTAAGTGTAAGGTAACTACAAAACTTTAATACTGGTTTATACAAAATAATTACATAATCTGCAAGAAAAGTCATGCTTGACAGTAAAATCTCACTTATCCCAGGGAAAATTCAAACTAGTTGCCTTTCTAAGGGTGCTAAACGAATTCCGAGGGATATTCAACAATGCTCACAGGCAAAGAGCCCCCCAACCACCAGCTCCCCCAGAAGAGGAAGAGGAAGTGAGGTCCAATTTTCTGACAGCAAACATGGACACTGATGAGGTGGAAGAAGGCAGTGGACACAGCAATGTTTAAAGATTCATACTGTTTATGCTATGTTTATATGTAATATATTTTGGTAATACACCTTTTGTAAAATGATGTAAAAAGGCTCTATGATGTCAAGCTTGCTATAGGCATCTCTGTTATCAGAAACTCTTAATACTCGTATAGTTGATAGACTGATCACCAACTGGACAGATCTGTAGTTTTTTATTTTGACCTTACTATGTCTAATATAAAAAATAAAAAAAAATCAAACTAGTAGCAACTTATGGTGAACAACATAACAAATTCTAGTGGAAGATCACAAGAATATTTGACATAATTGATGATACATGATGATCAATAGTAAAGTATAGCATACAATGTAGTTGAATAAAGTAAGCAGGACTTTCATGTTTGGATCAAGGTATTACAGATGCGCTTATAGAGGTAGTACCTGAGACTTCCATCCCTAGTTAGATACCAATTTTCTCAAGTTTACCCTAAAATTGGTCTGAGTAGAATTTAATGAATGTAACGGTTATGTTTATTCTATTTTCCAATAAAACTTGTGTGCATCTTCCTGATGGTAGTCGCAGTTTTTTTCTCAATGGCTGAAAATATGTGGATCATATAATAATTGTTAGTTTTAGGATCAGAAATGCAATAAGCACAAAACACAACACAAAGAACAATGAACACAATATTTTTAGCATGGGAAAACCCTCCTACTCGAGGGAGAAAAACCCAGCAAGATCTTCTCTTATAAATCAGAAAAATATCAGGGCCTAGAAAGGCCAAGTACAATACAATGGATCTGCACTTATATATAATGCAATTTCTTTAGATGCACAAAATATTTAACTCTTCTCCTGAAGTCGAATCTTCTGCTCCTGAAGGGCGAACCTGCTGCTAAAGATATTTTAATTGGAATGGGTGAAATTGATGAATAAATGAGAGGACTCTATCCTCTTTATATACCAAGCTAGGCACCCTCCTTTCTAGGGCCAGCCTAGAAATAAATATAATTTTGTTTATGAAACAAGAGGCCGACCTGCCTTGATTACATTTTATTTAAGAAAATAGCTCTCGAAGCTACAAAACACTAACACTCCCTCTTAGCTAGGGAGGTATTTTCAAATATCCTCGTCATGGAGTCTCTCAACATGATGCCCACAATGGCTACACTCATATGTGGAAAAACACATCTCAGTCTCAAAGATGTACAAGAGTTCATCATGGAGTCTCTCAACATGATGTCCACAATGGCTACACCCATTTGTGGAAAACACATCTCAATCTCAGAGATGTACAAGGGTTCATCACAGAGCCACTCAACGTGATGTCGTCATGGAGTCTCTCAACATGACGTCCACAATGGCTACTCCCATGTGTGGAAAGAAACACATCTCAATCTTAGAGATGTACAAAGGTTCATCACGGAGTCTCTCAACGCGATGTCGTCATGGAGTCTCTCAACATGACGTCTCATCTCAGTCTCAGAGATGAACAAAGGCTTGCACCTCATATTTCTCCGTCTCAGAGAAATATACACAACAAAGGCTTGCACCTCATATTTCTCCGTCTCAGAGAAATATACACAACAAGGGCTTTCACCTCATATTTCTCCATCTCAGAGAAATATACACTACAAGGGCTTTCACCTCATATTTCTTTGTCTCAGAGAAATATACATTAAAACAAATCTTCATGATGATGTGACTCCCTCTGAAGCTCCAAGTATACTTGCATCAACCTCCTGACCTCCTCGTCCAAGATTGCCTGCAATGCTTGCCTTAGAGGAACGGTTTCCAACGCACACCTCTAGCACTATTATCTTGTGAGAGTTTAGGACTGTACTTCTTGACCTCATCCCAGATCACCCTATTCTGAATAGGTTTGCAGAGCTACCAATGTCAAATCCAGATTGATTGTCTTGTGCAATTCTGTTCTCTACAGCTGAAGAGGTCTTCCAAGGACTTTAGCACCTGGCCTTGCAACACTGCAACCCAATTAGCTGACACCTTCACTTCATCTCAGTGAGACACAAAACTCCCTCTTGATCCCTGTCTCAGAGATTGCAAAGAAATCCTCTAGAAGTGAACTCCCCTCCATTGACTGATCTCAAAACCTCAATCCTTTTCCCGGACATGCTCTCAACTCGTGCCTTGAATTCTCGTAATTTAACTCCCTCTGAATGTCATTTCCTCCTCTTTGAAGTAGTTGATCGCAATGACAATCTGTATAGGTTCTTCGTTGTTTAGTGTCTTCATCTTTCTCAATCTTCTTTGTTGATGCAAATTCTCCATCCAAGGCTAACCCAACCTTGTGCCCTCGAGAGATGTCTCCAGTGAAGAATCATGAGAGTTATGTGCCACCAACTCAGTCCCAAGGCTGTAAGCTAAGTCTTCATGTTTGTTCATTTCTCCAGCCGGCATGACTTCCTCACAGGATGCTTCAAGCTCTTCCTCCTTTGAATTCCTTATGCAATCTCTGATAATTAATCCATCATCTTTTTGCTCCTCGATTCATCCTGCATTTTAAGGAGATTAATAATAGTTCATAAAATCAAACTACAAATGAAGCGACCAGCGAATCACAATAGAACCACGCCTCACTGAATATATCTTTCTTTCATCTTTACTCAATTTCTGCTCTTGGAAAATGCTAATCACAGCACTACAGATTACAAAGACAATCTGCTCAACTCAGTTTTCTCAGACACATTATGCAGCCAACATATTCAGTATAGAACCAGGCCTCTCACTGAATCAAGATACCATCACAGTCCATGCACATAGGGAATGGTATCGATGCAACCAACGAATCACAACCTTTTGAGCACCAAGGTGAATACTAGGTCTATAATAACCTTGAATACCATAGAAACATTTCTATAGAACCTACTTCAGATAGCCCTAATCTTCATTCAAAATACCAAATGAAATTTCATTTCTCCTTTCATGTCAAAGCCACACTTAGAAATCTTCACAACTAGCATGAAACAACTCACAATGAATGAATGGTATCTCCAAAAGATTTTATGCTAGCGATCACCACTCAAAAGAAACCAAGACCTCTACTAAAAATCACATGATCCAAATAATCAATGTCAGATCCTCTCTGCACCACTCAGCAAACTGAATTTCAGCCCAAAAGAATGCAATTTTATTCAAAGGTACAAACATAAAATACTTATCTCTTTCTGCCTTCAAGGGATGAATTTACTCCAGGCACAGATGCATCTAGTAGCTCTATCTAATCAATAACACAAATGCCAAAAACAAATACACCCTCCAAGCTTCCTAATTTGCAGTCATATTCTTCTTCTGCAGTATCTGGATTATTGCAATGCCTCTTAATTTTGACCATTCAATTATAATATTTCTGAAGCTAACTCAGGAAATAATACGCCCTCCTAGGTATTAGTTCGGCAGTCATTAGAGCCTGGAAATAATGAGTCGTTCCCTGAAAATGTTTCAACTCTTAATGAAGTCGGCTTAAGATATTTGAATATCTTTATTATATGATCGGCTCCTTATAATCTTCGACCTCCTCTTGTAATACTTAACAAGATGAACTAGCTGGCAGTGATATCTATGCAATCTACAAGAGCCACGTATTATAAGCTTCCCTAATTAAACAATCTTCCTTTATTATGGACCTTTCAATACTTCCGTCAGATGAACTCCTCTTTCCAAATGTCATAGTTGAATATTTTCTCCTCAGAATAATTTGTGCCTCATTATTGGAGTTGAGAAAATACAACACCACAGGAGCCTAGTGACCTTTGCAAGCAAATAACCTGTTACAAAGAGAAGCAAAGAGAAGCAACCAAGAAAATGCTCAAGAATGTGGAGCAATGTATTCACCCAAAATGTAAAATGAATTAATGATACAAAATATAGTATTCAACCACATATAGGTGAAAACCCTAAAAAAAAAAAACCTAGGCTTGCACAATAATAATTAATAAAGTAATTAATTATTATGCACCTAATGTTAGCTTAAGTGAAAAGAGGTAAAAGAGAACTTTAAGTAACTAAACAAATATTGTTTAATTAATAAAGTAAATACCCAATTACTCTAACACCCCCCCTTAAGCTAGACTTAAGGAGAAGCTAAAACCTAGAAGAGCTACTGAAAGCAAAAGCAATGGGTCCCGGCAACAAGGCCAGATCAGGTACCCATGTACAAAATCAATGCAAACTAAATGAAATGGGGTAAAGGAGAAAACCCAGTAGGAACAAAACACCTCCCCAAAATAGAATGCAAGGAAAGAATGCAATGCACTAATAAAAGAAGGATAGGAGGTGGATAACATGATACCCCCCATAGACAACTTCTATCATATAAGTACATGTACAATGATCTCCATAAGAGAGATAGAAAGAGAGAAGAAGGCCCCCCCACAATGAAGAAACTCTTGTCACAATAGTAGATGCCTGATGTAGAATCCAAAAGGAGATCCTGAAGCGGCAAATGATAGTCCTCCCCTTGGAAAGAAACGGATCCATGGACCTGTGTCGAAGAAACCCTATGAAGAATGATGAACCAATCTGTCTCAAGATGTGTGCCATGATAGGATGCTGAAGAGTCTCACTGTCTGAACTGAAACAAATAATGCCAAATCCAAACTGATGTGGAGAATACCAAAATGCAACCTCTGAATGCACGGATAATGGTGGGCGAACAGTGATAACCTGACTGTCAAGGTAGAGGAGATGAATGTCCTCAAAATAATCCTCCAAATCTGCAATATAGGACTCAACAAACAAGAAAGATATGTCTGCAACATAAGAGTCCAAAGTAGCTATGTCTGGAAGATGTATGATTCCCTGCTGCACTGAATCAAGAACAACAAGAGATGCTGATGAAGTCTCAGTCTGAAGAGTAGGAACTGTGAGACAAACCTCTGATCCATCGGAACAAGTAAGGGTGTCTAAATACTCAAACTCCTCTAAAGTATCATGATCAAATGGTGTATTCTCTCTCCAAGCAATGGGTAAGAGACAATCTGAAGCAGGATCCTCTGGGAATGGAGATAGAATAGGGTCTCCATAGATCTCCCAAAGACATGTCCAAAGTGGGTGAGGACAATCAATGTCCGATATAACCAACACAGTGTCATGATCAACACTAGACAATATAAGTCCTACTATGTGATTTCTAATAATATCCCATGCTAATCTGCCCTCTAAAGTTGTTGGTTCAGGTATGAGATCATACAAATAAGGCAAAATATTAAGCCACCCACAATGTGTAAGTATACCCTTTGCCCATGACTCATAATTACCCCGTTCCAGAAGAACAACTGAAGGGTGAGTAGAAAAACCCATGATAACTCTTCAAATGAAAAATTTAGAGACTAATGATCTCAACAATGATAAAGCATATCAACATAACCCATCCAACGCAAATAAACCCCATGTAGGAGCCAAGATGACCCAGTAATTGAGCAAAGTGTAAAAACACACAAAGCTGAATAAAAAATACCTGGTAAATATTCTGGTAAAATAGACTGTAAATCTGGAAAGATCACTGTAATACCTTTCCAACGCCTATTCGTTTGCGCAAAATGGAGTTCAGACGCAAAAGATACGCCCCTTAGAGTGAAAAAACCAAGTTTTGACTTTGACTGGCAAAAAAGACTGCAAAACTGCAAAATCAGGAAAAATTACCAGTACCACTAGAACAGCGCCGAAACCAACTTTTCGGCGATACCTAGTTTTCGAAAATCCGAAAAAAAATGCCCATTCTACGCCCGATTTAGCGCAAGTTGCTCAAAAGGGGAAAGAAAAAAAATCCCACAGCCCTCAAGGGCTAAAGAAAACAGCCCCTGGCCATATGGACGACCAAGGGGCAGGCGGCTGGGAGCTAGGCGCGCGGCCCCTGGTTCCTCATGTGACCTCGGCGGCGGGGTTTGAAGCCTTGAAGTGAAGGAGCCGACTTCGGGTTGTGAGCCAGTCCCGTGAGCTCGATCGTCTTGAGGCGCATAGCGGTGGCCGAGCGGTCTTGGCGGACTGGTGGAATATGGCGGTATGGTGGCAGCGATAAACGGAGGCCTTAAGGGCAACGTGGCGTGGGTCAGCGGTACTGCAAACCGGAGTGGCGGTCGAGTGATGGGCTAAGGCGGGAAGCTAGGCAGAGCCGGGCGAGCTGAGCGTGGATGCCAACGACCGACGAGCGGCACGGTGGCCGACGGGTGCAACGCCAAAAAATTTAATAAAAACCTTAGGTTTTTATTATTTTTTTAATTTTTTTTTGCGAATTTTTTTCTGAGGGGACCGTACGGCCAAACCCTAAAAAACATTTTGCAACCCTAGTTGACTGTGGCCAAAATCGACGATTTGACAGTCGATTTAGGGGTTTTTGGGTGCTACGAATCCAATGGCACTATCCGTTTGGGCCTAAAGTGAACCTAAAATTCGAAGTATGCTGAATCCACAAGAAGAAACCTTAGAACCCTAGATCTGCTTCCAATGCAAAAAACTCAAAACAAAAACAAGCAGCTGCAAATCTGAAGCTCTGATACCATATTGGAGTTGAGAAAATACAACACCATAGGAGCCCAGTGACCTCTGCAAGCAAATAACCTGTTACAAGGAGAAGCAAAGAGAAGCAACCAAGAAAATGCTCAAAAATGTGGAGCAATGTATTCACCCAAAATGTAATGTATTCACCCAAAATGTAAAATGAATTAATGATACAAAAGATAGTTTTCAACCACATATAGGTGAAAACCCTAAAAAAGAAAAACCTAGGCTTACACAATAATAATTAATAAAGTAACTAATTATTATGCACCTAATGTTAGCTTAAGTGAAAAGAGGTAAAAGGGAACTTTAAGTAACTAAATAAATATTGTTTAATTAATAAAGTAAATACCCAATTACTCTAACACTCATCACCTCTAAAGCTTTCTAGTGATAAATTTAAACCTAACTGGTCCGTAAATAATGAAGATGCCACACACACCCCCTCAAACACAGAAATTGGTTGATGATCTTTAACACAGCTCAACTCCACAAATTTCAATCATAATAAAATTACCTTCACAGACCTCGACACCCTAACATGACTCCATAACATGTCTCCCACAAAAACATATTTAAATATCGCTTGTAGTGCTCGATAGAATGTAGCGGCATCTCCATTAACACTTCTTCATTCATTGCGGCTTCTATTCACTATCAACTCCCTAAATTAAGCGACGACAGAAGGAAAGAATGTTGGCTCCACAGATTACATCGAACAAAATCGGCAATATAATAGTAATCCATTGAAAGTTAGACTCTGTCAACCGCTTTCCATGTCCCCTATTATAGAAGTCGAATAGAGATATAAGAGATGCGATGCCAATACAAGAATGGTCTCAAAACTAGTTTTTGCCACAACAGCATGTATAGAAGAAACCTCCCGATAACGAAAGGCAGTGACCATGTTTTGTCTTTATTCCCGTTCTCCTCTTTCCAGACGTCATAGTTGAATATTTTCTCCTCAAAATAATTTGTGCCTCATCACCTCTAAAGTTGTCTAGTGATAAATTTAAACCTGAGTGGTCTATAAATAATGAAGATGCCACACACACCCTCAAACACAGAAATTGGTTGATGATCTTTAACACAACTCAACTCCACAAATTTCAATCATAATAAAATTACCTTCACAGAGCTCGACACCCTAACATGACTCCATAACATGTCTCCCACAAAAACATATTTAAATGTCGCTTGTAGTGCTCGATAGAATGTAGCGGCATCTCCATTAACACTTCTTCATTCATTGCGGCTTCTATTCACTATCAACTCCCTAAATTAAGCGACAACAAAAGGAAAGAATGTTGGCTCCACATATTACATCAAACAGAATCAGCAATATAATAGTAATCTGTTGAAAGTTAGACTATGTCAACCGCTTTCCATGTCCCCTGTTATAGAAACCGAATAGAGATATAAGAGACGCGATGCCAATACAAGGATGGTCTCAAAGCTGGTTTTTGCCGCAATAGCATGTATAGAAGAAACCTCCCGATAACGAAAGGCAGTGACCAATTTTTGTCTTTATTCCCATTCTCCAGCCTACGACAGCATAGATGATAGTTTCAAATAATAATCGACAATAGAATTTGGAACTACCACGATGCATGATACTTCCACCAATGAGTAATTCACAGTTTGTCCCTTCAAATAGTCAAAGCCAAAAGAATATCTACTCCCAACTAGTAATATTGCAATTGCGTGATTCCTAGCAGAGTTCCGATAGCGGAATGACACCTTCAGATTATTCTCGAGCATTGGCAAATAATCACGCGAAGATATGTGTTGAGTGTCGACTCGGAGAGAACCACACCAATATGGATATGAGTTTACACATACCCGCCACCATTCAAAAGAAACCATCAACTTCTATATGCACGATCTGAGTGTTATCTCCAACATCCATACATAGCACGATTTCGATGCAGCCGTTATTGAGAGCATGGCGAAAAAAGGATAAGGCGAATTTAAGAAGACTGAAATAAATCTTCACAACTTAAAGGCTTCCACTACTTAGTCAAATCTGATCGGATCTTTTCTAAACCCGCTCTGATACCATGTTAGTTTTAGGATCAGAAATGCAATAAGCAGAAAACACAACACAGAGAACAATGAACACAATATTTTTATCCTGGGAAAACCCTCCTACTCGAGGGAGAAAAGCCCAACAAGATCTTCTCTTATAAATCAAAAAAATATTAGGGCCTAGAAAGGCCAAATACAATACAATGGATCTGCACTTATATATAGTGCAATTTCTTTAGATGCACAAAATATTTAACTCTTCTCCTGAAGTCGAATCTTCTGCTCTTGAAGGGCAAACTTGCTGCTGAAGATATTTTAATTGGAATGGATGAAATTGATGAATAAATGAGAGGACTCTATCCTCTTTATATACCAAGCCATGCACCCTCCTTTCTAGGACAACCTAGAAATAAATAAAATTTTGTTTATGAAACAAGAGGCTGAATTTCCTTGATTACATTTTATTTAAGAAAATAGCTCCCGAAGCTACAAAACACTAACAATAATCTCTTTTGACAAGCTTCTGCAAGTGAATATAGCTTTGCTGGTTCAGAAAAAAAATTCTTAAAATGTCTTCAAAATAAATGTACAATCTTAATGGCCTACGACTAATTTAAAAAGCCTTGGTATGATCAAGCGTGAAGTGGATCTCTAAGAAGCATCAAGTTCCTAACTTCATAAAAACCTTGAGAATGTTGCCGAAATAAAACCATTTCTTTAACATTTGGCTGATACATAGATGAAGACATTTGATTGTTTGCATTTTAATTTGCACCTTTCAATGCAACACAAAATGAAATAGTGTGCAAGCCTTTGGTGCCACAAAATTGTCTTCTCTATAGGATGTTTTATTTCCAAACAATGAGCACCCTTAGGTACTAGAAAGCACGACCATTGAAAGTGGATACAACACATCTCTTTGCTGCTAATTCCAATGGTGAAGTTGAAACTCTGCAAATCTCTTCACTATAGTAGAACTATTGCACTAAACCATGCATGCATTGAGCTGAAACAAAGTGTCAATTCAAACACCCTTAGCATGCACCATAGCTCCTCTAACTATCTTGCACCCTCCATTCAACAAAACAACCTACACACCCACATCATTCAATTTATTTATAAATAATAGGTTTTGTATCAAAACAAGTATATGCAACACATCATTGATACCCTTCACTTGTCCATTATGGAATCTAATCAAGACTCTCCAATAGCCAGCAATATTTAAAAGAGAATCGTCACCCAAATACACCTTCCCACCATCATATTCTTCATGTTTTGTAAACCAACCCTGATGTGAGGTCATACAAAAAGATGCACCAAAATCAATAAGCCACAACCCTTCCAATGCATGTGTAGCCTAGGCTACGACAAAGGCATCACCATGATCTTGGGAGAATCTACCAAATTCATCAACAAAATCATTTTTTTTCTTTTTCTTTGTGTTCTTTTTACAATCCTTTCGAAAATGACTAGACTTGTCACAATTCCAAAATAAACACCTTGGACTTACCAAGAGACTTAGATCTCCCACAAGATTTGGGTTGAGACCTATCTTTCTTTTTGTCTTTCTTCTTTCCTTTTTCTTTTGATCTACCACAAACCGCAAGGGCCTCAGTCATTTCAGAAGTCACCTTTCACATCTCTTCAGAAAATAATGATGCAACCACCTCATCCATCTTGAACTTAGTGATAGTGCTCCCAATGGCCATCACAAGGTAGTCCCATGAATCTGACATTGAACATAGAAAAGTCATGCAATGATCCTCCTCCATTTTAACTCCAACAAAGCTCAATTAGGTAGCTATCATATTGAAGGCATTCAAATGATTGTCTACATATACACTATCCTCCATTATAAGAGACAACTTCTTTCTTAGGAATAACTTATTTACCAAGGATTTAGCCTAATAAATTCACCAAGCTGTTTCCATAGATTTGTTGCAATCATCTCTTCATGAACATTTCATAAAGCTAAATCCACCAAACAAGTATCACAAGACCCTTAACCTTTCTATCCATTAAGTCTTAGTCTTATTGTTTCATACCCAATGGCATGGTACTAGATATTGCAACCCATAGATCTCTATCCACGAACATATCCTCCATCATAAGTTTTCACAACTCAAAATTAGTGCCATTAAACTTCTCCATTTTTATTCTTGATGTGCTTGCCATCTCTTCATGCAATAAGATCAAGAAATCCTCTATGCAAGCTCCCACTCAATCGAAGATTAATACAGAAACCCCTCTACTGAACAACTAGAATCAAATCTGATCAAGCTCTAATGCCAATTGAAAGGAAGCAAGTTGTGCAAAAATGTTTCCTACACCAATCTAACGAGGAGAGTAATATGTAAATTTTCGAATCTTTACAACTATAGAAAATAGAAACACATATAAACATGAAATAAACAATATACCATAACATGGGTGTTCGTGGAGAAACCCTCACTCTAAAGTAATCCAATGTATTATTCAATAAATCAATAAATTATAATACATGTCCAAAGCAATCCTTCACAAGAGTATCACCAAAATACAAATTTGGAGTGATTTTGGCAAGATAGCAGTACCTACAAATTAACCATACAAACTACAACTCCAAGTACCAATATATAGGAGAGAATTCAAACTAGAAACAATAAATGGTTTGAGAAAACCATTAGCAAAACTACAAGAAGTATGGCGCCCAAACTTGAGTTCAAATTCCAACGCCATCTTCTTACTCTTGGTCCTCCTAGCTATCTTTAGCATATTCTTGACACATCTTATAGCTGTCATATTTGACCACCCAAATTTGGGTGCCTCGATCTTGTCCTCATTCAACCTATGTAAAGATGCTCCATGACAAGTGTTCATTCTTGTTATAATGCTGGTCAAGATTCTGATTAACCTTCCTCTTACATGCTCTTACATGTAATAAGAATCTGTCATATGTAACTCTCGTCACGATGACCTTACACCACGAGATGCCAACACATGGTGAAACCATTCCACCTCAAAGTGGGATGCCTACCTCCTCATGTGAGGACAAAGCTCACTAAATAATGAAATGCAACAAGCCTCCAAATGGAACACCTTCTCTCCCACAAGAAGACAAAATAGTGAATGCATACAAAATATATTAAAATGAACATTAGGAATGCAAAGTTGAGACATCTTTTCCCACACAAAAATCTTTATTGCTTAGATGTCATTCCTCTTGGCGTATAAGATCTAGCTTGCTACCTGAATGGTGTTCAAATGTAAAACTAAAATGTACTTGCCACTCACTTATTTCTCAAGCTCAAGCATCTTGTACCAACACCTCTAACATGTGTCCCTCTTTCTAAAACAATTTGACATAGTATTACTTTCAATGTTTACAACTAGGATAATACTACATTATTTCATGTACAACCCTAGTTATCCATGTCTCAGGTACATGGGAACTTCCTTAAACCTCATATTTTATGTCTTCAACTCATTAAACAGAGTCTATTGCAAAACAAAGAATCAAAGTCAATAAGGGAGTCAAAATGGACAAAGTGGAATGTAATTAAAATTAAAAATATTGAAAAAAGAAAAATGGAAGGTACCAGAAAGACAAAATACTACATGCCTTTCTTGAATGATGTTTTAAGGTCTGTGGTTTGATGAAAGGAGGAGAAAATGGCAAAAAAGCACAATTGATTGTGAAACACCAATATAGGTGTTTTTTCCCCAAATAAATTGTCATATTTTGAAAACATCACAGTTAACGTGTTTTGACTAACTTTTTGCATCAAATTGTGACCAAAATACATTTAAATTGCACGAATCATTTGTACTATGACTTTGATCGATTTTCCACGAACATTTTTTCATTTTGGGATTTTTTATTTAACCTAGAATGACTTCTCTTTCTAAATGCTTACTTGCATTATCCTAGTCTCTTTGATTCAAACCAACAAACTTCCCGACTTGTTTATTTAATACCAATATTCACTACCTAAAACAACAGTAATGGCCTTTTTTAATGTTATTCACCTCATTATTTTTCCTTGGTGGCCAATTTTTAGGTGAAACTAGACTTCAAATTTTGGGAAAGATCAAATAGTGTAGGTATCAACCTACAAGAAATTTATCTACACAATGGCATTGCATGTGGCAATGCTACATGCCACACGTGTCCAAACTTTACTGCACCTTCCAACAAATGCTTCTCATTATTTGATAAGGTTCTCTTCTAAATTATTTGAATTAATTTAGCTGTCCCCAAGTTGTTTAGGGCTAGCAAGGACTACTTAGCATTGTCATTAACTTACCATTAAAATGATTCATGCAAATCCTGTGTAGGCAGGCTTAAACTTAGTTTGACTATATTTAGGTTCTATTAAGCTATTTATCAACATTTATTGAAGAATCCAAGGGGCTTAGTTATTTGCATTTAATCAATTTCTTTAAGGAACTGTAATTTAAACGGCCATCGATTTCAACATCTAGCAAGTTATAGTCTAAATTTGGCTATATTTAACCTTCATCCATTCATGGCTAGTTAGGCTTGCTCTTTATGAAAGCTAGAGGCCCAATTTTTTTTAATTTAATAAAAATATTTTGGGTTAATTAAATTTTAAGTGGTTAACAAAAATCAGGGACCATCGAGGAAGACCAACCAACCCCGATGAGATCAACCTAGATTCTAGCTAGATTGCAAATGATGATGTCCTTGACAATGGTGATGAATATGATCTCCTTAACAAGTGCAACTATGATGGTGATATGGTTGAACAACTCAAGAGAGGCTCTGACCGAAAGCTTCATCATTAGGACCTACAAAACTCTCTTCATAGCAGTAAGACTCATTGGCTATATCTATTTTTTGGAACTTTGTTCTTAGTTTGTAGGTTGACTTTGTACAAAGTAGATTGTCATTGAAAATTGAAAATATTAGCATCTAGTCATCATTTATGCACTATAATTAATGACATGAACATAAATGAGAGAATCCATATTCCACAATTCATGGTTTGAACTCTCATTTTTATTTGCTCTCTATATCTCTATGCTATTAAAATGCCTTTATATTTAAAAAACAAGTTTTTCTCTTCTTTTTTCTACGTTTTTCCGTCTTTGGAAAATCTGATTTTTCGCAATAAAATCCCAATTTTTTGAAAAAAAAATATATATATATATCTTTTGGTGATGCAGAACAGGGATGGATTGAGCTTGAGGAGACCTAAACAAACAAGATTCAACCACTGGTTTGCTTCCTAGACTCTCACATGTGTGACTTTCAATACTTTTGCAATCCTTCTAGGTCTCCCAATTGACATAATCTGGCTTATCTTTTAGAGAAAGCCGGCTCACAAAAAGTTGTTGACACTTTCAGACACCCATTTGGGCATGCAATAACTTACCTCAACCAAGGCATAGGGTGTTTTGGAGTGAAAGGCTCAAAACAGTGCTGCTACGCTATAGGAATAGGCCTAATAGGCTACTTTTACAAAGAAAGTATGTCAAATACTTCTTCCCAAACTATAGACACTTCACCTACACCTTGAACCAGTCACAAATAGACAAAAACACCTGGTTTCTTCAACCATTCACTTCCCCAACCTGCTGTCCTACTTCTTAGCTATGCAAACTAGCCTAACACATGAAGATGTTAGGCTAGAATCTTGCCCAAACTCCATAAATCTCCATCCCATCTCTACAGACCTACCAAACATATAAACAACTCCTACTAACACCATTCCACCGTTCCTAACTATCATACATCAGTAGAATGGCTTAAACCTTCACATTTTCACCCAAAACCCTTAAGAGATAGGGTTTCCAAGCGGTATAGACCAAAATGCTTCAATCAGTCACAATGCTCGATGAAATGAGCTCACGCCAAACCCAAATGAATGCTAGAATCCTGAACAATCTTTCCCAAAAGAATTCAAGTCATGACAGTACTGTATGGCTGCACACAGATTGAAAAACACAGAAATATCACTAAAAAACTCAGGAAAACAGAGCTCTCTTTCACTTTCTTCACTGAAAATCATACATCCATCATGCCTCGAAGTTTGTGAGGCTCTAAAACACACATGCAGACACCTACCATCAGTTACAAAACCAGAAACCATGATTGAGCATTCATTCTCCATGACATGCAAGAAGGACAAGTTGGAAAAAGCAACAAAGTACAACTTCACCAACTTCTTGATCCAACACCCAAACTGACTTTCCCAAGATTCTATCATGCCAAATAGGTCACATTAGACCTTATTACAAAGATGAAATGATCATGACTCAAAAATCTAACTCTAACACCTATAATGCATTCCTAAGCCTAACCATGACAGGGTGCTCTGCACCATATGGTTTGCCAATTTTTTCCCCAAAAGAATTTAGTTGCTATGGTTTGATGTTTGAAGAAGAATAGATTGATAAGTAGGAGGTTTCTTCCACAACGTGTCAAATTATGATATTGCTATCAGGATTGAACCGTGTAGTTTTCAAGTCAAACTCATTGACCCATGATTCATGAGTAGTGGTTCACAAGAACCCATCTCTCATGATAATGAATGGTCCACTTAGCACTCATTACATCTAGGTGATGCTCACAGAGGTGAAGCATTGGTCTGTCCCGGGAGGTCACCCATCCCAGTACTGCTCCAGCTCAAGCGTGCTTAACCACAGAGTTTCCTCCAAGGTTAAGCCCGAATAGATTGTCAAAATATGTCGATGACAAGGCCGAAGGGTTTTCAAAGTACTCGAAGTTGCATGTTTCAACTACGGTTTTCAAATTCAAGTCACCAAGTGATTGATGAATTGTCTTAGTTTCAAAGTTTTTCCAAAGGTATTGTAATAGTCAAAGTGGAAGCTTCATCAAAATCATCATCAAAAGCTTACTGTCCAAATTGTCTATTTTAAGCCCAAGCTATTTATAACCTACATGACTTTTAGTTGTCATTGTTTTTCGTCTTTGAGGAGATGAGCATATTCTAATAAGTCTATATGAAAATTTCTTGAGTTAGAGTTTAGTATTTATAGATTGAATTGTGTAATAGGCTTGCTTCACTTACAAGCAAACTATTACTAGTTTGGAAGTATTTGTCAGCTTTTCTTTTTCTTGCATGCAAAGTCTTGTATAACCTTATATATAAGTATCATTTACACTTAATTTTTTATCATTCAATAGAATTTAGTATGCCTATGTTGCTATTCAAGTTGTTTAAATGTTAAAGTCTTTTTGTGCTTTTATGAGTTGGATATCCTTAACAGTTATTGGAAGGTTCATAGTGGTTGTTAAGTTGGTTGTTGTACTTTTAAATGCTATTACTGTATGGAGTGAATTGGAGTTTTTTAACTGTTAACTAAAAGCTTTGAATTGCAAGTCATAGTGAAGTGGATTTTGTAGCTTTGTATGTCATTCCTCTCTTCTTATTTATTGATTCTTTCGTGTTGTTTAAACCAGTCTTAGATTTATGTGTACTTTCATTGCTCAATTTCTGCCTTTAGCTCAACAGCATAGATCTTATTTTAAGCTTGTTTATATTGCATACTCAAAAACACACCTTTTGTTTTATCACTATGTGTAAACCACCCAAAAAACACACCTATATATAGTGAGTAGCAAGTACATATTGTTCAAACTAGTGTTTTAAGTTTTTATTTTTGTTATACGGAGCTTCCCCTTCTAATTTGAAAAATGGTTTGATTGTACACATAGTTCTGTTTTGTGTTGCACAAAAAGGTGTGAGTTAAAATGCTAACAGGAATTTAACTCGATAAATTAAAAATCACTAAATAAAATCAATCTTGTCAATCTCATCAATAGTCATCCACTCTCGCCATTGACTCAAGAAGACTCCCGAATCAAGTCAAATTGATGAGTTTTGTTTGACTTGGATGTGGAACTATGAGTACTCACTAAGACTCGGTAGAGTCTGACAACTATGGTTGAAAACCTTTCCCTCTGCGACCCTAAGGGACAAAAGGATCCAAGAGACATTCAAGTATATAGAGCTCCCTCCAGAGATCTCAATCTCATAGGACTTGATAGTATTGAGGCTCTCCTAAATGGAACAATGAAGGAATCCTATGAGATATCTAGGAATTCAAAGACTCGTCCAGAGGAAATCCAACCAGCACACACAAGAATGCCAAGGGTGACTTAAGGAATGTAGAGAGACAAAGGCTGCAAAAACTGATTCATTGCATCATAGTTGGTTGAAATCAGAATTAATATTTGGTTGGTTTGTATGGAAAGATTCCCCTTCTTGAAGCAGATTGAGAACTCATAATAACTGTTATAACTAATACAATGAATGATCACCCCCAACTTTGGAAAATTTAGTGTCATTCTGATCTTTATATCTGTTTGCTGCAGTCAACCTGTACTGATGGTTGAAACATGAAAGGACTTTCTGCAGCTGTTGTCTCCTTACTTATGGAAATGAATTCTCGAAAATTTGTATTTTAATTTATTTCTTTTCTTTCCAACATGAGTAAGAGATTGCTAGTTCACATACTATACATGGGTAGGCATGAATGTTACTCCAAGAAAACTAAGGTTGCGCATACTTGCATTGCATGAACATTTTATGTATAATTATTATTGTAAACAAGAAACATTATAGGAGGTCTTGTTTACCCTATTTTGAAATAGAAACAGAAATTCCTCAAAAATATTTTTAAATCACCTGGATATTCCTAATTAACAGCAAGGCTGTTTTTGAAATATGTCTGAATTACCCCCAGCATTTATGGGTCATATACATCGGATTTCTAGTTATTCCCAGCAATTTCTAAGGTATTTCCAACTGTTTCTAGGGCATTTCTAGGTGTTTCTGAGTCTTTCTAATCTTTGCCAGCATCAATATTGAAATTTCTATGTATTGTTGCCTGTGTATGTTATTTTTACACTTACTTTTCTGTGAAGTTTCCTTTCCGAAGACTTTGGAAATTTGGCATTTAGTGTATTAGCCTGTGTATATAAGGGCAAGTATGTGTTGGAGGCTTGCAGAGGTAGTGATAACCATAGCTAGAGGTGGAGATATGAGCTCACGTCTGTATTGAAAAGGAACACAGGTATTCCTAGTAACACAGTTCTGTAGTTCTTGTGTGAATAAGGGAAGGAGGACTAATGGCAATAAGGGCAAACCTTCTGCACCATTGAGATTGTGAAGTAGCAGGGAAGTTTAGAAATATTGGTCTGATTCTTTCACTCAAAGAAGTTAGTAGTTTGGAAGATATAAGGCAATCGTTAAAAATTCCCTTCCAACAAGACAAAAGGATTAATTAAAGTAAATTTCCAGGTCTGCTTGGTCTAGACGAGTCAAGGAAAACGAGATCAGAAAACTTTTTGCGACCAAAACGGGGCTAAACTAAAATGTCTCAGCAGCATGCTGTGGCAAGGAAACAGGGGAATTAACCATAAATGTCTGCTCAATTTGCAAATTCAGTGTAATTAATTTAACAAGGGTAAAATCAAAGGAGAGGAAGCACACATTGCAATTAATTCAGGATGAACACAAAAACTTTTCATTAAGGTACTTGAAACTATCATATATTTCAAAACAAAGAGATATTTCAATTTGTTGGCATTTCAATTCACACCTCTGGAATGCGTATTGGAAACGGACAGCTATGCACAATTAGACTGCTCTTCAAATTAGGAGGGGAAGCTCCCTCTTTGCAAAATACTGTTGGCGTTTCAATTCGCACCTCTGGAATACGTATTGGAAACGAACTATGCACAGTTAGACTGCTCTTCAAATTAGGAGGGGAAGCTCCCTCTTTGCTGATTATGCGTAAAAAGAAATACTAAACTACTTGCCAATCTTTATATTCTCAGCTTGAGAGCACAAGGTTATAGAACTCTTTGCATCGTAGCTGAGATTTTCTTTTTTCTAGAAATTCAACTACAACTAAGCCTACACTAAAGACGCTTCTATCTACTCAAGTAAATTCAAAGCAAGAGAGTTAGAAGTAAAGGAAGAATGATTGACTAAACACAAATACTTGCCTCCAGAATAAACTTGAAGACTCATTGTACTCTTTAGATGTATGCTGAAATAAAGATTACTAAAGTAATGTTTAATACAAAGTATTGAAATCGATTGAGACAATATATCAGAGCAAAGTAGGCGTGAGACCTCCTTCATCAATTTATAACAGTAAACAAACTTCTGGGACAGTAGATTGTAGCAAATGTAGGCATACAATATGCGATCAACCAAATTACAATTGAAACAATTGAACAGACACTAAATAGAAAGCTTGCAAGCAAAGGTAGGCTCAGCAATTTTGTTATCACAAGCATGGTTAAAAAATAGATGGGCAAGGCCGCCCTTATTTATACACAAACAAGGATTCTAAAATCTCCTTGTGTTTACAACTAGTCTTGCCAACATGCAAGATTTATTTCTAAAAGATAACTGATAACTATCTAACCGCTAACATCAATTAACTAACTTAACTAAAAGAAAAGTCCCAACTGTACAATTGATATTCCCAAGGAATAGATAGGCATGAATGAGAACAAGTTAAACTCAGAAATGACATTGAGTTAACTACTGCCTTTAATTCTATCGTCAGGAAATATCGCATGTTCCAACTGGTAGTTCACTTGTTGGTATCTTGGGCAGCCATATCCTCCAAGAAGCTGTTAACTGCCTCTTCATCAAGAACATTAATACTGTCCAGAACAACGTATTGCCTCTCCAACATCTTTTCACCATCTTCAATCTCACTTAGGAATTCTTTTCTCTCTTCAGCTGCTTTATCGAATTTTGCTAACATTGTGGCGATATGATTCATCTTTTAGGTAGCAAGATCACCATTAAAGTTGTCATGGACCAAGTTCTGGAATTCTGTTTGTACTTCCCCAAGATCTAAGTAAGTCCCATCATCATGAATATATTGGCACAGGATCTGGGAGACAAACGTACTTATGACTTGAGAGCACTGGCAACCTTCTATCTATATTCCTACCACTCTTACAGATGTTATTTCATAGATTTCTACTTTGAAGAGGTGTTGTTCTCTCCAAGCAAAAAGTTTATTTTTGTGTTCTTCTACAATGACTGAATCATAAACCATTTTCAAATCAGCAATGGCGATTTCATCTTTTGGCTTCCTCTCTACTACACTCTGCTCAAACTCTTGAATCCCTGAATGAAGATCATTGGCGTTGTACCTCAACTAGTACATCTCTGCAAGTATAATTCTACCACCAGTGATGAAATCTTCTATCCAATCTCTCAGATGTTTTCCATATATAACAAACTAACTCAGCTAATGTTGATTTGCAGGTGACTCTAGAATCTGTGGAAGCAAAGCAGTGATGTGTGAAATACCATGAAGTAGATTGGAAATGTACTGCCACAGTCGTTGATTCTTAGCCTTGAGGGCTGCCTTGTCTTCTCCATCCTTGAGCACTCTCTATTTCAAGTTAATTGCTGCAACCTCAAAGAGATTCACGTCAACATGTTGGGTGCTTCTACCAAGATTGGCTTTGACCAATGTGAAATCATCAACCTCAACCTCATCGGCATTCTTGTCTTCCGGTGGTGTAGCAATCTCAATGATAACCTCATTATCAGCATTCTTCTCCACGTGAACCTACTTCTTGAGTTTCTTCTCTGTTGTGTCCTGGTAAGCGTTACAAACTCCGCAAAGTCCAACTGATAAGAAGGCTTTCTCCTCTTCCTACCCTGGAGGTTCTCAAGCCAAGACGAAGAGTCTCTACTAACTTCTCTAGGAGAATTGATTCCAGCTCTAGCCACTCTTGATGGATCAATCGGTGTTAAGACATTGCGAACTAGTGAATCCACTTCTGAGTCAATGTGAAAAGGAGAAGGCTACGGTGATGGCAGAAGAAGAGGAGATGAAGGCTCTACCTCAACTTGTGATACTACCTCAACTGGAACTTCTGGTGCATCTACTAATTGTTCCTGGCAATCCTCATTTTCCTTCATGCTCAATGTCTTTTTGTTAGCCTTGGTACCTACAAGAGAATTGCTCATTTCTTTGACTCCGGGTTTCAATCTAGAAGAGGAAGGTAGTGATGTATGAACTACTGGCGGCTCTGTAACTAGAATGACAACCTTCCATGTCCTTTTGCTACTCGAATAGTTTGTTGTTCTTGACAATCTGTCTTGTTCTTTCCTCAATCAAAGTGCTCTCTTTGGCGAACTAATCAATTGATTGAAGTGGTTGTTGATCAACCTAATCTCTGGCATATGTGGGAAGTAGAACTTCTCCATCATCATCTGACAAACCCTCCACATCTTCTGATAAGAAATCAGCAATTTGATGAAGAGTAAGTCTACTGTAATCGTGCTTGCGCACTTTGAACGCATCTTCACAATTAACCCAAAAATCTTCAATTGTAGGTTTATGTGAAAAATTCTAACCAAGATGAGTTGCCAAAAGACCCCAAGGGCCATATGAACACCTTTCTTTGAAAACCTTGAGATTAAACTTTGACAATTCATTGCTCATCAACTTAGCATCAACTGTTGATTTACATCTATATATGCTCATCTCACATGGGAAACTAAATGCAAGCTTGCGTCTATTATGCAAAAAGGAGTGGACTTCATGTACTTGCCTTAGAAACTCCATGAACACTACCTTATCCGTCGGATATCTAGGTAGTATGGTTGGATCACCTGAGAAGCCATATACTCTAATGTAGGAGAAAGTGGGAAATTGGATAAACCAATCAGCCCAATCCACCATCGCCAATCTAGCATCTACTAAAAACCGTATATGCAAATCATTGTCAAGATCTTGCACCGTATGCATCAGGAAAAGATCATTCACCCGCTTGAAATGTCGCTCTGACTGTGAAAACTCTAACTGCTAGTAATGCTCATACACATGTTGAACGCCCAGAGTTCCAACGACATTCAAACCTCTAAACTTGCCTTGAAAGGCCATTAGATATACAAGGTATGATATCATGTGGAATTCATGGGCCTTCAAGAACCCTATCATCTGGCGGTGAAGAGTATCACTAATCAATGTTGGCCAATCGTAGTGTTCTCTTTTGTTGACAATTTGGGACATGATGTAAAACATCCAAGGCTGAAACTTATGTGCTTCTGCTTGACCCGTGACTCAATTGAGCAAAGTAATCATGACCTCAAATTCATCCTTTAAGTCACCATGTCCAATGTTCTTTGGCAAAGTGTTTCGCTTTTCTTTGAGCCACCTTTGTGCAATTCTTTTTTGGCACTGATCCTTTTGTGCATTCCACACCTTTTCACATTCGCTGATACAATAAAGTTATCCGCACATGGTGGAATGGCAAAACATCTCTCAATGTCTCCCAGCCTGAGGCTGCAAATAATACGCCTATTCGTAGATTGGATTTCTCGTGAAGTTGGATTGTAATGCTTGACACAAGCAATCACAAACTCAATGTTTTGTGCTGAGATGGGAAAAGAAGCTGCTGCAAGTAACTTGGAATGATCAAGATTCTTGATTGTAACACTATCTACGCCTTTCAAAGTATTCAAATCAACCACTGGATGTACTTGATGCAAGTTGGTGTCAAATGTCTTCAAGAAATCATGAAGCAAGACCGATTTGGTCTTGATTTCTATTGGAGAGAATTGTACGTCTGAAAACTCGAAGATTGACTATGAATACGACTATGTTTGAACAAGTTCTACACAAAAGCTAAAAATAGCTTGCTGATTTTTTCTTCAAAAAGGCAGATTCTTTCAAAAAAAATCTGAGATATGGGTTTTGTAGAGAATCTCATTGTGAAGAGACCCAGATCGTCAAATTTTGGAAAAACTGGTTTTTTCAAAAACATGCAAGATTTCCTAAATAGTAAGACCGAAAAACTAAGGTCTAGGTTTTGTAGACAATCTCTTTGTGAAGAGACCCAAATCATCAGATTTTGAAAAATCTGAATATTTCTTGGACATGCGAAAAAAGTAGACTCTTGAAAATCATAAAATTTTCCAATCTTCACTTCAAGAGGAGCGAAGAACAAGTATACCCAGATCGATGAAAGTTGAAAATTTTGACCACTTGTTTCTAAAAAAAAGATGCCCTAGAAAAATAGATCATAATAAAGTGATCTTTTGTGCTTCCAAATCTCAAATCCACAAAGAATGCTGAAAAATATCTTCGTTTGAGCCTCCAAATCTTGATGAAAAGAAAATGGTAGCTTTCTTCTTTTGGATGTCAACCTGTAAAATAATGAAGAATGGACGCCTAAAGTTTCTTTAAATAAAGTTTGGAGGTTCAAACAAGAACTTTACTTCAAAAATCTTAAATTTAGAGCCCGCATGCAAAAATATCTGACTTTGTTTGCATCAATACGGAGAATTCCTAAAAAAAATAGGGTGGCCAAAGCATGCATTCATGAAGACATTTTCAAAAAAATTCTAACTTAAGTTGACTTGGGCGCCTTCCTTGAAATAAGGCGTCCATCTTCACCAAAGATCATCATTTTCAATTTCTAAGATTTTACGCATCTCCGACATCAAGTACCTCTTGTTCAAGCACCATTTTTCGCCAATTGATGAACAACTATGACTAAAGGTATGTCAATCTAGAAAGCCTGATCAAATCTAAGAAGAATGACAACTCATACCAGCCTCTAATCCTGTATTTGACTGATTTTACAAGATCCAAAACTTGGCAGACGAAGATGTTTAGACAATTTTTCGAATGAATGAAAAATCTACTAAGGCGTGAGAAGAAAAGCGCCCTCCTTGAATTAAGGCACCTAAGCCTTCCAAACTTGGCCAAAATTTCGTGATTTTCAACTTTTCCCTTTGACTTTCTTCATTTCCTAAGCCCTCCTTGAAAAGTTCACTGATGAATTCATTGAAGAGCCTGATCAAATCTGAGAGAAATCTCTTGGAGGTTACAAACCCTAAATTCTACTTTTGACTGCTTGAAACCCTAGGAGCGCTTGGTTGACTAGGGCGCCCATCTTCACCAGAGATAGAAACATTTTGATGATTTTGATGATTTTCAATTTGTCCTTTTGATGGAACATCTCTGTTTGATCTGCAATTCCGATCTCTCTATAGATCCTGTGAACCGGCTGATGGATTTGTTGAAAAGCCTGAAGAAATCTAAGAAGAATGAATGGTTTTTCAAACCCTAACAACTACTTTTGATTGCTTGAAATCATAGGCACCCCTGGCTGATTGGGGCGATTTTCTTCACCAGACAACTTTTATTTTCAATTTTTTTTCAACTTTTTTGCCTCGCGTTCACCACTTTTGCCAACTGCATGACCACCTTGCTAACTATGATTGTTTTCATTGTTTCACATGCATGATAAACGAAAACTGAAAATATTCTAAGGCATTGAAGCATAGGTGCCTTCCTTGAAACAAGGCGCCCAACTTCTCCAGTGTTAGAATACTTTTTTAAAAATTTGGCTATTTTTAGATTCCCCTTGTTCACCGTTTTTCGAGCATATTTCCTTGTGGATTGATTTGTGCAGTGTTTGAGATTTAGATTCTGACACGTGGCAGTTGACCATCCTCCATTGATGACCTCGGAGGTCCCGATTTTTCTTTTGAAAAAGTGATATAGACCCACCAAAGAAAAACTAACTTTTTGACGACTTTGACTGGACCAGCGTGATCATGATGTAAAATCAACCAATCAAAATAAGTTTTAGCCCTTTCTGCAAAGATTCTATTTTTAGATATTTTCATAAAAAATAGGGCGAAAAAACTAAAGTTTGGGTTTTGTAGACAATTTCATTCTGAGGAGACCCAGATCGTCAAATTTTGAAAAATCTGAGTTTCTCACCAACATGCATGAATCCCTAAAAAATTGGGGCTAACAAGCAAATTTCTATTTTTAGAAAAAAATTGCGAGCATCCTTTTGACAATAAACTCAAAAATATCCTATTGTCTGTTTATTTTTCAAAAAATTCTAAAAATAGAAAATTTCTATTTTTAGAAATTTTGACCTTTTTACATTTGACGACATTTTTTACAAGATTTTGACCATTTTTACCAAAATACCTTATTGAAGCAAAAATTTTAATTTTGGGTGCAATACAATTTATGAATCTATGATGATATAATCAAATTGGCAGACAAAAATATACTCCAAACTAGATAGCATATCAGATATTTTCACTGTAGTTTGTTGGTTTCTCCCAACTTCACTGCCATTAACCATGCACTTAGCTGGTGATCAGTAACTTAACCTCTACTCATAGATCTTCATTAATCCTCATTAGGAGATGCCATTTTTGTGGGTGATTTCAATGTCATTCTCATCCCCCTTGTTCCTATCTAATGTCTTGCCACAATGAAGAGCATATATCTATGCATTAAATGCTCTATTTTGTGCTAGCCCACAACCTTGCTTCCATACCCTCCATGCATATAAACTATTGTTCTCCTACAATGAAAGAAATGTGTATTTGTTGCATCTAGGTGACATTATCTCCTTGATGCCCTCCATCATTCTCCAAAAACCATTGGCATAATATCCTCCAAAGAAAAACCCTCACTTTCGACATTGAACCTTAGTCTCAACTATCTTATGCCAGTTCTCATTATGATATTCCTAGTCATCCTATTGAGTCTCCTTTCTTCCTACTTGACTTTCATTATTTTTTCAAGATGTTATTAGGCTATTTAAGTTGTGTTCTAGCAAAACAGCCAATTGTGAGGGATTTGTGTAAAGTTCTTCAAATGCATTGCAGATAAGCTTCTCCTCCTAAGGAAAAAGTTATTTAATTAGGTTGATTGCTCAAGATTCCTGTAGTCAGCAAGAAATAAAGAAATAAATAAACGTGTTAATGTGTAATTAATCCCCGACATTTGGATGGTTGTTACTTGATAGTTGTCGATGATTGGTGCTCTCAACCTATGTCGGCTTGCTATATATTGTATGTTTGCACTTGTAGTCGGGGACCAAATACATTTTGGTATTTGGCAATTATTGCCTATCCGATGAATGAAAGAATACACAACATATATTGTGTGCATTGTTCTAGGTAATTGATATGTTTTACTATTGCTGTTATGTATTTTCATTTACTCTCTATTAATTGGTCAAGTAGCAACAAGGAGTAAACATTTGGCGCCATTGCCAATACAAACCATAGCAATACACAACTCACAAACGGGAATCATGGCACATTATAATGGGACAGCCAGTCAAAGAACCTTTGCAAGCAAACAAAGAAAGTGAAGACACATTGACAGAAGACTTGACAAACTTGTGGGACATTTCGCTAAAGGAATATGTACGGAAGGAAGCTCTCAAAAGAGAGATCTGTCAAGCCGCCATCTATGACAATCTAATTGTCAACCTCGAGGTTGTTCATCTTCTCAACAAACTATTGAGATTGATTGCATGTCACTACATCATATTGCAAGATCTTCAGGTTGAGAAAGATAGGGAACAATGAAGGCAATAGATACTGCAATAACACGAAGAACGAAACAAAAGGGAAGAGGAAGAGCATGACACCAACCGACGACATACGTCAAAGAATTAATGCCCTTCACCTTAAATAAAATTAAAAAAATAATACAAAGCAGTCACGAATCAATTGACCGAAAAATAAGATCCCTGAGAATAAAAGAACAAAGAAAACGACAACGACGAGTGACAGGTGAAATTGAAGAAGACAAAGGGTTTCTAAGGGAAAGCCCAAGCCCACCCGGGAGAAAAAGCCGAAGTGTGCTCAAAATTCGTAGTCAAAGAGAGAAAGAGAACCATCAAGACAAGAGAATGTATGAAAGGAGAGTGGGTAGGGATAGCCCAACATTTACCACATCCCAATGAAACATACACCGACCTCGCCGACCAAACCAGAGAACCATCTGTACCATCAACGTCAGACAAAATGGAAAGTGAAGAAGAGAACACTACCAAAGAATTGTACAGACCGTCACCGATAGACGAAGAAGCATTGTCGAGTGATAAATAAGGTTCACCATTGGGTGAAGGGGAAGGCAAGGAGGGAACTGCCAACCTGATCATCTAAGAACAATCTGTACTGAGAAAATCGTCCAAAGGCCAAAGAAAACCTATCAATGATCTAATAGAAACCATACAACAAATTGAAGACTTGACATTGATGAGAGAAGTGAACATTGGAAGATCAGAGCCGAAAACACCAAGGCAAAGGGAGCATCGAAAAGACTCCAAAGGCAGCCTGAGAGTGGCGAACGTTGAAGAGGGACAAGTAGAGGATTGTGGCATATCCGAGAGTGCAAGGAAGGCACCAGAACGTACGAATCAAAACTCTCCAAATAGGTTATTGTCACAAAAGGTGCAACAAATAAGTAAGATGGTGACTCCCCCAACAAGTTTGAGTATGGAGTGGCAGAAACTTCCAAAGTTCACCTAAAACAAGATGGAGGACCCTATAAGACATTGTAAAGCCTATGCGACAATCTAGGTAGCAAATGGTCAGAACGACAGAGCATATTGGCTGAGAGCATTTCCAGCAACTCTTAGAGGAATAGCCATTGAATGGTATACTAAATTGGAAGCCGCTTATAAGAACACATGGGATCCATTGAAAAGAGTGTTCCATGAAGAATTCGAACTCCTAAGAGATGACAATGAAATTGTAGTAGAGATATACAACACAAAACAAGGAAAGCAAAAAAAAGTGCGAGCCTACAATCATAGACTCAAAGAATTATTGGTCAAATAGGAAATCCAACCAACCGATGGATTGAAAAAGAGATGGTTCATCAAAGCATTGATTCCTTCACTAAGGAAGAAGATGAAGGTCGTACCTTTGTCTTCGTACGTCGATGCCTGCAATCATGCGATGAACATAGAAATCGAAGATAAAACATCTTCTCGAGGGAAGAGGAGGACGGACGATGACGACAATGACAATGAATCAAACACTATTCAAGCCTTGAGAAAGGACATGATGAGAATGATGGAGGAGTTGAAAGTCGAGAAGGAAAGTACAAGGGAAAGCAAGGAATTGTGGTCCACCCAATGCAAAGGAGGACATACAAAAACAAACTGTCCAAAGAAATTATTCTGTGACATCTGCCAAAGTAATGGGACAATCCATCAAGGAGTGCTCGTACAGTTTGAAGACAAGAAACACGCAAGTGCTCTTCACTCAAGGGGAACAATCAACCCCACCAACCACACCCCGCAAAACACAAAATACTAATACCAATGCATCTCTTGGCGGATACCAGAACAGACGGGGGAATAACAACTAGTTCAACAACAATGGACCAAGGAGTAGAATCCAGAATGATACAAAGGGGCGACCGATGATTCAATACAAAAATGTGACGAATGGGGTCACTTCACCAAAGAATGCCAAAGTAACCAGAAAAAACGGGGATGTTGTGTAAGTCGTGTGGATTGGGTGACCATGAGGACATCAACTGCCTGAAACAAAAAGGCATCAACATGCTAGATGTGGAAGAACAAGATGAGGAAGTGTTGGCAATCACCAAAGCACGAACAAAGAAAGCAATATACCCAAAACCTCGTACGAAAAAGGAACGAATGAGAGAAGCCAAAGCCGAAGTAGAATAGGTGATGGCAAAAGAACGAAGAACATCCCACGAAACTGTGGTTGGAGTCTAAAAATAAAATCAAACGACAGATGCTACAAACAACCATACCAATCAAAGTGCAAACCTTCTCCAAAGAATGCCACAACTAGGAGAGGCGATCACAGACATAGTCGATGATGAGCAAAGTCAACAACAAAAAGATCGAAGAAAAGGAATGGCAGTGGAGCCGCCACTCAAGGTGAACAAGTCATGAACCTAATGTTGTTGACAGTGAACATAGAGAAGAAGCTAGCTGTCGTAGAGATGGAGATCAAAGGAAAGAGCCTAACAAACACGATTGTCGATGAAGGGTCAGGAGTCAACATATTGCTCGAAGACACATGGAAGTTCCTCGGGAAGCCAACACTCTGGCCATCGACGTTCCGATTGGTGGGCACCAACCAGCATGGCATCAAGCCGTTGGGAATGTTGATGGCACAAAAGGTGACGATCGGGACCCAACCGTTCCTATTGAATTTTGTGGTCATCCCATAGGAGAAAATGGTGTACAAAACATTACTCAAGAGAGGATAGCTAATTGCAACCAAAGCAGACCACAACTAGAATTGAAATACACTCTCCATAAAAAACAATGGGAGAAACTATGTGATCGACTTGAGAAATCAAGCAGTAAGCGAAGAATTGGCATTGTTCGACTCGAAGTCAAAAGGAGGATCAAGAATAGATGAAGAAAGGAGATTCATGCAACCAAGTGAAGAAGGCGTCCTTCGCCTCCCGCATTGCTCATAGGATGAAACGAGTTCACTCAATGGACTCTTCCACTAGGAAATGGAGGAGTATGAAGTGCTCCAACGGGATTGCAATATGTTGCAAGTCAGGGAGATTGAAGGAGAAGAAGAGGACAAAGCCTCAACAAGTCGAGCATCTCCTCCGGAGTACGAAGAATACAAGGAGAGAGTGGCCTGGGTGGATGACACGCCAGCACATAATTTTGAAAGAGACAAGGTGATCAAATATGAAGAACCAAGAATAAAAAAGGTGAACTTAGGAGAAGAGGAAAACCCCCAAATAATTCTAGTCGGAGATGAATGGAATTCAAAACTATGCGTACATAGAATCCCTTTGTTATTGAGAGCATTGCTTGTACAAAAGAGGCCACACAAAATGAACAAAAATTATGCTACTAAGGTACAAGAAGAAATCGAAAAAATGTTGAAAGCGAGAATAATCTTCAAGGTTGAAGTCAACGACTGGGTCCCTACAATTGTCAATCACTGAAGAAAGAATCTGAACCAATTCAAATATGTGTGAATTTCTGAAACCTGAATCCAGTAACCATAAAAGACCCATTCACCAACTCAATACTAGAAGAGGTTGTTGACCACAAAATTTATTCATTCATGGATGGATTCTCAAGTTATAATCAAATAAACATAGCCAAGGAGGATAAATTGAAGACAGCGTTTGTGGTTGAATACAAAATGTATGCATACAACCAGATGTCGCTTGATCTATGCAATGCTCCGGTGACTTTCCAAAGAATCATTTTGCATATATTTGATAAAATGTCAATGGGAAACTTTAAGGCATTCTTGGACAACTGGTCAATCTATAGTGACAAAGACACATCTGAAGGCTCTCTGAGAATGTATGGAACAATGCATAGCAACACAACTGGCATTAAATCCGAAGTGTTGTTTCATGGTGCCTCAAGGAAAACTACTCAAACACATAGTTTGCAAAGCCGGATTGAAGAGCAACCTAGACAAAATTTGGGTGATTGTATAGATGGAATCGCCTCAAAACCTCACCAAAGTAAAGTCATTCTTGGGTCATGTCAAGTACTACAAAAGGTTTGTCAAAAACTTTGCCCAAATATACTACCTGCTAGACATGCTCAGAAGGAAGGATCAACCATTCATGTGGACAGAAGACCAAGAGAAGGCCTTCAATGAATTGAAGGTACAAATGATAAGTTCGCCAATCCTTGCATATTCGGACTAGAGTAAAGAGTTCCACGTACATGTTGATGCATCAAACTACGCGATCGTAGCAACATTGTCACAAGTGGGACCACAAGGGTTAGACCACCCAATATTCTTCACTAGTCAGTTACTATCAAAAGCAGAAAAGAATTATAGTACGATAGAGAGGGAAGCACTCGGAATGGTTTATGTCACATAGAAATTCAAACACTACTTGTTGGCAACCCCCTTTACATTCTACATCAACCATCAAACCCTTATGTACCACCTAGTGAACAAGCTGATAATTCAAGGGAGAGTGAGTAGATGGCTCTTGCTACTACAAGAATTCACATTCACAATTATTGTAAGGCCAAGGAAGAGCCATGCCATCGCCAACCAATTGTCAAGGATCAAGTCAGCTGAACCTCTAGAGGGAGTAAAAGAATATTTTCTAGATGCAAACTTATTCCAAATTGCAGCACTACCCCAAGGTACGAAAACATCAAAGAGTACCTCTCTACTTCCACATTTCTGAAGGAGATGCCACCAAGAGAGCAAAGGAAACTAGTATTGAAGAGTAAAACATTCCAACTCATCAATGGTTTGCTATACAAAATGGGATCAGACTAGGTACTACAGCGATGTCATGGAATAGAAAATTCTAGGAGTACTTAAAGAAGCACAAGGGATTGGCTAGAGGACACATGGGGCCAGATGCTACTCCTAAAATCCTATTGGCGGTTCTATGGTGGCCAACATTGCACACTGACGCCCAAGAATGGATGGTGGGATGTGGCACTTGCCAGAGGGAAAACCGCTAAAGAGAGATTGCATGCCTTTGTTCCCATCCCAACCTTGAGAACATTTCGAGCGGTGGGGACTTGACTTCATCGGTCCACTAAAATTCAACCAGCTACATCGCTGTAGATACAATCATTGCCACGAAGTACCTAACAAAATGGGCGAAGGCTCGAGCACTACTAGACAACACTGTAGTCAATACAACAAGATTCATATACGAGAAAATTGTCAAAAGGTGTGGCATCCCAATATAAATCACCGACGACAAGAGAGGACACTTCGTCAATCATGTCATTCGCCTAATGATAATAGAGTTTCAAATTTTTCACAACTTATCAAGCTCGTACTACCTGAGAGGGAACAGATAGGTAGAATCCATAAATAAAGTGCTCGTCTCGGTCATTCATAAGTCGTGCGGCATTGAAGAAGCTGATTGGGAAGAGAAGCTTCCAATCGTACTATGGGCTTACTGTACGACATACAAGGTGCACCAAGCCACATGCCATTCCAATCGATGTACAATCAAGAAGCTATGGTTGTCGCCGAGTATATGGTGCCAAGTCTTAGGATTGCCATCGAGAACAAACTAGGTGACATGGAGAGCTTGAAGGAATGACTATTCCAATTAAACAAATTGGACGAATGAAGAGTACTCACCCTATTGGCAACGGAAGCAATGCAAAAAAGAAAGAAATATTGGCACAACAAACACCTCCGATGGGAAAACTTCTATCCAAGATGGTTCTAAAATATAACGGTTGTAACGTATTAAAACCTAGTAAATTCGAGGTGAGATGGCTCAATCCCTTTAAAATTTGGGAAATCTTAGATAATGGAGCTATCAAATTGGAAACCTTGGACGACAGAATATTGAAAGATAGTATCAACAGATCCAAATTGAAGCCATACAAAGAGAGAGCAATTTAGATGGCAGACGATAAACCTACCATGCAAATACCAAAAAGATCAGAAGGACTTACAGGCGTAAAGGTAAAACCAATTTTGCAAATACCTGAAAGGTTAGCAGTGCCAAGGATTTATCGGCACTTAACAACCCTGTTATTTGGATCACCTACATAATGGATAAAGTTACAAGGCAGCAAATGGCACTTGAAAGCGCCATATTCAGGACTGAAAAGATGATACATCACCTATGAGTTAGATGAAGAGCAAAAGGACAAAAAGACCATTGAAGAATGGCATACAAAAGAGCATTTAGAAGACTAAGAGGAAGAAGGCCCTAGTCTACGGCCAATGTTCATGGCCGAACATTACTTCGTAGCAGAACGGGACTAATACAACAAAGACATAATTCAATGGGCAATAGAACATAACATAAAACCACCTTCGTTACCAACCTCTAACGGACTATGGTACTGTTGTGACCTATTTCACACATCGCCCCATCGCAAATGGGGACCCCCAAGTTTGGTTCCGCCCTCTGCGCAACGTCTTTGAGAATCTTGAATTTGGATAAAATTTTGAAGGTCAGTCTGGCTAAGTTGAGACTTTGAACTCGTTTTTGGACCTTAACGTCATGGAAGTGCTTAGAAGACCCGGTGGACGAAGATCGCCATTGCTTTCGGTCGTTTCTGACACTTCCTATTTTTTAGGGAATCTGCTTTTTTGCTTTTTGCTTTTTTGATTTTTGGCATTTTCAGGCCATTCCGGAGTCCCTATTTTTTAGGGATGCTTTTTGCTTTTTCTATTTTTGGAAAGTTTCTATTTTTGGAAAGTTTCTATTTTGGGAAAAAGTTTCTATTTTTGGATCCCACAGAGCAGAAAATCAATATGTCTTCGGAAAACGAGAAAATCAAGGCAAAATGTAAAAAGTTTGAAATTTGCAAGGAATTTTTGAAAAATGTCTAAGTCTGAGAATGGCGCCATCAAGAGAGGAATGGCATGGAAGAGTCAAGGTCCGCCCTACCTTTGGCATGCCAAAGGTAGGCACTGGCAAGAAATTCATCAAGTCCGCCATAGCATGAAGTTTGCCAAGTCCGCCACTGGCAAGAAATTCACCAAGTCCGCCCTTGGCAAAAGGTTCAAAGTCCGCCCTGCAAGGTAGGAAATGCGCCATATGGAAAATGGCATGAAACTCATGAAGTCCGCCCAGCCTAAGGAAAATGGCAAAATGAAGCTGAAGTCCGCCCTTAAGGAAAATGGCATGAAAATCATGAAGTCCGCCCAGCCTAAGGAGGAAAATGGCATGAAAATCATGAAGTCCGCCCAGCCTAAGGAGGAAAATGGCATGAAAAACACAAAGTCCGCCCCCAAGAAGTGTGGAGAAGGGTAAAACATGAAGGGGGTGCGCTCCAAGATGTTTGGAAAGGGGTGAAATTGCAAGATAAATCATTAAAAATTGAATTAAATGATGGAAACAAGTGAAATTTTCCGTTGGACAAGGCACAAATAAAATTCGCCATGGCAAGGAAAATCTAAGACCAATGGATGATAAAATACGCCATAGGCAGGGAATTATAAGACATTCGCCTAATTCTTGAAGAGAAAATTAGCCTAAGGCATGAAAAACGAAGAAATGTCTAGAAGAAGAAGAGGTTTTGGCCGGCGTAAAAATCACGCCCCAGCACAACGGAGTGAAATTTTTTGGCACAAAATGAAGAGTGCTTGGCAGAGCAAACATGAAGTCCGCCCCTCTCAGCTTGGAAAATTCCTAAGCGCTAGTAAAAAAATGGCAAAATGGCAGAGGTCTCCAGGTTCGCCCAACCCAGAAGATGAATCATTTGGCTAAAATAAAAATGTCCAGAGAGGTCAAAACTCCGCCTAGAGAACTAAAATTTGGCAGATGAGCTATTAAGCACATTTTGGCTAGGCAGACAATTTAAAAAAGAGATATTTTGCCTCTGACGAACGAAATTAGCCATGTATCAAGATTGAACGGGTTGGAATTTAATATTTTAATATTTTTAATTATTTCCCTGACACTTAGGAAATTTTGATTAAAAATTCAAAAAATCCGGAGATTATTTGGAAGATTAAACTAGTCTGCCTTAGATAAGTTTAAACTTTGCCACATTCGGAGGATTTAAAACGCGTTGGAAAAATAATTTTGGACAATTAATTTAATATATTTTCCAACACTTAGTCAATTTTCCTTGAGAAAATTCGAAAATCTCAGCAGAGATGGCACAAAGACGAAAGTTAGAAACTTGCCTCGATAACTGAAAGTGAAATTAGAAGTTTGCTAATCCGAGGAGAAAACGTTTCTAAAAATTGGAAGAAAATCAAAAGAAAGAAAGCAATGCCTTGAGGAAAATCGCACTTCTCAGCCATAAAATGAGTTTCAGCAACTCATTTCTTCACAAATTCCGGCTGAGAAGCAATTATCTCTCTCAAATCTTCAGGAAAACATTCTCGAAGGAGAAGTTTGTGAGAATAACATCATTGTGAGAATCGAGATAGCATTCTCTTATTGAAAGACGTGATTTTTGAGAGAAGTAAATTATTCCTTGGCTGAAATCGTACTTCCAGCATAGTGGCGCACTTCTTCTGGCAGATTTCTTTGAATTTTTAAATTCATTTACAGCCACAACGTGATCTTTGAGGTTTGGAAGTTAATCGACAACGCATTTGCGCTGTGTTTCTATCTTCTACTTCGTTTCCAGCACAAATTTCATTCATGATAGGCGAATTTAATTACTTTCAGCTTGCTTTTTGACAGAAATTTTTAATTTAATAAGGCTGAAAGTGCGATTTTGTCTAGGCTATACCCCGAAGCTCTTTAATTCGTAAATGATATTGTATTAATGTTAAGTATCTTGTGCTTGCAGGCTGCCGATCGATCAAAGCGAAATATCCAGGCAGGCACAGATGAAGTTTGCAAGTAAAGGATCGCAGCCAGAGACCAGAATAAAGTCTAAGTGGAAAAATGTCTCAGACACTGATCTTGGCCACATCGATCTCGTGGAATTTAAAAAGAGGATATATGGACACAACGGACCCTTACCAACGCCTGCAGCTAGAAGGATAGTGAGAAACGGCATATTTCAAGCTGCCGGATTCCAGCCTGCACTTTGCTGTGCTGAACTGATGGTGGAGTGTGCACTTCACTATGATGCTGAGTCAAGGCGGATTGTGGCGCCTGATGGGAGAGTGTTGGCACATCTGACAGAGGTGGCCATTCAGGAAGCCTTCGGCATTCCGGCATATCCTAAAACTGTCTACAAGACCAAGGAAGATGCTCAGAAGCTATATGACAAAAATCCCGATCTTTGTGCCGCCAACCTTAACAAATTTTGGCTGGACAAGCCTAGACCGTCCTTTAAGAAGATGCCCAAGAAGTTGATGCGCACGGACTTCAAGGAGGACTATGGAGATATTATTATCTTGCTGAACAGAGTGGCAGGCAGTCCCTCGGGAGCACCCTTTGAGCCATGGATGTATTACTTCATTGAGGACCTCACAGAAGGTGTCAAAATGTTTAACTGGGCTAGGATGATAAGCAATAATCTTCACCACCAGCTTATCAATCTAGAGAAGACCAAAACGTTTCATATGGGTTCTTACGTCGTCTATATGTTGGCCAGAACTTACAGATATGCAGGCTTGATCTGCAAAGGCACGGTTGGCAGTAAGGAGAACGAGCTAAAACCTTATGACTGTTACCCACAACTCCAGCTGAGGGAGAAGGCGCATTTTAGACGAGCCCACGACGCGTTCCTGATGTACATCACCAGGATACTCCAGGGAGGGACGCATCAGCGGCTGACACATGAAGCCAAAAGCCTAGTCGGTAAATACGGGTCTTGGTTTATCCAGTATCCAAGATTTACGTATATCAGAATTCAAGGATTCACTGGAAGCCCGTACCGTCTGCCCATCTTCCCCACGAATAAGATGGTCTTGCTCGAAGTGTTGAGGCAGTTGGAAGATTTTCAGGGTCTTCAAAGAGCAAAGCAAAAGGCGGCAGTTACTTTTCCCTTCTTTATAGGGAACATGCTGGAGTCGTGTCCGTCATCACAGGCAGCTGACAGTGCCAGAATCGAGATACAGCATTACCCTTTCTCTCCATATCCGGCCAGAAATCACTACGACCCCCATCACCACATCAAAATGGTGGATGGAAGGAGGTACAAGCATAGGGTCGAACTGGAGGACTATTGGGCAAATGCTGCGGATGAATTTGAGGTCAGACGGAGGATGTGGTCCAGATTACCTCTCAGCTTGATCAGGGCAACAGAATTTTGTCACGTGCCAGATCAGTTGGAAGAGGACGAGAATCAGACGCAACCGCGCTTCGATGAGAATTCAGCTTTGCCCGCTGTCCAGTGGTCAGAAGCAGAGCATGCTGACTTGAACGTCTTGATGAGGCCTGTCATCAAGTTTACTCAGTGGTGGGTTGATCAACGAGTTCAAGAATTAAGGCGCCAGAAGATAACCCTGACCTATGATATGCTAAGCGAGGCAGAGTCTTATTCTTCCAATGCGGGAGCATCACAGGACCTCCCAGTGATAGAGGCCACCACATCTAGGAAAAGAAAAGAAATAGCTGCAGGCAAAGAGCCGGTCCAGAAACAGGTAAAGATGAAACCTTCTCAATCGGCCGCCTCTAGAAATATTGAGGAGATACTGGCTACCGCCGATGCTTCACTAGCAGATATGAGGGATCCTTCTCCGATTCCTGAAAACAACGCGGAGCTCCAGCCATATGAGGATGCGCCACCTTCTCCCACGGGAACCGAAATATTGGAGTCGGATGACGACAATGTGGGCACACAAGATGAGGATTTTCAGGAAGGGATGATTTCAGCCCTTAGGGGAATTGTAGACGTTCCTGATAGAGAAGGCGTGCCAGAAGAGGACGGTGTTGAGCAGCTTACGATACCGGATTGGCTGAAGGAGAGGCTAAAGGTGCAAGTGCCGGCAGATGAGCCAGAAGAGGATGATACGGCAGACTTTTTGGCCAGATTGTCTCAAACTGTGCCCAAAAAGTCGGCAAAGAAATTCTCCAGCATACATAGAGACGAGGCCGGCAACAGGACAGTGCAAATCGCCGTGCCTACAGTGGACAAGCCACGGGAGGATATGGCTCCACAGGATTACGCCATCACGACCATTGACTTGGGTCCAACCACTAAGGGCCAAGAAATGGAAGATTTGGACAATTCTGTGTCCGCCATCAAATCAAGGTTGGCGAAGGAGGTAGCCAGAAGGAAGGAGTGCCAATTAGAGATTGAGCGCTTAAGGGAATATATTCAGCACTTGATCAAGCCACTTGATCAGGACACTACGGCGGCTCCTCTACTTCCGAACTCTTCGCAGGAGGCCATTAAAGAAATTGAAGAAAACAGGCTCACGGTTCAGGAGGCCAAAGAATGGATAGCCGTAAAGGGGACTGAAGCTGAGACATTTGTGGAGCGGCTAACTTTGGTTTATGGCCAGGCCACTGCCTTGCTTTCTAGGTTCGCTTCTTTGGCAGAAGTATGGGACAGCCTTCCAGACGTGCAGGATAGAATAATCCCTTGCCTTAGGATTCTGAAAGGAGTTCCTAAGCAAGAATTGATAGAGGGAGGCGTCATCGCAGCGGGAGCAGCCTATGACTTCCACACTTGGTATTGGACCTTGACGGCACGAGGTGAAGTCTTGGAGAGGGTTAAGATTGACGGCATCAGACTGGAGGAACAGGTCAAGGAAGTTCAGGCCAAAATCCTCAACATAATTGCCGATGTCCTGGATAAAGAGGCACTGCGAGAGAATGACCTGCAGTTGGAAGTTTTGAAGAAAAGTGTCCAGGAAAATATCTTCTACATCACTGGGCCCATCTTGAGGCAGGACTGGGCCAAATTGGCGAACTTCTTGAGCATCAGAGAATCCTTTGAGAAGACGGAACCAGAGTGGGAGGAGACCTTCGCCAGATGCGCCGAGAGCATGGATGGGCTTGAATTCAGAATCGGCATGCTTCCGCAGGTTACCATGGACGAGGTTGCCTCGATCGTGTCCAGATTCGGCGAATACACGGCAGCTCGAGAGGATCGGGATACAGTCCCTTGAAAATAGCTCCTATTGCCAACTCATTGCTGTTCATTGCCAGTTAACTGAAGTTATTTTGGGAAACCCTAATTAGGGTTTCGTTTGTTAAATCTGGACCGTCGGCTCATTTTTAATCTGAGCCATTTATTCCATTTATGAAATTCTATATAAACTCATTGGCCCTCATTTGTAAGGTGTGAAGTGAGTAATAAAAGATTGTTGCGACGAAACTATTTCCGTTTATAAAAGCTCTTGTGCATGATTTGCTAAGAACAACTTTTATTTTCAAGTAGTATGCAAGGTTGAATATTTCTCCTTCAACACTTAGAGTAGAATTAGAATAGCATTTCATTGCATGTTGGTTAGATGAATGATAGATTTGATCGCAGTGGCGGATAAAATTTTGCTCATACTTTTGTCAAGTGGATGATTTGCATTTGACGTGTAAAGTTAGTCTGAGCCATTAAAATCGTGGATGCTTAACTTCTGTTTGTTTCAATTACCGATTCAAATATGAAAATTCTTATCACTTCCGTTGAAGATTGCACCTACTTCGCGTAGTTGTCCAAAGGTGGCGAAACGAAGTGTGGTTACCCATTTTGTCTACTCACTGCTGTCTCTGGAATTCTTAGGCGTAGTTCTAGATCTCTAAACCCTTATCCTTTTTTATTTTTTTTTGGAAAATCTGAAGATACCCACCAAAAGAGCCTTCAAGGATAAAACCGTCTAAGTTTTCAACCCGCAAAAAGAGAATTTCATGTAAGTCCCCTTGTGATTACCAGCAATCACAACGCCCACTGGCCTTATCCACATGTCAAAACCTGACCAAAGAAACCTTGGAGTTATTGTATTGCCTACTGGATTTTTGCAAGCACTTTTCAAGAGAGGATAAGAGTGTCCTTTGGGCATTTTTATTCTGTGTTCGGTGGCGTACTCAAAACACACACCAACAGGTACGTCGTACATAATCCAGTGGCACCACCAACAGCTGAGGAGGAAGAAGTGAAATGGTACCAATGAAGAGGGAGCATGTACATTGACGAAAGTCAAAACTATGAAGGTATGGAAAATCCACCATTACTACAGAAAATATTTGATCTCGAATATGTAGGAGCTTGTTGTGAATATGACTGTTATAAAAGGTCGTGGGTATTTTGAAAACAACATTCAACCTCAAAATTTACATACCTAGGAACAAACTATGAGAATGTGAGTTATAGAAGACCCGAAGTAACTGGTATATGAGATCAAGCCTCAAAAATTAAATTAAAAGAAAAAAACAAGCGAAGAGGACAGAAAAGATGAAATGGAAATGAAGAAGGAAAAAATTAAAAGCAAAAAATTAAAAAATTGGAGTTGAAAATTTTTTAAATTTGAAAAATGAGTAAAAGCAAAAGCATTTAAATTACTAAGGAGAAAAAATCTAAAAATAAAGTCAGGAACAATTAAAAATTATTAAAAGATGGATATATTAAATTCCAAACGGCAATTATTAAAAGAGAAAAAAGTAAAGTACAAAAATTAATTAAAAAATTGCCAAGGCAAATTCACTTAGTAATCTTCGTACGGCCTAGTGAAAGAATATTTAAATGGCAAAAATTTTATAACATCCTACAGCATCTTTTTTCATAAAAGGGTTATACCATATGCTTCAGAGATAGGAAGTCAGGCAATCAAAACATTAGCATCGTACATCTACAAATTGATGGCAACGTACAGCAATAGAGCAAGGTTGTACGATAGCAAAGCAACACAGACAAGGTGATTGTACAACAAGGGTAAAACAGAACGGGCAGTCTTAAGGTGATCGTATGGCGAGGGCAAAATGGAACGTGCAAGCTTAGGATGATAATATGGCAAGGGAAAAAGGACAAAGTAGTCGTACGATGGGTGAAGAGATAGTGCCAATAGTTGGTCGTAGAGAAAGTGCAGAGTCAGTGGCTAGTTGTATGAGGAAGACACCAGTGGCTAGTCGTACGAGGAAGACACCAGTGGTTGATCGTATGAAGGAGACATCAAGAGAGTGACATACAGCTAAACAAAGGAAATAAAACCATATGGTCAAGACTATGGCCATCATAGGAAAGACAAAACCAGAAAGTACAATAGGAAATCATAAGGGTGTATGATGGAGGATAGACGAAGTACAGTAGAGAAGAGGATTGTGCATCATACAGCATAAACAGAGAAAAGGAAGCATAACCTTACGACAATTCAAGCAAACTCGTCCGGTGAAAGGAAGTCGTACAATACATAAAGAATGCACGGTGAAGAAATTATGGTTTAAGCTTGCCAAGAAACATAGTGTACGGTCAGCATGGAAATTGAGAAGCATACAAAGGAGACCTCATAATTGCACAGTACAGATTGACAATTACCTCAACAATTTGTTGAGAAAACATTGCCTATTTAATCCATGTTGTGAATTGCCAAAATCTCATTACCAATTAGTTTTCCAAACATGGATGCCAATAGCAACAAGGGGAAGAAAGTATTACACTACAAACCACGCATTGCCACAACCAAAAATGAGAAAAGAAAAACCAAACGACACGGGAGTAGATGTGTTGACATGGGATAGTCCCACTAGTAGTGAGTGCAAAACATGGTGACTAAACAACTAGGACAACCATGTCCTAAAGGTAGCGCTGAGGCATGCACAAGTTGACAAAGTCGTGCAACTCCCATTCTTCAACTCCCGACAGTTTGAACCCTTCTTGAAGGCAATGGTGACAAATTATTGCATGAATTCCCACAAATCGGTCATGACTACAAAGGTTACCTCGTAACTATCTCTTTCTGGACAGCAAACTTCAATAGAGTGTTTGACATATCGGCCATAGGTCCCACCATGTGCAAGCCAGCAAGGAAATTCACCCAACAACACCAAGAA
The DNA here is from genome assembly GCA_007115665.2 of Sequoiadendron giganteum. NCBI lineage: Eukaryota > Viridiplantae > Streptophyta > Pinopsida > Cupressales > Cupressaceae > Sequoiadendron > Sequoiadendron giganteum. The sequence continues at coordinate 789,490,782 of CM021100.1, forward strand.
GCATCCCTCAAGAGAGTTTCCCAACCCAATTTAACCCAACAGGAGAAGGACAAGATATGGAGTGCAAGTAACCGGGGTTTGAGGAAGAATTTTTTGGCTACACCGGAATGAAAGCGCATAATGGATTTAATCAAGCGCAGATTGACAGGAGCAAGATTGACAGGAGCAAGCAGGGCATCCGATGTGGCAATCTGGATGATCGACTACATGATTGGGCTAAGCATAGGTAAAGTTTACAACTAGTCCAGATTATTATCAGACAAGATAAGAGAGTTCTTGGCACAGAAACATTGGATTTTTCTTTTCCTCAATGCCATCCACACTCAAGTTCCCGCAGACAAGTGGGGGAAGTTGCAGCCAATAGCACAAATAGATTTGTCATTGCCAACAGCATTCTACTAGACCACTCTCGACATACAAGCAATTGGGGGAGAGGAGACAACTTAGCCAACTAAAAAGAAGAGGAAGCAAAGAGAGGCATTGGGCAATGGAGGAGAAAGTGCAAAAGAGGATGCGCGCATAGAGTTGTCCTCATCTACATCGACCACCACACTGACAAAGTCGGTATCACTAGCAGCAGATGCAAAGTCACTGTCAGAGATGGACATAGACGAGGCAATACTAGTGAGTGAGACGACTATAGGAGTACCACCACCACTGCCAACAATACCCATACCATCAGTGGCACCGCCAACATTGCTCATGGCACCACGAGCATCGCTAGTGGCACTGCCTGTACCGCCAATGGCATCACCTGTACCACCAATGGCAATGCTAGGACCACCAGAGCCCCTACTAGGAACGCTAGGACTACCAAGTACATTACCAGTACCTGCCAGTCATCATGTTAGCATTGCCAAATTCTTTGTCAAGAGATACTCCCATATCGACCAATGTCACTTAGAAGTTAGATCGATTGATGATTCAATATGCTCGAAATACTACTACAAGTTCCAACATTCCATTCACTGAGTCCTTCTGAAGTTATGGTTGAGGGATTCGAGTAGGATCCATCAGTCATGGTGGTGGAGGGTATAGAGCCTAGCTCTTCACAAGCAAAACCACAGGATGTCATGCCTACTCAGGAGGGTGGGGGAACCCCTCAGGTGGCTTAACCACCTTCGACTACACAAGAGTTACCATCACCCAACCCATCGTGATGAGGAGGATGAGTCGAGTGGATCTGAAGGGCTAATCATTGAGATCGCCAAACCAGATGAGACATACCCACTTGGTACGGTACATCCAGGACCTCTAGTCGATGGCGGCAATGATGCAGGAAGTGGGAGATATATCCAAATGACTAGACATAGGGAAATCTTCGTTGGTGGCAAGGGAAGTTCAGCGTATATTGCATTCATGCAAACAAAGTACAAGGAAGAATTCGCTTGTTGCTTCACTTCTTGAGGATGGCTCGGAGTGGAGACTCCGACAATGATGATAGCTTGGCACCCAACTAGACCTTTAGTTGGGGGGAGGGATGCTAGAGTGATCTCAATGTTGTTTCGTATAGAAGAATCTTCAAGGATGTATTCTACATGATGAAGCGTTAGATGGCAACCACTAACGAGTTTCTACAAGAGAATAATGAGGCCTTGCAGATGGTTCAAAAGGTATGGGAGGAGTTAGCAGAACGTTCACATAAAATTTAAGATCAATTAGCTCAGCAAACACAGCTCATCGCCAGCGAACAAGCCAAAGTGACGATCGTGGAGGCCAAGATAGCAGAGAAGGAGAAGGAGATTGTAACGACTTGTTCCTTCGATAAAACAAAAAATTTCCAATTTACATCAAAGAGTAAATTAATGTGCTAACAAGTTATTGCAATATAATTTTTCTTTCCTTTATTGATACTATATGAACAAGATATCATATTACAATTACAATAAAAAATCCATTTCAATACAATAACTTCACAATACAAGTAACGAGAAAACATACCTTAACTATCATAGCTCCAATGAGCTTTAGAAGAAATAGTAGTAAGAAGGTCCAGGAATCCGTCCTTTCAAATCTTGGTGCGCTAGTAGCCTTCGAAGGAGGAGAAGCATCACTCGGGCACTTTTCCGCCAACCACAGACTTATAATGCGGTCCCCCGCATATCTATCCTTCGATAGATGGCTCTCCCTTCACGAAGAGATTGGTTGGGTAACCGTTACTGTAAACCAACTGAGCATAGTGTTGTGTCCTATCCACAACTAGAACCTTGCTATTTCACAATCTCATACTAGTACGAATCTCACGATGAACTGACAATGTAGTCTCAACTATCTCACATCTAAGTGGATGTTGTACATTTCACTACTTTGGCCAAAGTATTCTCATTCAGTACTTCGAATGAAGGTCATCTATCATATGCACTACTCAGGGCCGATTTGACTTAAGGCTATCTTACACTACGCATAGGTATCGTCCTTTACTTTTGGATAATCTTTTATCCCAGACTAACCTACAACATATTAATCTGCTAAGTAATTACACAAGATAGGTATATCCTGTTTCAGATAACCTACCTTTAAACCATCTACTTCAAATAGTTACACAAGAGAGGTATATCCTGTTTCAAACAACCTACCTTCAGACAATCTACTTAGAAACGAAACAATCTACAAGTGTCTTGTAACATAACTCCTAATCCAGAAATCTATATCCTAGGAGTGCTTAGCCTGTCTTAGTTAACCTAATAACTTTTTGGCATGAGAATCGACACCTTTATCAAATTGAAAATGTCAAACTCATGGTGGCAGCAAGTAAGAACCTTACTCAGCAAATTAAAGATGAGTCAACCCTTCTGAGTGAAGATTAATTCAAATGGCACATGATGAAATTGATTCCATCGACACCTACAGGCGTCTTCCAGCAATGGCGCCATTTATGAAATCTGGCGGGTGTTTAATCTCAGTGGAAAATGTCCCAGCTTAATGGCATCCCACCTAGCCTTTGTTTCAGGCTTGTCCCAGCACTTTAGAAGCTGCGTTTTTGCATTTCCGCAACCTGGTCTCCTTCCCGTGCGCGTGTTTGCAGCAGCGCCATTTTCCTCTTTTCTATAGTTTCAAACTTTATTGCCAGATGAAATATTTCCTTCTCAATGTTGGCGTATTTTCCCTTAAAGATGCATTGCACTTTATGGTGAATAAAATACTTAACATTTGAAATGAATTTCATAGTTTATTTCCCATGATGCAATAATCAATATTACCAAATGACTTAATAAAGTTAAGTCTTTATTTTCCAATACATTTCTTTTATTTAATATATATATATATATATATATATTTTATTATAGTTTTATTTTTCTTCAAAATAAATATATGTATATATATTTAAATATTTAATATTTATATATACCTATATATATCTATACATTTATTTTGGTAAAACTATAATAACATATATATTTGTATAATATTATATATATATATATATATATATATATATATATATACACACATTTATACATATATATACACATTTACATAATAATTGATTAAATATGTGTATTGTGAGCCAGTCAACATATTTTCAATATACCTATTCATGTATATGTGTATATATGTATATATGCAAATTCAGGATAATATAATAATGTTATATTCACACATAGTAGGTAGTGTGTATATGTTTATAGATGTGTATAGCCAATTATACTGTCATGTATATGTATGTGTATGTATGCCATGTCGACACATACGTATGGCATATTGGTTTGCCCATTGTACATTTATATCGCCATGTCATACATATAGATACATATATATGAGAGATACATGTATACACATATACACCCTGCCTATGTACATATATCCAATCTTGTTTCACATCCAAGGTCACAGAACATTAAGTCAGGTTTACAAGTAACACCACTCATTAAGCACAAAGAAGTAACCCAAACTCCTAAAACCTATGGATGACTTATCAAGACCAACCTATTTGACTCAGTTCCTCTAAACCTTTAGTAAAGTGTGTGTATGCTCAATTGATTTACTTTGTCGGTTATCTGACCAAGCTCCTCATCCTGAGTGACACTTCCACTCCGCCTGGAGGAATGGTTCTTGTTCCTGCATCCATTGCCATAAAGCCACGGCAATTACTTGTTCATAACATTTGCAGTACTTATACAAATATATCAAGTTTAAAAAGCAAGATTCATTATCCTCCTATTCATATATATGCAGTATTTCACCATGAATTACATCAATTGAAATAACATCAAATGAAACAACATCAAATGAGATAGCATACACATTGATAACAAGATACAAGCATCTCCAGATTTCACATTACATTCATTTCTACCCTTTATATCACTAGTAAATAGTAACCTCACAATTTGGGATGTAACAGAGATGAAGTAGAGAGTGATGATCATGGAGACCAAGTTGGTAGGGAAGGTCAAAGAAATTGAACAAATTAAACATCAATTGATGAAGGTTGCGTAGATGGTGAAGGCAGTGAGAAAATGTGAGATAATCGTTGAGCACCAGATGAGGATGTGCACTTAGGATGTCAATGGGCTGTAGGAGTTACGCTTGCTAATGTCCACCCCTACATTGTCCATTCATCCAAGGACATCCTCTCACCCTCCTTAGTAATTGTAATTTGGGTCGTTTAGCTCTTAATTTTGTTTGTAGTCATCTAGAAGAAAACTTTCTTTTTGGGGGGTTTCATGTAGTCGGCAAGAAATAAATAAATGAATGCATAACTAGTCCCCGACGGTTGGATGTTTGCTACTTGGTAGTTGCTGACAGTTGGCATTCTCAACCAACATCGGCTTGCTATATATTGTATGTTTGTGCTTGTAGTCGGGGACCACATACATTTTGGTATTCTATAATTATTGCCTGTCCAATGAATGAAAGAATACACAACATATATTATGTGCATTGTTCTGGGTAATTGATATGTTTTACTATTGATATTATGTATTTCTATGTACTCTCTATTATTCAATCAAGTAGCAATAAGGAGTAAACAAATTCTTGCTTCTCTATCGCAACACATCATCCACCCCATTTATGAGCGAAGTAATAGTTCTCACCCATTCTTAGGTTATATTTCCAAGATTTATGTCACAATATGGGACATGCAGCTTTCTAAGATCTTTAAGAATGACAATCTCAAAGCGAATAGGCAAGCTAGCTTTAGGAGGGAGTTCCAAACTAATTGGCTCTATTATTGAGGAGGCCAATCAATGGTCATTCAAAATGATCTATTATTCCATAGACTTTAGGAAGACCTTAGACTCGATTCCAAGGCACCTACTTTTCCAAAACGTATGTGATCTGGATATTTTTTATTGCTTAATTACTACCATCATGTGGCTCTACAAGATAGTTGTTGGCTGATTTCAAACACCCAATAGTCTCTCTTTTTTTAAACAACATTGGAGTTATGTAGGGTTGACCCCTCTCACCCAATCTAGTCAGCATTTACTACATAAGCTTGAGGATGTTCTTCAATAGCATGCTTGTGTTGCTAATGCTTGTATGTTACATCATGTTATGATTCGCTTACTAGGTTTTGTTGATGTGGTCTTCTCACTATTCTAATAATCTACAAAGACAACTTGATGGTCTTGCTGACCTTTGTAAGCTTCACCAATTGATGGTCATTGTCTTAAACAACTCCAAGGATCATTCTTCCTCTACAAACATTGTAATAATAAGGTTATGGTTGTAAACACCTCCAAGGATTGTTATTCCTCTAAAAACAAGAGCTTGTGGAGGTAATAACTTATGCCTATAGTATTTGTGTGTACTATTTTTTGGACCATCTTATATCCCAAACCCTACCTCATTGTCATCTCTTTATATGGGATGTGTGACACTTTTACCTTTAATCACCAATACTTTCAAATAAATCTGTACAATATCCCTTGAAAGATATGCCTCTTTAATGAGTCAAACCCACAATTCATGAGTTAGAGGTTTAAAGCCCTAATCGAGGATCAAACAATTGGGATCATATCAAGAGGTTTTGACTAGTATACTTCAATGCATAGTTTACAAACTTATTGAGTACTTGCAAGTTCTTTTGCTGGGCAAGTATTGCCATGTTAACTTGCGGATATGTGCAATCAAGTTTTCAGCCGGTTTTGATATTGAACTCGTGCAAGTACTTGGCAAGTCCAACACCAATACTCATTGGACATAGGATTCATAGGTGGACATAGAAAACAACGAAAAAATTATGCTGCAAAAACATCTTTCTAAATCACCACACCAACACATCTTCCTCACATACCATTTTTGCATCCTTTGAACATCCTTAAGAGAGTTGGAGTAAATTGCAAAAGTGGATTTGAAGAATTTTGGGTTACCAACTTAGTTCTCTTCTTTTTCCTTTTTCTTTTTTTACAATCATGTAAATTTGTTCTAGATTGTTAATATTTCATTTGTAAGCAATATTTACAACTTTATATGCAATGAATTCAATTTATAAAAAAAATATTGTTGGTTTAAACTAATGTTTTGGATGAAATCCCTAGTTTTTCCCCTAAACAAAGGGTTTTACACTTTAGAGTCAAAAAAATATTATTTTGGTTGAATTGATTAATGACATTGTTATTCAATTACTGCATTACATTTGAAATGCATCTTAAATATGAATTTTATTTTATTTTTCTGTTTTCATATTCAGATTGCTGATTTTTAAAAGTTGTGTTTTTGTATTTATGCAGGTTAGATATGATGGCATCTTCCATCTGGCACCACATCAAGCTAAACATTAGTTAGTGGAAGTCGTCCCCTAGAAGGCGTGACCCCACTTGGAAATATGTTGTAATGGGACCGATATCAAGCAGTGTAATTTTTCTCTTATGCTCAAAGAACCTTAATGGAGGCATCAACTACTTCAATTACCATATTACATGCATTCCTCACCATGAGGCTAACCATGAGAAAAAGCTACAAAAAATAGAAAATGAGAGACACATGCAATCTTTGCAGTGTTCGATGAGAAGAAACCAAAGAAGGTGAAGACAAAAGTAGCCATTGCAATATCCATTAATTCTAATTTGCCAACAAATACACAAGTCGATACAGCAGTTATTGTGGGCTCTAGTCATAATCCACGTATACAAGGCTCATTCATCTCATCTAGTTTGAGAAAAGCCTAATCTCATGATCTTTTTGTACCTAGAAACATACTAGGGGCACAACCTTTGTTGCAAGGTACAAGGCGGAACAAGGAGGTGCAAAAAGAAGCAAATATGGCATGTGCAAATGTCTAGTTTTACAATAGAATTCCCTTCAATGTGGCAAAGAGCCCATCATGGGAGAATTTCGTAACATTGAGAGTTGCAAGGAAAGGTTACAAAATGCCCTCTCCAAGAGACTTAAATGGAAAATTGCTCCAAAATGTTGTTGTGGATGCAATGTTAATTATGGAAGAACAAAAGCTGCTACAGAAAAAGTTTGGATGCACCATTCTTTCAAATGGGTGGACGAATGGAAGGAACTACGCCTTCATCAATTTCTTGGCTGCTTCAAATGGTGAAATGATTTTCTTGAAGTTAATTGATGTCTATAACAAAATATTGAATGCAAATGCATTAAGCCTAATGTTAAAGGAGTTTGTTTGAGAGGTGGGCATAGAGAATGTGATGCAAGTAGTCATTGACAATGCACCAACGTACGTGACAGCTAGGAGATTTCTTCAAGAGAAGCATCTATCACTCTTTTAAACCCCTTGGGGAACAAATTGCCTACCATTTGTTTGGAGGACATAGGAAAAATTAATTAGGTGAGACCAGTTGTAGAAGAAAAATCACAAAATATATTTATAATCAACCCTAGGTTCTCAGCTTGATGAGAGAACACACCAAGGCGAAAGGGCTTGTGTGACCAAATGTCACAAGGTTTGCAGCTAACTTTCTAACATTGTAAAGAATTACTAGTTTGTTGACATCATAAATGTTTGTGAGTCAAGCATTACTAGACTTTGCATATTCAAGTAAGGCTAATAGAGAGAGGACCATAAAAACAATTTATCACTAATAACTTTATGAAAATAGTTGCAGAGATCATCAAGGTAACTACCAAATTCAATTTAAATTTCAAAATGAATCCTTTATTTTCAATTATTAAAAGTGTTTACTTTCATTGTAAGTGTGTAACTTTAATTTTTTTGTACTTGTAAGCATCAAAGCGTTTGGTGAGGATTTTGCACTTGGTGGATGAGGATCAAAACCCAATGGGATACATTTATGAGGCCATGGATAGGGCCAAAGAGGCCATTCAAAACTATTACAAGAAGGCTAGAGACAAATTTCATCCCATTTTTGAGATCATTGAGTAAAGGTAGAATAATCAAATCCACCAACCCATTCATGCAATGGAGTACTATATAAACCCCAATTTTTTCTACTTTGATAGCTTCACAAATATTAATGAGGAGGTTGTGGAGTGCATCTCAACATGTATTGAGAGGATTACATCTGAGGTTGAGGTAAGGAACCTTAATCTTTCAAAGTTGCAAAATTATAAGCAAGCTAGGGTTTGGCTCTTTTCTTCAATGTTAGCTAACCAAGGGAGATCCATAAAAAAACCCAATAACAAAAATTGCAGCCTTTACTTATATCTTACAAGTTACAAATTACAATTATTAATATTGATTACTTACAAACTTTTGAATGTCTTATTGGCAAGTTCCTGGTGGGAAGTTTGGGGTTGAAATGTCCAAAATCTTCAAACACGAGCCCTCTAAATTTTGTCTTAACCTTGTCGCACTTCTATATGTGAGCACAACTAGAGTTTGATTCAGTCCATTCACACAGAGAACTGCACTATATTGACCATACAATGCCTCAATGACCTAGTTTTGTGCAATACAACCTCCACCTTTGGATAGGAAAGGTGGACATATCTACACAAGAGCTTATAGGCTTGGATGCTAATACAATGACTAGGCTATCAAGGATGAGGAGGCCCCTATGTTCATAAAGGACGATATTCTTGATTTTGAGAAGCAATCTACGGAAGGTGTAGATGTAATAGAAGTGGGAAAGTTTGGATTAGAGGACATCATTGTAGATGATGACTAACATGAGGAAGAGAAGTCACTGCTATCTAATACCAAAATGGAGTTTGAAGTGTAGCCTTCTAGGTCAAGTGCATAGTTGTAGCCAAGTGCAATGACTAGACCCTCTCCCCAATGTTTTATAGACTCATTTGATACATTTTGAAACTATACTTTGCATTAAATTTGCCTTTTTAAGAAATTTAAGTATTTTTTAAGTTATCAAGTTTTGCCAGGTTTTTTATCGAGTTAGAAACTTTTGGTCTGCTAAGTCTTAGTTAAGTTTGCAAACTATGCTTCAATTTTTAATTGGATAGTTCCCTAATGTATTGTTAAGGATATCTTCAAGATCACTTTCTATACTCGTAACACTCAAGTCATTTGGCAATTCAACCTAATTCAACCTCAAATCATGAGAGATGCCCATATTTTTCCCTTAGTTGTTTACAGTTTAGAGCAGGTTATCTCCTTGGGTTTCAACAAACTTCAACACAATTGGTATGTTGAGACGTTTTTTATCCCTTAATACTTTGAATCTCTATTGATCAACAACCTCCATTTAGATTCTTCTTAGATGGACCTCCAAATATCCTCTATAAGGACCTGATCAAAGAGGTGTTGAAGAGGACATATGTCAAAAATGCATTCAAGTCACCTAGTATTCTCCTTTGCAACTTCTCAACCCAAAGCGAGCCTTCTATGCTAAGCATTTCTTACTGATATTTCGTGTCCTAATATCTCCAACAACACAAGTCACATAGCTTCACAATCTTGCTTGGCTAGTTGAGTGTACCCTTATTGTTATGAGTCAAGACAAATTACCATGTGTTGTATAGTGAGAGGATATGTTTCCTCCAAGAGGTGAATATGAAAGTGCACTTATTTTCAAGAATCCTATCTACCAAGAGATGAGGAAGGTATCATTGTTCTTCTAGAGACTTAGGTAGGTTCTTTATCCATTTTCTTTTGCTACCATAGCTAGATACTTCTAACTTTGATACTTTTCGCTTTCCAATGTAGGTCTTTATAAGGGAAAACCTGAGAATTACCAAGTTAAATACATCCTTTTAGCCCATTGGATGCCATCAATTTGCATATAAAATGTAAGAGATCAATAAGAACGTAGTAGCATTACACTACAAAAACTTGCAATTAACCCCAAATAATCACCACCCAACTCATTTGCCATATTGTTTCCTGAGTTTTTCAAAAAGCAGTTCTGATTTTTTTAATTTATAACTTTAGTTTTATTGGCTTACTTTTACACTAACAAGAAGAAAAACAACAGAACAAGATTGGAAATTCTTAGTTTAGGGTTAAGGTGAGGGCATTTCAAGTTTAACTTTGTATAAATTAGTTTGACTAAAATTTTAAACACTAATGAGGGTTTTGCTTTCAATTATATCCTAAAGAGGGTTCAATATAAAACATTGGGTTGCCCCTACAATGGTAGGTTGTGTTCAATTATGGTAGCACTTGCCTACCATTTTAGGACCACACATAACTTTTTACATAAACCCTCTTGGGTAAAACTAAAATAATTGTTTTTAAAAATTCTATTTGTTTTTATTGATTGGAATTCATTAATGTATTATGTTTATTTCTAATCTCCATGCATTGTATTTAACATGAATACAAAAATAACAAAATCAAAATTTTCTCTATCTTTACAAATATAATATTTATTTTTAGTTAATTGAGTTCCCTTGTTTTAAAGTTGGATAATTGAATTCCATTTACACCTTTTTCCACATCATGTCAATGCCATGTAACTAGAATGCTATTATGAATGAGACAACACTCTTCCTTGCATACCACCACTAAAGCATCTTGACATGCTATTAGGAGTTGTGGATCTACTTCTAAGTGTTAGGATTTTCTAGCCCCTCAAACCCCTAATTAGGATAGTGGTGTTAGGCACACATTCTTCTATGTCACCAATCCTTCCTCAACCTTAGATGCTAGGATAGATACTTGGGGAATACCTTACTTCTAGATTTTCTAAACACGCCACATTAGCTCTAGCCATTTTGTGACAGATAATATTCCAAAAACAAAACATTGAAAGATAACCAAGATTGCACAAATAATTAGTTATGAAATAAGGCACAAAAGCATCCTTAAATAAGATAACAAGCACCTTACCCAAAGAGGATAAGACTAGCAACTTATAAAAGAAAAGCAATAACCTAAAGTCAGCATGAATTTATTAAAAAAGATTCTTAAAGTCTATCCTAAAAGCTAATTCACCATTATAAAGCATTAATTTAATACCCTCCCTTAATGGTCAATCTACTAACTACACCAAGCTTATCCCAAAATTTTATAAATTTGTCAAGACCTAAAGGCTTGTAAGGATGTTTGCAATTTGATCATTTGAAGGACAAAACTACAACATAACTAAACCATCTTCCACAAGTTGTCTAATGAAAGACTAGATACTTGGCAAGCTTGAGCACCCCTTGATTATCACAAAAAAAGGGTGAAGGGCTCTTCTTGAGGCATCGTCATGTCCAAAAGCATCCTTTGGAGCCATACTACCAAACACGCTACTTTTACTATTCTTTGATATTCTGCTTCAATTGAGGAGAGAGCTACTACCTGCTACTTCTTGTTGGTCCATGCAACTACACCCGTGCCAAGGCTAAAAACATATCTAGAAGTGAATTTTTTGTCATCAACAAAACCTACCCAATCTAAATCTATGAACCCAACCAGCGTAGGATCTTTGCTTCTATTGTACAGAATGCCAAAGTCAAGTGTCCCTTTTAGATATCTCAACACCCTTTTCGTTGTAGTCCAATGTTCTACATTTGGTGTTGTCATGAATTCGGAAACAAAACTCATAGCATAACTCGCATTGATTCTAGTGGTTGTAAGATATGTAAGGCTACCCATTAGTTGCTTGTATGTTGACTCATTAACTACCTTTGAGTCAATTTTGGCTTCAAGTTTCAACGCTTTCTCCATAGGTGTTGACAAAATTTTGCAATCTATCATTCTAAATTTGTAGAGCAAACTCTTGGCATATTTGGACTAAGAAATAAAAATACTACCCCTTGTTTGCCAAACTTCTAAACCTAGATTGGAATGTAGGAAGCATAAATGAGTCATGTCAAAAGCTTTACTAATGTCAAGATTTGATTTGTTTAATAGCCCTTGCCTCACTGCCTATAATAATGATAAATCATCCAAATATATGATGAGAAGAATGAGATATTACCCACGCTTTTGATGCACATATTGGCATCCAAACAACTCCACTAAAATCCTTGTTCAACCAAACACTTGTCGATTTACATGTACCCTGGCCTACGTGCCTACTTCAAGCAATATAGATCTTTCTTCAATCTGCATGCAAGATGCTCCTTCCCTTTAACCTGAAAACCCTATGGTTGAGTCATGTACACTTCTTCCTCCAAATCTCCATTAAGGCACTTTCTACGTCCATTTGATGGACCGTCCAACCAAACTAAGTTGCCATGGCTAGAACCAATTAGATGGTGCTCATCTTTGTTGTAGGAGCAAAGGTCTCCTCGCAGTCAATTCCCTATCTCTGTGAAAACCCTTTAGTGACCAACCTAGCTTTGTACTTGTCAACTATACCATTTTATTTGTACTTGACCTTGTACACCCATTTGTAGCCAATAGGTTTCTTTCCTAGTGGAAGATTTGAAAGATCCCAAGTCTCATTCTTCATAAGACTCTCATGTTTAGTTTTCAAGGCCTTTTCCCATTCAAGTTTTCGTTTTGCCTAAACAAACACCTTTGGCTCATAAACTCCTTAAATATTAGCCATGAGAGCAAAGTTGAATGTGTTTGTCTTGCTCTTGCCTCATGATTATCTACCCTTAATCATTTCACTTACCCAAACATCATCAATATTATCATCGATAAAAACTAGATCTAATTCCTCATGCTCTAAATCCCCCCCTTCAAGTGGTGTTTCGTGAAGTTGAATATTCGAATCCTTCACCACAATTAGCTGATCTTCAGTAATGTGGAACTTTAGAGACCTCTGGAATGGCCCTACTTCCTCATCAATCACATCTCTATTGAAATTCAAGTAGTTAGTGTTAACATCAATCAACTTGTAGGCCTTATGATTGTCATTGTACCTTGTAAGCATCAATTTCTTACTCTTAGGATCTAGCATGGTTCACTATTCATCGGGAATCCAAATATATACAATGGAGCCAAAGACCATAAGATGACTAACTTTTGGTTTCCTCTTGGACCATGGTTTCTCTAGGATCTTATGTTTCACCGCTTGGGTGGGAGACTTGTTTAGCAAATAAAGTATAGTATATACTACCTCAACCCAAAGCCTATTGGGAACACTCCTATTCTCCATCATACATTGGGCCATCTTTGTTATAGTACAATTCCGTCTCTCAACTACTTCATTCTACTATGGAGTGTAGGGTGTGGTAAGTTGTCTTTTGATGCCATGTTTAGCACAAAAGTTGTTAAATTCTTTGGAACAAAATTCACGTCCATTAACAGATCTAAGACTGGTTATGACACAACTTGACTCTCTCTACTAATGCTTTGAACTTTTGAAATTCATTAAACACCTAACCTACTTACAGGAAAGCTATCAATTATACAAGCTAGTGATCATCCCCAATTCTGAAAAACATTGATAATTCTGTTCCAGAATCTAAATGCTCTGTTTTTGCTACAATCAGTGTATATTAGAGGCTGAATTTTTTTAGCAAATTCTATAACCCTATCTCTGTCCATTCATGAAATCGGAATTTTGAAATATATTGTTTGCATCATTTTCCCTTTTTCTAGCATGAGCATAAAATGACTTTTTTATTGGCTTAATGCACACTGATCTATCATGAGAAATAGTGTTATCACATCGAGGTAACCATAAGCCCAAAAGATCTCATAAGGCAAGCTATAGTTACAACTTCCAAGAAGATTAGGCCTTGTGCTAGTGATACAAGGCAGTTCCCTCTAGCTGATGGTAGTCCTACCATGTCCTTAACATGGATTTTCTCTCATGACTTTAGCAGCCTCAAGATGCATGTTTGACCTAAGTCTCATATAGCTTTCCACTCTATTTACTAACCGCAAGTAGATATGGATGTTATGCCAGTTATAGGACTATACATATTTTCATTGCATGCCACGTTTTATGTATTATTTTTTGTTCATGCCTAACTGCACGATGCAGGTATGGAGTCACAAGGAGTGGTACAATCCAACTAGACATGGAAAATCAAGACCTTGTGTTTATAGACAGCAAACTCCTTGACCTCTTGGTGATGCAATTTTTTATTCTCCCCTACAAGTAAACAAGAGTGGCTCCAAGGAATGAAAAGAAAATACCAAGTGTGTGCCTGGGGCATATAAGGGAGATAATTGGAATCAAGTGTGGACAACGGAGTTAAAATGATCTTAAATGACATCAATTTCTTAGAAGGGTGAACTCCTTTGGAAGGTTTGCGATTGTCACAGTTCACTGCCTACAACAATAGGTTAGTAGAATTACCAGGTTGTATAGCCCTAGGTTTGCCTAGGCTTGCAACAGATTATATATTTTCAGTCATTGTATTCATTTTCTATCTATCAAATCAGAGTTCATGTATTACCTTGGTATAAAAAAGGTTTTTCTCAATTGTGTGCTTTAGCACAGGTTTAGTTGTCATCATGTATGAATCGCCAGGTTCAAAGAACTGATCTGTATACAGTTGCTTCACATAAAGACATAATAATTAACAATTGAGCTTTTCGTTCAGCGATGTCCCTCTAGGTCTATTTACCAGAGCTATCTTCTTAATGGACTCATAATCAACTTAGCTTTGAGCATGAATAGCTCTTGCTACCAGATCTACCTTCTTAATGGATTCATAACCAACTTAGAGCAGGTTGTTAAGTAATTTATTGACACTTATTGTTTATAAGAGATCACTGATGACAAGGTGATCAGAGATATCAGATAACTAAAGCATCAACGTGTGAGTAGTGCCTAATGAGTAATGATAGATGTATATCAACATTGACATATTGAAACCATTATATTGTTGATACATAATATATCTGATCATCAGTGTTTCAAACAATTTAAATCACATTTTTGTTAATTTCTGCAAAAAAAGGTTCTTTTTTATTTATTTTTTATTTTTATTGGGGTGTTGTGTTTCTGTGTGTGTATCATTTATAACATACATTCATCTCAAATATATAATGCAGGGAAGAAAACAGGATAGATCTTGGAAACCTCCGCAATGAAACATCTTTGGTATGAAATGTGTTTTACTTTTAACACTTTGCCTTTTTCCTCCAAATTGCATCAAATTCCTCAAAGGAAAATTCTGCTCGGAACCAGGTATTTTGAGATAGGTGCCAAGTCTTAAGGCTTTAAAGGATCAGTTTTAAGTGGATACCTCTCATGGAAAACTAAGTGAAAATAAGTCAAAGGTCTGAAATCGACAAAGTCCATCACTGAGTTTCTGTATGGTTGATTACTCTTCTTGATGGTAGATAGATGAAGTAGTTGAACACAGCAGCAAGTTGGGACTCCCATAGCACCACCAATGTAGGGAGGAGAAGAAAATTATGTAACTACCAGAAATGGTTTGCTTTCTATTTACAAATCAAAGCACTCAATAAGAATCAATTCTAAATCATCCGCAAACATCATTTTGAAAGGCTAGAAAAGAGCAGTCAAGATATAGTGCAGATTATTGTAGCAATTTATGTAGACGAGGAATAACACTGTAATTGTTGCAAACTGCACAAATATAATTTGACCCGTCAACAAAATGTTTAAGAAAGAATAAAAGTACATGCAATTTTTTTTCAATTTTGTCTATACCCCAAAAGGGTTTTCTCCATTTCAAATATTTGTGCCTGTTGTTAATACATGTTTTCTGTAGTTATTTTCCCACACACAAAAAGTTTTATGAAATCCGAATTCATCTTCAATTTAATTTGTTGTTGTTCTTTCGTACATATGAAGTAAAGAAAACTTATGTCCATAAAATACTCTAGCTTTTTATTGGAAAAGATCTTTTCTACTAAACTGTGTTTATTCATAGAATAGACGATTACAGATCACACATATATGCATATGTGTGTTCAACTGGTAGACATCTCCACCCATCTGACTCTCAAGCTTGTCCACCTCCACTCATCTCTCTCCCATGGTATTTTCCTATTCAATATTTATTCCTATCATTTTGACAGTACTACAAAGTACATATTTTTGTTTAAACCTTTGCTTGATAACATTCATTGTATTCCCAAAGGAATTAAATGCACGACTTTTACTTCAAGATAAAAAGTTGATCATTTATTGACTTAGGGGCCATGCGCAAGACACAATGAACGGTTTATATGATTAACATTTGGCGTGAGATATTCAAGCAAAACCAGAAAAGAAAAGCAGCTAATTTGCACTTACAAGTTAACTGGAGT
Organism: Sequoiadendron giganteum; assembly: GCA_007115665.2. NCBI lineage: Eukaryota > Viridiplantae > Streptophyta > Pinopsida > Cupressales > Cupressaceae > Sequoiadendron > Sequoiadendron giganteum. Next base: position 789,507,235 of record CM021100.1, read on the forward strand.
TGGGCACAACTTTTGGTGGCGGTCACTGTTGGCTCTCAGTTGTTTTTTGTTTGTCCTTGATGTCAAAAATATATGATGGTTTCTGGATTTTGGCAATTGGTTTCATTTTGACAGGATGGTTTTCTTTTCAGGATGATCCTTCATTATTGCACGTCACAGGTATATTATTTCAGTTGATCATTATCAATTTGATTTTGGCTTCATTGATATTTATCAAGTTGATCTTGGCATCATTGACATTGGTACACAGTACATGGTTCATTTGATTGTATCTTCATGGCATATTTTCATTTCCTTGATCTTCATGGCTTACTCATATTTCCTTGGTGACAATGATTATGACACATTGATTGATATACATGGCATATGAAGACTTTATCCGGTTTCATAAATTTCACATTTGTAAGAGTTGATGGCTTTGTTAAAAGAAAAGAGGTCACATTGAACATGTGATACCGGGTCTCTTTGTATTTTTATCGACCAAGGAAGGTGACTTTATTTAAAAGTCATATGGTGGTGGAAATATCATTTGGTTTGCACTAAGGTATCAGGCTCTTTTGATTAACAGTCCTCACACTTTTTTGTGATGACCGACAGTCATCATTGGCAGCTTAGGTGGCATCGACAGTTCATTATGATGTTTCTTTACACCATTATGTTGTCCGCATTATTGTGTTGTCTTTGGTAGCGGATTCTAAAACATTATGATGTTTTGATTAATAGCATCGGATCTCAAATGATATCATATTTGGTAAAGTCTTCCCTTTGGCAAAAGTTTGTTTAGGGCAAAAGTTTTTTGATGGTTCATTCATTGTGGCTAAGTATGAAACCCGAGCCACCATGGATAGCATGATAGTTTGCAGGTTTGATGTCTTCACTCAGCCGACACACTGAGGATTTATGTTTTTGGTTTCCTTGAGCTTGCTGGGAGTAAAAATGTCTCGGCATTTTTGTTATTCTGGTTTTGTGTTTGCAATACTAGCTATGAGCTAGTGTGTGTGCGAATGTGGAAGTTGGACTTGACTTCCAGCTGGGCAGTTATGATGGTCTTCAACAGAATTTTATGGTATTTGTTTCTTTTCCTTCCACCGTGAACAGGTAAAAGAAAAACCCTCTCAATACTTTCAGTTTTGTCTTGAGATTTTCTTGTTAAAACAGTTGTTAAGGGTATTAAAAGGATCTTATATTATTTGTTTGTTTGAAACAAAGAAAGGAAACTGTTTTATGCACAAGATGTTAACATTTTCTCAGTTATTCGACAGTTGGCCATAACTGCTACAAACCCTTATGAGTTATGTTGTTAAGTTTTGAAGTGTTATGACAATGGTTAAAAAGCTTAACTGTTTATTGTCTTTGAATAACTCTCAGTCTGTAACCCTAACCCGAGTTGGGTAACAGTTGTTCAAACTTCTCATTCACAGTGGCTTTAAAAAGTTGATTCTCAGGCTTTTCTTGGTGTAACTGGAAGAAGAATATAAGATGAGATATTGTGCACAGAAGTTATAATACATTGAAAATCTTTGTTGTGATTCTCAGATTATTACATTTCTGGAAGATGTTGTCATTTTCATACAACATTCTTCAATGCGCTTATTGAAAACATAATATGGTCTTCTATTGAAATTTTAGGACTGCAAAAGTTGCACTTCTAGGGTTTGAATGGGACACCATACTTGATTTGCTTTGTAAAGGGGTTGGTGCTCCTGAAGTTGGTGCTTCTGAAGTTTGTAAGGGGTTGGTGCTCCTAGAGTGGGTGCTCTAAATTCTGCCTGTAAGGCATTGTAAACAGTGGTTTTTTATTTAAGCCAGTAAGGCATCATTTTGGAGTGGTTTTTCTACCCCAAGAGGGTTTTCCACTCGTCAAATTCATGGTCTTATGGTCTCATTGCTTTGATATGATGATATTGCAAGATTGTGATGTTTGTCCTTATCAGTTCATAGTTGAATGATTGTTTTTTCATTTCTGCAAATGTTTATACTGAAGCTGTCCTGTTAATGTTATGAACTCTCACTCAAGTGAAAGCACAAAAGGTTCATTTTAGTTCAGTCTATCCATATCAATGTCTTATTCATATGCTTAGTTCATGTTTGATACACAAGTCAAGTCTGCTTCACAAACTGTCATTTGTTTTCTTGGTTTAAAAGTAAACACAAACCCTTGATTTTGAAATTTTGTGACTTTCATAAATCACTGATTCAACCCTGCCCATCCCCCCAACCCCCACCACCTCTCAGTGATTTCAGCCTTCCAACAGTCACAACCAATGGAAATTAAGAATAATCCTATAGCAAAGCTAGCACTATCTGTATATTCCAACAATTGTACAATCTACTATTCAATGAATGAATACCATAACAATATCTTGTACAAATGAACATTAACTTATTTTGCATGAACCATCAGGCAGAAGATTGGAATTATATCCTGTTGACTGCAGTTTATGTTACAGTCAACATGCAGGTGAATGGGAACTATCCACAGGTTAGAAGCAAATCCATCTTAGTGGGTTTAAAATTATCTATCGCAGCATAAAGAGATTGCAGATATTGTGTACATACCTTCTTGTTGTCCTGTTCAATATACCTTCCTGTGTTTTCTCATCGGTTGATATTACAAAAAAGAAGCAGAGATAGCTTATATAGAAAAGCAATGAGTACCTTTCTTCAAATGAGTCCACCATAAAAGGAAATTTTGGTTGAATTCCAGTGGCTTTGCGAATCCATCTGTTCCCCAAAATCAGTCTATCTGCAACATCATATAGATGAACTTCTGCAGCCTTCGAAATAATGGAAAACGGAATCCCATCTTGAGCAATCTCATCCATGATTTCATCAACCTGATATCATGTAAGCATAACCATGCCTATGATTTTTATAACTCAATCCAAATTAAGGCCTGCTACACATAGATTCCCCACTTGAACTTAAATTATGTTGAATATGAATATTACAAGCAGCAAAACACAGAAATAGTGGCTCTTTTCAGAGAACAAACCAACAGAAGAAATAGAATGCACAGATTTCCCATAAATTTAAATTTTTGAGGATGTAGATTTAATTGAAATCTTCTTGTAAACTGTAATCACATTCTAGAGTTAGATAAAGAGAATAAAACGCATACCAGTCAGCCTTTGGGTTTTGCCAAATTCTTCCAAGAAATCAGCTAAGCTCTAATATTGGTGACTAAGAAAACATAAAGCTATATGGTATAACATTTTTGAAGGAATTCTCATAATGAAACATCAATTAATGCCAATTTATCTCTGGAGGCATAAAGCGATATAAAAATGCTCCTGCAACAAATCATCTATTTTAATTTAAACTGTATCCTGTACTTATAGCAATATTATTAGAAGGAAAACATAGAAATATATCTCTTTCAAAAGAACAAACCAACAAAAGAAATAACTTTCACAGAGTTCCCTTAAAATTGAGATTTCAAAGATGTAGACTTAATTAGCCAAAACTGTTCAACATGTACTAAATAACCAATGCTTTTGTAATTTTTACTAGTATTTTGGATGCATATAATACCATCTGTCAACCTTAAGGCTTCTCTCAAATCATCAAAGAAATCGTTTAGGATTCAGTCATTTGTGGCCAACACACTTGCAAATATGAAGCATAATTATTTTTAAAGCAATTCTCATAATGGAACATCAAAGCGTCAAAGTTTACCTCCAGAGGCTCAGAGGAACTCTCAAAATGTTCATTGATTAAGTCAGTTGGAAAATCATCGTCATTAATTTCTTGTCGTCTCTGTATATATCGATTTTGAATTAAGGATTCAAAGTGTTGATCAACTGAAGTCTCAAGAATGTCGTCCAACAACTGTTTATTAAAGAAGTATGGTGTAAACCTGAAACATGGAAAAGACAAATAAATCCCCCTAAATCCTTTAAGAATTTAGAAAAGCAAGGGTGTCCTCCAAGACATTTAATAGCAATACCCCAGCAATACCCCATAAAGTGCATTTGAGTTCAAAGAGAAAATTGCCTAAACAGAAAAATAAAGAAAAAAAGATGAAGTAAGAAAGTATATTGGAATCATTTTTCTGTTTCACAACTAAAGCCTGTTTAAAAGGTTTTGTTTGCATATTAGAGCATTGACAAAATTTATTTTGTATTCCATCAACTAGACGTGCACAAATTTCACTGAATTTTAGTATTTACTATGACAGATCAACCAAAATATAAAGCAGGCATGTGAAGGCCATAAACCAATGTTCATTCTCTCCAGTTGAATTTGTATCATATTTAATGCTGTTGGGAATATAAAATCAGATTTACATACTGCTTTTAAGTTTGGACATGTCTGATCTAGGTCTCTAGGTGTAGAGTATTTCCAAGCAAACAATGGTACTCTTTAATTAAATAATTGGAGGCCTGCACAGCCATCATTCTTAACTAGATTTGTATTTTTGTGGGAATTTGACCCATGTGTAATCAAGTCATCTCTATGATGACCAATTTCCATGAGTAGTCATTAATCTCAGTGCTCATCCATCATATACATGATAATATTCACAAGAAAATGGGACCCACAAACCATACCAGCAACTGTAAGAATCTATTTGTGAAGGGAAGGAATTGTGATTATTAGAAATTACACAAATTTGAGTTTTCCATGCTTTAGCCTCTTTCCTAATTGGCAAAGTTTTAAAGAATGCAAAGCCTTATATGTTTCCTTTGTGTCGCAATTATTATCAGTGTAGGACTAGTGTAATTTCAACTCAATATCTTGTATTTTGGTATATGATTAGAGGATTCCAAGGACATTGTTTTTGAAATTTAATTATATTTCGAAGTATTGAGGGACTTAACCTGTATGGTCACCTCTATGATGCCCAATTTCCGTGATTAATCATTACTTCAATGAATTTTTCATCATGTATGTTTAGGAAAATCACAATGCAATTGGGGACCAAAAGGCATTCAACCACCTCTAAGCATTTGTTAACATGGTGTACAATGATTATAAGAAAATCCACCACTTAGGAGATTTCCACCATCCAGCTTCTTTCTCTTTTGGATATGTAATGCTGTATAAGTTGTCATCCTCACAATTATTATCAATCAGGGACTAATCCAATTTTAAACCAATATCATGTCTTTTTCAAAATAGTTATAGGCTTCAACAGTAGCCATTTTCAATTGTACTCTTGATTCTCAAAAAAAGTGTGTCAAGAGAATGTTTGAAGAGTTTCCAGTAGACTATAAATCAGCCTCTTTACATATGTAATTTGGAATGAATTATTAAACCAACATTGACTGCAAGCCAGCAATAAGTCAATAAATAGGTAGCTGGTTGGAAGCCCATATATATCTGTTTACAGCAACCACACTGGAGATCTTTTATACTATCAGTTATATTTCTCATCTACCCTAAGGTTGTTCATTAGAATATGGCTTAAGTTACCAGCTTGAGTTTAGGTAACTTTATGGGATTCAGGTATGGCATTCGCCTTTTTTAAGAACCTAGGTACGGGATGGCTTGGTGGTGTATTTCAAGTTCTGAGAACCTAACTAAAGGTCAATAAACTGAGCAGAAAAACCACTCATGCACAATTGCAAAAGACATAGGGATGCAAAATATCAGGAAATTGTATTACAGAGTTGAAACATTACGATGGATGCAGGTCTGAATGAATGATCTAGATACCACTACTTGCAGATCGAATTCTAGATCCTAAAAGAGATGCCTTTGGAATTCAACTGATACTGTATTTATACACACCAAGGTCCCAACAAAAACCTGTTACAATCCCCCATGACTTGTGAGAACCTTCCAAATATGCCAGCTTGTTACAAATCCAACATATTCATTCAATGTGGATTAGTACCCAGGAAAAATCTTCATGACATGCTATCACATGTCATCTTTCATACACAGTGATATGTTTTCCTTTGTTGTTGCTTTCAATCTATGTTGTCATTGGGCCAACTAGGTTTGCCTAAATTCTGGAACCCTGATGCGTACCAACCATGCAAGAATACAATTGTCCAAGGGCTCCTTGACACATCCCCATGGCATGAATCCATCATACAGAAGATCTGGAAATTTGAATTCAAAACTATGCATATGAAAGTATTCCTCTATAGGTGGAAAAACAATAACTGATAAATTCTTATTCGGTCTCACTTCTGGAAGAACAAACATGCAGATCCACTGCAAGGGGAGGAACATACAGCATCTGAGATGAAAATATAATTCAATTTTCATCAAGGTGTTGAAAGTGTGCTTAGGCAAACAATGAATATGTGCATCAAGAAATCAACAGCCAATTGCCTTTGTGTTACTACATATGTGCCACCAAGTTTCCAAGAAAGGGGCAGCAAGGGACAAGGGATGCATTTCAAGGACAGATTATTTTAGGCCATTTTAGAGGATGGCAGGGTACAGCAAAAGGGACAGTTATATAAAAAAATAGGGAAATTTCGAATATTCATATGATAACATTGATAAGGCATTCATATACATTCTAGATCCTTAATAAGTTGGATTGAGAGTTCACATGAAAGTCAAACAAATTAACAAATGTCAAAGTTTGATTGCTTTCAGAATTTATTGTCAACATGCATACGATATATTAATATATTATATAAAATTTTAAAATACAACAAAATGCCCAAAGGCTGCAAGTCTCAACTACAATATGACGAAAACATAGAAAGTATGTTATTACCGCTACTTAGCATCTGCCAAACACTACATCAAAATCAAAATCTCTAAGTCGCTACCATTATAAGGGGCTGCCTCATCCAATGGAACCCCAACCAATCCCTTTTGTGCCTCCTCATCAATCTGGATGGCATCTTCATAATCAACATCCCACCATGAAGTTGGAGTCTTTGGATTCTCTGAAGTCTAATGATCCTAAAGTTGCAAGGCACTATGTATGGCAACCAACTTCTCTACTTGTCTAAAGGTAAGCCTATTCTTCTTGATAGAGTGGATAAAGTTGCATGTGGAACAATTCCTCTCTGTAGCAAAGGAATTAGCAACATGTGAAAGCAAGCAAATGGCAAGCATCCTCAACTCTAGTGTATCTTTGTCGTGCCATATCCACCATCCAATAGGATCAATTTGAACTAATGTGGCTCAATCTATCTTCCCCTCTAGTTTGCTAAATGTTGGACTACAAAGATTAGTAAAGGCACACCATTGTGTGAGAAGTATAGTTGACTCCTCACTTTAATACATCTTTCAAAGGACCTTCATTAACCATTCTTTCACCTCCTTATCATCAGGAGGCAACTTCCCAAATTTTAGTGCATACCATTTGGAGTTTAGAGCAAAGGCTGCCATATGAAGCGAGGTGTTGATAGTGTTCCACCATTGCATCACAATAGGCTTAATATGTTGCTTATATAATCTCAAAATAGGATCCCTATTACAAATTGCTTGCTTCATCCACCCAAGTTGTCAAATGTCTCTCTAAAAAAGATTATTATTTGCACCAATAACTTAGACCAAACTCCATTAGATGCATTTAAATTATTCCACAAATCCTAAAAAATTTATTGGTGTGAGTAATCTATTAGCAAATAATAATTATATTGATTCATTCGTTAAAAGATTTTTCTCAACATTAATTTCATTCAAAGGATGATCAATCATTTATATATTTTTTGAAAATAGAAAATAACGGATCTTATTTGATCATCTACTCAAAAAAATTACAAGTAATTACTACATCTCACTCACTGAGTCACCATTAACATCATGATAAAACTTGAAAGACACACTCTACAATTTACTAGATCTATGTAGGACATCTAAATCTAAGCTGACCAGAATACATTCTTCCTTGTGTGTAGTAAATAAAGAAAAAAAATTAATATGAAGGGTTGCAGCCTGGCACAAGGACACTCGACACAGTTGTAACCTGCAAGAAAAATATAGCTTAAGCCTTAGGCCATAGGTGGAGACTAGGCAGATGAGAGCTTAAGCTTGTTACATAGCAACTTAGATGTTTTGTGCAGCCATGATCAAGATGTGATCTATTTCTAGCACAAAATGTCACACTTTATGCAGTTATTTACAAGAGGGTCTATGGTAGTAAGCAGAGGTATCCAATATGTAACTCATTTTTCACTGTTATGTTTCTAAATTAAATCTATGATTTGTGCAACCCCAAAGGGGGAAGGTTAGTGTCAAACAAAACATGCACCATTGGCTTGGAGATGCTTGAGGTGGCACTAGGGCCGACAGAGCAATATAGAAATTTTTAAAATTATTGACTCCTCTATGTACCCATTAGTCTATAGACAAATTTTTTTGAATAAATTAACTTGTCAGAATAGACTATCTGCCAACACAACCGCTTATAGCCATTCACCATCACCAACAAATAGATATAGATGGAGGTTCACCTATTACATGATATAAATTTCTTATACTTCTTGATAGTTTTAAACATGACATATCTATGTGGAGCTAATCAATTGATGGAAGAACTCTAGACATTCTCACAAGACTACTTTACAAGCTAAGAATAGTTTTATACAACATGGATCTCATTAACCTTCAATTATTGTTCTTGTCAACTTTTGGATCACGTCTATACATGAGTTATGATTGAGCTATTAGTTTTGAGCACCTTTAACTGTTTTGACGTAGTGTTGGTTATATATCAAGTGAGCAGGGGAGTTCTCTATTTATGACTTCTTGTTTTTAGATGTGTGGAATCCTCCTATTAGCTGTTACTAGGAAACAAGTAGGAATGTTTTCCTTCTTGTCATTAAAACTTTTGGGTTATAATATGTGGAGTACAAAGAACTATCTTTTCTTTCCTTCAATTTTTTTCCAAAGCTTCATTTAGCCTCAAGATACAATAATAAGTCTCAAATAACATGTGCATAAATAAGTCAATTGGTGTGCAATAAGAAGATTTTTTATAATAATCATTTTGTAATGGAAAATTTGCTAGTTATCGATTTTCATGTTTTATGCATTTGTTTGTTCTGTTTAGCAGATCAAATATATTTATCTTCGCTACTGCACAAATCCAAAATTTGGTACCTTTAAGGGAAGTCGGGCATAAGAAATCTTAAGTCCATAAAAATGGTACCCCAATTCAACGTTGAAGAGGAAGAAAAATGGAAGCATTTCCTATTAATATCACATCTAAGTGATAGATACATACAACTTCTGATTAGGTCTCAACACTTTAGATATACCAAATTCGGTATGTTACCAAGGAACAACTTGGACCCCAAAATAATTTCATTATTGTCTCCTTTGTAAGCATAGAGGATTTTTTTTGTCCTGGATGTTACGAGAATCGCAACTCTAAAGTAAGAGATGACATACAATTCACATTAAGAACTTGTCATATGTCCAGAATTTGGATTTAGATGATTACATTGTATGTGAAATAATTTGATGAAAACCTTGGATGAGTTTGCATAGCTAGGGGATTGATAACATTTGATACTTATTTGAGGATTGTTTTATTACAAATAACATATTCAAGAAGCACAAAGTATTATAGGTAAAATAAACTAAAAGCTATATCCAAAAGGGTAAAGACATTCAAGAGGACAATATTTTGATAAACTACATAAGTGTCTTTTCACAAACTATCCAAGGAGGTTGGTATTATTCTCAAAGACTATTCATTCTCATTATGATAAAATGCGAAAATAATCCATTCCTTCTGCAAAGACATTATAATGACAAGGTGAATCATAAGATATCAAACTATTACACATCCATAGACAAGGAAGAATTGCATAAAATTTCAAGGCATCTTTGGCTAATATGTTTTCTTTTCTCTCTTGAGTGTTATTTTAACTTGCATTTTTTATGAGCTTCATATATTTTCTAAAATACTCAAATTCTTCAGTATAAAGCACCTACTTGTAATGGGTGGCTATTGCTCCAATAAACTATCTTGGGAGAAAACCTGAAAAGCTAAGTTACCGGATTCGCCTTTGGAATAGGGTTCGGGTTCTGATTCGCTCCCGGTTCGGATCCTAGGCTGACTCACCTGTGGGTTCGGCCAGGATTCGTCATTCTTGGGTCTGATTCGCCCAGGCAGAACCCAAGAGAACCCAAGTAGAACCCAGACAAAACCCAAGCAAACCAAGATAGAACCCACATGCCTAGGCATCCAAAAAGTGTTTTTTTGAGAATTTTTCAGTGTTCCACGGGGACACGTCCCCCCCCCCCCAATCCAAAAATCTAGCCGTCCCCCCAACCCAGACGTTTCGGAGACTTGGGGACGGCTGAGAAACGTTCCCCCACCACCGCCGGGACTTGGGAGACTCTGAGGAAACGTCGGGGACTCCTAGACGTCCCCGAGCCCCCCATCGCCGCCGAGACTTGGGAGACTCCGAGGAAACGCCGAGGACTCCTAGACGTCTTGGGGACTTCTAGCCGTCCCTCAAGCATCTCAGAGACGCCCAGAAGTCCCCCGCTAGGATGTGCAAAAAAGAAAATCTAAAAAAAAATCTTTTACTTTTCTAGGAATGTGAGCCTTGGGCCGAACCCTAAAGGCTTGTGGGACTCTTCTAAAAGCCTCTAAGCTAAACAAAACACTCTCATTCTTCATTTTTTTGCTCTCATATGCCATTTCACATTTGATGTTTTGCAACTCATTGTATCATCTTTATGATATGATATTATGATTTTGCATTTTTGCATTTTGTACTTATTTTGATATAAATGTATCATGCTACTCATTGTAATCATCTTTATGATATGATATTATGATGTGACATGTCATATTTTTGATATTCATATAATAGAAATCTTAAAATTTAATTTGAAATGTTATTCTTAAACATCTTTTTATCACTATCCCCCTGTCGTCCCCAAACTTAGACCCTCTGTCCCCCCGTCCCCATCAGGAAACTCCGTGGAACACTGGAATTTTTTAAATGTTTTATGGAGTTTGACTTTGACCCACGCCCAAGGGAACCCTAAAAGTGACCTCTAAATCACTCTAAACACCTAAACTACCTCATTCTTGTTCATTTGATTTGTAAATAAGCATTTTCATTCCAACAGGCTGAGCTTTCATTTTTGCTTGTTGGATTGAAAGTAGACTGTGACACAACTTTCTTTTTTCAAAAATTGTTCTGCATCATTAAACTGAGAATTTATCACACATATGTAGAGAGCCAAAGGAATACTACAAACTAAAACACATTACACTTTTGTTATCACTGACTTGATGTATTCTCCAACATCTCTCTTCTCTCATGTGGAGAGTTAGAACTGCTTGGCCATGCCTTTGCATCATCAGGGAAGTTTTGCTCTTTTTGACAATGTCAAAATTATGGCTACATACAGATTAGGAAAAAGACCTTTCCTTTTAGATTAGCAATGCATGGAAGATTCAAAAAGTATCCTTGATATTAAAAAAATATGTGTTTATACACCTCAATTGTGCAGTCACCCTTTGGTTCTTTCAAAGAAAAAATCTGCCTATGCCATTGTTACACTGCACAAGTAAACCAAATTTTGTATTGTGGAGCTATATTAAGCTACCACTATCAAGCCTAATGGAACAATGATTACAAAATAATGTTTAAGACTACAAGAAGACATCAAAATGGCTAGTGCACTAAACAAATTCTTATGATTTCTAAAGAATGTTGATAACTCATAACTCTATTCAGTTGGCTTCTTTTTTCAAAATCATACAAATTGAACCTTGGCAGCAATAGACTTTGTATATCAAGCTACCACAATTCAAGTTTCAACGATGAATATTTATCATGCATGTTTTAAATGACACTCAAGTTTATGGTGGTTTTATTGTTTATATGATGTTATGTGATATTCTAATCCTAATTCATGCTTCTAGGTTACATATATATATATAATATTTTTACATGTTTTTTATACTAACGAACAATAAAAAATAGGTTGCAATCTTAGCAATCAAATATCAAACCTCGATGCAATACCAAATTCTCCAAATTAAAAGCATTGATTAGCCCTGGGTGATGCCAATGAAGGGGAGTGTGCATGTCAATGGCACCTCCTAGTAGCTAAACCGTGGATGTAAGACCTGTCAAGCATAACATAAGACCTCTAGGCATTCTATATATAAGCCCTTCAGACATATTGTAAATTCTTCTCTAAGTAAATCTTCCACTTGTAAAAGTATAGTATTATATAAGACCTACGGGCACTATGTAATGAACTTGAGGGGATATGTAATTGTTTATCATTGACAAAGAGGACCTATGTTACTAAGGTACTTCATGTTTTCTTTTTATAGAAATTGACAAGTGATGCTGAAATATCCCCCAACAATATTTTTCAATTTTTTGCCACAACACTTCACCTATTAGCGTTAGCAAATCCAAATAACCAGCTGAAAGAAACCCTTTCACTTTTTGATCACCTAGATCCCAGTGTGGGACAAGTGAGAGCATACGGTAGAAAGGGGATTGTTAGCATATAAAACTGAAACTGCTAGAAAGTACAAAGATGCAAGTGCAACTCGACCACTTATTCAATGGGAGTATATTGACAACTCAATCAATCAGCATGATGATGAATTACAAATTACTAAAAGTAAAGTATGGGCAACTTGCCGACCCCTTCCGCTTGTTTAGCGGGCAGTACAGAAAGTAAATGCTGAAAGTAAATGGACGGTGAGGCCTATCCCTTCCACTAAAAGTGGGAATTACAAAGTAAAGAGCAGAAATATGAAGTGACTGAATCAGTACTACTGATTTCAGCCTTACAATGAGCATAATCTGCAAGTTACAAGAGTTATAGCTGTCCAATCCACTGCAAAATGATATTAGATGATTCTCCAAACTTCTCAAGCTTCTCAACTATGAAAAACAAGCCAAAATCAGAACTTCTAACAATCTGATATGAAAAACCAGCATACAGAAAACTCAAACCAGCAAGCATGAATCACACCAAAATGCTCACAACTCATCCAATACTCCTTTGATTGACATGAAACAAAGTGCAAATGAAGCATAGGAGGTAGGTGCCCAAATCGCAAGCAAGAAACAGCAGCAAACATCTCTTAAGTATTTTATACACGCTTCCCAAGGCACTTGCAGGCAAGGTACGGCCTTCAAAGAGGGGCGACTAACAAGAAGAAAATCATTTCACCATAATAAAATCTGAAACTCCACAAAGTGAGGCGCCCAAGGAAGACTCAAACATGGGATCAATACCCAAAATCAACAAAAAATCACCCAATGAGCTACAAGCAAAAACGTGCTACAGCTAGTACAAAACTAGCAAACTGAAAACTAAAAATATCACACCAAAAACTTCAGAAAACTTCAAACATCTTCATCTCAATAAACTCCATTTGTTCTTCACTGTAAAGAACACTCTTTATCTTAGCTAGTTGTTATCTTTCAAGCAAGAAACTTAGTTTCCTAGGAGGTATGCATCCCTCGAAGCGAGTGAGTAACCATTTCGGCAACACTTCGTTATAATTTTCAATAGATAACAAGAATGAAGCCCAGCACTCTTATTTATAAACTTCCCCAACAATTCAAATTTCTTTCCCTCCAATTAGGGTGCCCAAACATGACATTCAAATTCACCTGTATCAAACTGCATTTGGATTTCATTTCAAACTTCATTCACCTTCATAACTTGGCATCCAACATGAGGAGGTGACTTTAATAAAAATGCAAATAATCACATGAGTTGGGCATCCAAAAAGGTTAAGTGAAAATACTTTAAAAAAACACCTTTATTAAATTAACTTATCTCTCCAAGTTAGGCGTCCTCCAAGCCTTAGCAATATATTTTCACTTAAAATATAAATTCAAGCAAAATACTGGATTTACCAAAGATGAGCTCCAAGAGTGCGGGAGACCAAACTGCTAAAACTGACTTGCTTGAAATAGCCTTTGAACTGGCCTGCTGAAACCCTGCTAAAAATAGCACTTACTATAAATAGCATACTGCTAAAAATAGTAAGTGTGTCCAAATTCATTATAACCACATTCTGAGTAGTCGTCACAACTTACTAAAAATAGTAAGTCCGTTAAAGTTACCTGTTTCAGTTACATGTCACACCACTGCGAAGCTCTCTAAAAACCTAGAAAGAATCCAGAATCCAAACTGCAAAATTCCAACATGCAAACCCCCGAAACTGCCAAAACATCCTCCTAGAAAATAGGAAACCCTAATTTTTGCTTTTGACTAGCCTACTGGCCTATGAGATAGGCTAACGGCCAACTGCACTGATCACTGTTGAGAAGGGGACATTACAGATGCCCCCTATTAACATTAAGGGAGAGTGTTAAAACATAATGTTATTAGGGTCAATACCCTTATAACACTTATATACCGTTCTAATATAAGGTTATAAAACTTTATCTATATATAAACATATCCCATCTAAAATAATTATTGCCTAATAACTGTTAGATTTTTTATTATTTATAAATGGTAGTTTTGAATAGGTGTGACTAATACTCTTTCAAGTATTTTTCCGCCCCTTCTATATTTAAGGAGGTTCTCTCTCATTGAGCTGTATTAAAATTTGAAGATTGATAGTGAATTCTATCACTATGCAGATTAAGTATTATTGGCCATGCGGAAGTTAAGAGAAGTGGTTCCCCAAGTTAAAAAGAACTGAAGTTACTTATAAAAAACACTCTTCTTTGCAAAATTCAATTACAAAATGTGTCAAATGAGTCTAAAAACCATGAAGTGTTTTCTATTAAATTTGATATACACAAGTTGCATGTGTGTGGATATATATGTATGTGTATGCATGTGTGTGTGTATGTAGGTATGTATGTGTGCAGTGTGTATGTTCTATGTGTATAGGTATAGGTATAGGTATAAGGTATGTATGATGCCTATGTATATAGGTATGTATGTGTTAGAATGTGTGTATATATATGTATGTATACAATATAGGTGTGTACACACACACATACATACACATTGTCACACATATTGTACATGTTGTGTATGTAGGTATGCATGTGTGTGTATATATATAATATATATATTTATAGTTGTGTATAGTGTACACACGCACACATACATACACACACTGTCACACATACTATACATGCACACACATAACATAACTATAAGCTATACACACACATACATAACAATTAACATACCTATACACACATTGCACACATACATATCTATACACACACAGTCACACAGTTTCTTGTTTCACTTATCAATGAGTCATGTATTCATATCAGTATATATGTAAAAATTAAAGATTTTAATAAACAACTTAAGTTTGTATATACACTGATCGTGATGACTGTCAACTGATACACAGTGATACATATTACACATTATCAATATACACAAGTTTGTGTATATTGATAATGTGTAATATGTATCACTGTGTATCAGTCAACAGTCATCATGATCAGAGTAAACTTGTGTATATTGATAATGTGTAATATGTATCATTGTGTATCAATTGACAATCATCATGATCAATGTATCTTAATTTGTGTATATACAAACTTCAAACTTCATAGTTCATAGTCATACTTCATACTGATATACAATATACAAAGTTCAAACTTCATAGTAACATATTGATATACATACATGATACACGGACTAATGGGAAAAAATAAAAAACTTGGAAATTGTGATTCGTGTAGACCTGGAAATCGAGTGACCTTTTTCCCTTTGCCAAAGCCAAGTAAAATCGCTTTCAATTGATTTGTGCATAAACATGCGATTTTCAAGGGTTAAAAAGAGCAAAAAACGTGTCAAACCCACGTTTTTTCTCCCACAATTTTCTTCTGCGATTTTTCTATGAGTTTTCTGCAATTTTTCTGCAGGGTTTCAACAAGTTTTTCCCCCAGCTAAGTCACAAGTAAACTAGCAAGTTATTCGTTGGGGTTTTTTCCCACGAGTACTCACCGATTATGTAAACCACGGTGTAGTGTGTTAAAATTTGTGTATCTTCTTATTCTCATTTTATTTCTTTTATATTTATTTGTAATTATTAGTAACCTAAAGATCCTAATTTCTTACAATATTTTTATTCGACCAAGTGTCAAAATTAGCCCAAAGAACCATTTTTTTTTTAAATTAAGTAAAACATGAGAAATTGCACAACGAATGTGGTGGGTCATGATTTCTTGGATTTGTCATAAGCTATTCAAGTGTAATGTAATATCATCTAGCATTTTTCTTAGGCATCCTCAAAGTGATGATCTTTTGTATTTGAACTCTGGCTACATTGACTTGTTTTCACACATCATATATCTTTCAAAAATCCATAAGAAGCTTCACATAAATATATAAACCATCCTTCCATCTCTTATTATTCCATTGAATTGGGATCTTTTGAAGAACCTTGCAAAGGTATCTCACCAACATATTGCTACCCTTCTAAATGATTGGATAATTGATCTTAACACATAACTAAATATACACTAGCTGACGATATCATGTGGTTTTTGACTAATATTACGAAAATCAAAAAGGTCCATACCGATTTCTTCATCTAGAGCCTCATCAAGGCACTTTCTCTTTTTCCACTTTGACCAATATCTTCATGTCCTTTAAAGAACAAATCTCTGGTGCATTCTTATAACAATTTCTAACAATGTGATGGAAAAATTTTAAAATCTATTTGTTGCCTTCATCTCTTCAAACATTTCTGCTGCAACAAAATATAAGTGCAAAGAATCACAAGAACTAAACATTTCTTCAATGCTCTTAGTCTCCTCTTCATACGAGAGATTCTCTCCACCTTCATGCACCTTTTTATCAACTATGAAGCCTTGACAAGCCACCACTTCTTCTTTCAAATCTGCTACTTCTCCTAAAGGCTTTCTACTACAACATTTTGTTATTTTGGTTCAACAACTTGCACCACTTGATCTTTTGTCACCACCACAATTTTATCTCCTACATTATCCTTTGCTGCAATAAAACCTTCATGTGAAGAATCTCTTGAACTGAACAAATCCTCAATCTTCTTTATCTTCTCTTCAAGCAAGAGATTCTCTCCATCAACTCCACGATCAAACATAGGGCTTCAAAGGCAACCATTTCAACCTCTAAATTAGCTACGACAACAATTTTGTTTTTCTGTAATTTATGCTTCTTGCACCTTTGTCACCAACATAATTTTATTTTCTATGTTATCCTCTAGCATGAGGACTTCCTCTTCTTTGTCTTTACCTTCCTTTGTATCTATAAACAAAAATATGTTAGACAAAACAATGTATTCATCATTACCTTTCTTCTCTACTACAACCTTATCCACAAACACATCCATGCCTTCAGAGAAACATGTTTCAATCATGTTCTTTTCTTTTGCCATGCCACCTCTATGACATTCATCATCCTTCTCAATCACATCTATGGAAACTCTTCCATGTTGCTTACCTAGGACCTCTTCAATCTCAAATGGATGTCCATGATCTTCTCAAAGATTTTGTCCTCAAATTCAACATCTCTATCTTCTTCCACCAATGTGACATTCTTGATCATTCTCAATCACATCTACAACAATTCTTCCATTTCACACGACTTTCAACTTTTTAAATCTCAGATACATATCCATCATCTTTTGAAGAGTTCTTTCTCTTGGTATTGCTCCATAAATTTCTACTCAACTAGCCTCTTAAAGGCTATCCTCGTCCTCTTTCCCAAACACATCTTCACATACACACAAATTTCTACAGTTATAGGATCTTTTTGAAGAATTCCTTCTCTTGGTATTGCTCCATAAATTTCTACTCAATTAGCCTCTTAAAGGCCATCCTTGTCCTCTTTTTCAAAGACATCTTCACATACACACAACTTTCTACAGTTATAGGACTTATACATACAACAAACTCACACATTCAGCAACATGTCTTGTTTTGGTACACTTGTGCCTCCTTTTCATGGCCCTCTACAATTACAAACCTCCACATGCCTGCAACAAATCCACTAGAACATAAACTTACAATATCTACAAAAAATCTACTAGAGCACAAAGCTCTTTGCAATTACCAAACACCACACCTGCAACAAATCCTCTAGAGCACAAATCACTCCGCAGTCAGAAACATCCACAACAAAACCTTATAGAGCTGTCGAGACACCTTTCAGCCAAAAAGATCTTACTCAAACCATCTCACACAAATGATGCGATCTCCAACACATCCCAGCAAAAAAACTTACTTTACTACCACTTGATGCAGACGAAAAATCAAGTGCCTAGTGAAAGATAGTTGATCTCACGGACACACACCCATTCAATCAATTGATGACTGCAGCAAAGAATTCATGACATAACAACATTTGAAAACATGGAATGAAATAACAGCATATTACAATTTCTTCACTCAAATATTAGTTTAGTACTCGCTACAAGCACTGACCCAGCAATAAGACACTAATCTCGAATCAAAATTTGTTTCAGTTGCAACTGTCAATACAGTCACATGAAAACCATATCTACTTCCACCTTCTATATCTTCACGCATTTATTTCCAAATTTTTTTCACTTTACTACCGAAACAAGAGAGAGACCACTAGCTTAGAAATACAGAGTCAGGCAGATAAGTGAGGCTCTAGCTGGGAAAGTTGGCAGATAACTACCAATCAAGGATAAATGAGTGAGTAGGGAAGCAAAAATCAAAGCCAGCTGCCAATCTATGTAATGCCTTCTATGGATTGGATCCCAACACATAAGAGCCCCCGATCCATGAAAAAGGTGTAAATTCCATTCCCAAAAATAAATGAAGATTGGCAAGTC
This sequence comes from Sequoiadendron giganteum, assembly GCA_007115665.2. Lineage (NCBI taxonomy): Eukaryota > Viridiplantae > Streptophyta > Pinopsida > Cupressales > Cupressaceae > Sequoiadendron > Sequoiadendron giganteum. The sequence continues at coordinate 789,525,938 of CM021100.1, forward strand.
CCAGCTAAACAAAGACACTAGCAAGAATATTTAAAATAGAAAATTAGTGAAGCAGGCCTTAGCTAGTGAAAACCAACGGCTAGCCAAGGAAGAACAATTTTGACCTTACATCCAACATGGAAGATCATTAATAAACCACAGTTTTTTAAGTGGGTCCCAACAAAGATTAATCTAGAATTAACTGATCAGCAAAGGAAACTCAAAAATGCAAAAACCAAAGACATTCAATTCGAAGAAGGGGTGGTGAATCCCAATCAAAAACATATGCCAACTAAGCATGTGGGCCCCACAAAAGAGTTCTCAAGCACTATTGAAAGTGACAAATGACTTGAAGCCGAAAACCCCAAAAGACACTCACAAGGAATAGCCTAAAAACCACAAACAAAAAGTAGAGAGAAAACCAAAACCAAACTAATATGCTTTTAGGCGATGTGGGATCATCCATGGACCCAAATGCTCCTGCACCATAAACTGCTTCTAGTGATTTAACTGTTGTTGGCCCTGTGACACCATCTTTTTTCGTGGACCTATGGCTTTACTTTGAGGTACTTTGGCCCTATTGCCAAGGTGGAGAAAAATCCATTTCCAATTCAATTACGAAAAGATGTTTAATCCAATTATTTGCTTGCAATGACCAACACTAAAAAAAAATCTAGATTAGCAACTATTGAAAGCCAAATCTTGGCTATGGAGGAACTTATTATGTGTACATGTTGCTAGACCATATTGCCCATAGGATGAGCGAACTATTCTTGTGCACAAACATTAGGCCTATCAAGCAACCCCCTCACGCAAGTTTTGAATGCCATGCTTCCTTTATTTGCTCTTTCAAATCAATGATCACCCTTTCGGATTCTTCTTGTATTTTGGCCCTCGTTCTACATTCTTCTTTAAACTTTATGTTTAGATCAACAATTTTCTTCTCACATTCTTCAAGCCCTTGTTTTAACTCTACATTAGACTTATTTGAGTCTTGAAGTAGTAGCTCAGGTTTTTGGTTCTTTTTACTAAGTTTTTCAAGATCATCTATAGCATGATAGAGTTTTTCCTCAAAAAATCTAGAACCATCTTCACTCACTAGATAGTTTTCTCTTTCGAAGACTTCATCTTTTGTTGCCTCTCCTCCTTTCGTTTTATCCTCTATGATCAAAGTGTCAAGAAATGCCTCTTTTAATGTGTTGTCACTAGAAAGGATACTCTCCTCATCGACAACAATTGATTGATTCGAGGGGATCACATCTTCCTCAAAAGGTGAGGGAGAACTATGATTAAAATCTTTATCCTTAAGTGGTTGTTCGTAATCTAATTTTATGATCAATAGATTGAATCTCTTCAATCTCTTCTTTAATGCATGATTCTTGAAATGAGATAAGAGTAGCATTAGAATCACAAAGACCAATATCTTCCACAAACTCGTTCTGAAAGTCGAACCAAAAACCTCTTGTACCATTGAAATGAAAAAAATTACCATCTATAGTAGATGTAAGACCTTTATCATTTTTAGTTTGCTCCTCATGTATTGACTCCTTATTAGTGGTTGCCTCAAGGCCCTCGTGAAACCAAGCACTTACTTCCTTTGTGATAGAAGAAATGTATATAGATTTATCTTCCTCCTTATGAACAATTTCCACATCTTGTAGTTTCTTGCCTTCATCTTATGTATGTACGACTAAAGGAATTTCCCCCATTCATCTTCTGAATTGATCCGCTCTTACTCTTCTTTTTCTCAGTGAGGCTTTAATTTTTCCTCACATTGTGCGAACACATCGAGGAACAATGTATATGCAGCTGAAGAGGGAACCCATTCTTGTTTCCAAACATTCCATAGTATAGATATGGTGGGTCAGAAGAAAACATCACTCTCTTGGAGTTAGAATCATAATATCTTTCATGGCCACAAACAAACCTTTATCATGTACATTCTTAATCGTGATGAGGAAATAATTAAACATGTTGTGGATCAGATCTTGCAACCCTAAGTCCACAAGAAGGATACCTGTCCTAATTTCTGCAAATGTCTTCAATATGGTCACCCTTCTTGAGTAATGCTTACCATTGGTGTCATCTAGGTCTTCAAAACTGTCTACAATCAGATGTACTACTTTCATCATGTCATCATCATAGGGCACCAGAGGTACCAAAATTCTCATAATCTCACTTAAACAAGAAGTCACTAACAACTTGATCTCCTCATCATGATGCCTCAACCATTTCTGTTCTTTCGAGGCGGTTATTGTAGGCGTTAGAGCTAGATCTAACACTCCGGATGACTGCTCAATATGGATTAAACATTCTTCCACCAATTTAAGCATGTTCAAGACATTGTCCCTTGATTGAAATTCTGTAGTAAGTTTGTTGCTTGCTTCATAGAGTGTTCTTGCCAATGGTATGATATCTTCTGTTGCCATGATTAATCAAGTTTTTCGACATTTATCCAAAGGCTGGCAGGTTCATTGGCTCTGATACCACTGTAATGTCCCCAGTAGAAACATTTGAAATATTTTTACTAAAATTGCAATATATCTAACAAGAGGACGATCATAAATGAATAATAAGATATGAGATCCTTAATGATGATTAACTCTCTTTGAATTTCTGATATATGTCTAATTTGGATGCACAAAAGATGATTTGATCCTTACTAATAACTGACTGCTGTTTCTGAATATTATCCTTAATAGCACACATAAGCTTGAGTTCACATCTGCTTAATTGAGATATTACCATCCCTGATCTATGACTCTGAAATCATGCAATGAATTGAATATGTATCTGTTTATATAATATGTTGCTGTGTCTGATTTATAACTTTAAAATCATGCTTTCCTTGAATATATATATCTGCCTATTAATGATAAATTAATAGACCTTGAATCTGATTTTCTTTGTCTGATTAATATCCTTATAGATATGCAGGTTATTTTGGAACTGTTCCTGAAATATACACTTGAAATATATGCCTCCATGGTAAGTAATGTTCTGCTCAAACCAGAGCAATCCAAATCTGGAAATAAATGTTTAAATCTGAATTCTACATGCTTCCAACTCTTCTCAAAATCTAAACTTATACCTTTGATTCTAAATGAAGGAATGCATCTCTTTGAAAGGAGATGACTACTTGAACAGTCATGTCTCCTATCGCCACCCTTGAAGACACTAATTGCTGCCTTTGATTGCCTTAATCGCTACTTTAATTTCATCGCTTCCTTTTATTAGTATATTCGATGCACACTTAAATGTATTCATTATCGCTTAATTTAAAATTATTCTCCTTAACACATTGTAGCCTTCAAATCATTCTTTTATTAATTATATGGGTGATACTGTGGAGAGCCCGATGCTTTCCCATTAACTCCAGGTGAGGACAATCGATGATCTTCTTGTCAAAGGTTCGTAGCTAATAATGGACTTGGTGATAGAAGTTGTGTATGTGGCCACAAACTCCAACTAGATGGCCCGACAAATATTTATTGGCTTATTCGGACCCCCCCTTCAAATGTTGTGATGATCTTAATGCTTTGATGTTATTTAATGTGATTGCCTTGGATGTGGTTCGCTTGTATAGAGCGTCTTAGTCCATGCTTATGAAGAGGGGCTGGTAGCACTAACCATTCGAATCCCTGGTAACTTTGCGTCAATATAATATTGCTTCTTCCTTAAGTCGTGACAACCCTATCAATGAGACGGCAGCAAACAAAAATCCATCCATCGAAATAATGCATGTAACATTTAGTTTAGTATTGATCCCAGACAGGATGACTATAGTAAAGCCACGAACATCTACCAATGTTAATACAAGTTGCCAGAGATATTAGACGAATGCCTAAAATAATTGACGCATAAGTATAATCACTCAATGTCCTTTATGAAATTATTCTTTGTGGTTAATCCATGAGGATTATTACAATGACATAAGACCTGCTTTTGATTATGTACAAATGCCATGTCCCCTTTTCTAGATGCATAGCTAAGTGAGCGGTTTGGCAGCATAGTACTAGCAAGTCTATGGTTACTTTGAATTTTCTATTAGGAATATTTGTATTTGGAATAATGGGGGCATGTGCTCAATTATTTAAAATTGTAGTTACTTCCAATTAGTATTAGTAAAACAAGGGAATAAAGGAGATGAACACTTCCAATTACAATCAGTTAAATGAAGGAATGAACTTGCCAATTAAATGTCGTTGTTCAAGGGCGGAACTTGTCAATCAACTATCATTGATTGCTTGTGATTGAGGAAGCATGGATTATAAGCAGCATTGGGGAAGAAGAGTCGAGATATTCAAAAATTTCAAAAACAAAAATCAACTTTTTTCTCAAGCTTGTGATGCCATCACAATAGCTAGTGGTATTTGGAATTGGAATAGGAACCCTTCAAGCATAGCAAATCAAATCATCTCTCGAACGAAAAAACTCTCCAAAAGAAAATTAATTTTATAGTATCATCTAGATCATCAATAGAACCCTTCAAACATAAACCTATATGCATTCTTGGGAACGAAAAACCCTCAAGTATAGTATGTGGTGTAGAATGATAGCAAGATTGTGCAGAGTGTCCATAATCAACGAAATAATCAGTTTGCATACTGCAGCATGTTTAGAATATGTCACATTTTAGATATGCACACTAGGAATTCCCACAAAGTTGTAATGATTCAGTTGCTCTTCATTTGTGTGTATGTGTTTCATGAAATACTATTAAAAATTGTTAGTCTTCTAGGTTTGATTATTTGTATGTATTTAGCTAAGGTTAATAGAGTCTTGCTATTATTCTAGTCCATATACTACACTTATGGGTTTTCATCCCAAGAATGTTACAAATTCACACTTGAAGGGTTCTATTGATGGTCCAAATGATACTCTGAAATTTGGTCTAATGCTTGAGGGTTTTTGTCACCAAGATGATTTGACTTCCTATAATGTCCCCATTTTAGGGTTCCCATGCTTTGCAGATGGAGATGGTTTTCCGGGTTTCTATCTACTTGATCAGACGGGTGATTTGATGTTACCAGTGAGCTCAAATGGCTTAGAGGAGTTATTTGATGCTTTCGGATGTTATTCTAGCTTCTGATTTGGGCTCCAAGATTCTTGGAGGGAGTTTCTATTTATAGAAAGTCGATCGGTCGGCTCCAATCATCTTTATTCTTCATCGGGATCACTCCAGTGCGACTAGTTTCCAATTCCGTTGCATTCTGACAGTTCCGCAAAAATGAATGTATTAATGGTTATATTTTAATTAAATTACTAAGGTTGGTAAAAATTAACTAAAATATTCAAAAAGCCCTTAGTATTATAGCTCATCGGAATCGAGATGAGATGCTTTATACCTTGGATGCATTAAACAGGGTCTTTGCATGTCAAAATATCATTATTTTAATGAAAAGATCATTTTCGGAGTAAAAAAGGTGTTTAAATTAAAAAGTGCATTTTAAAAAAAGAAGCTTCTGAAGAGTTTGGAAAAAAAAGTATAAAAGGAGGTTTTGGAGCTCATTTGATTATTTTTTATGTTATTTTCTCACTTCACTTTTGGAGAGATTTTGGAAGACATTTTTGGTCTATGGGTTTGGAAACCCTAGGGCACCAGCTTTGTTAGTGAAACTATCTACCCTACCTAGAGATTGTTGAGAAAGCCATTCAAGTTTTCTACAAGTACTTCAATGCAAATTTTGTGGTCACTTTCAATGACCAAATTTGAGGGAATCGATTTGATTCAGGGAGCAGATTTGCAAGAGTTTGTAAGAGAAGAAAATGGCATCTCTAATTTTCGTGGGTACTGTTCACTAGTTCTGGAAAGGCCTTCAAGTTGCAGTTTCCGATATCATTCCAATCTGCAAGAGGGCGTGGTTATTTGGCAAACCCTAGGTGCTGCATTTTAGAGTATTCTGGGCCAAGACGAGTTGACATTTGATTAAGTTATGGAGCAATATTGCAGGGCGTGTCATACTGGAGCTGGAGCGATTCATTTTAGCAACTGAAATACTCTCACTGAGTCTGTTTGAAGGGTTTCTAAGAGGCGACTAACTGCTGGTGAGGGTCTGGTGTTGATAAGGGCTACGTGGAACTATTCTCAGGCCATTTCATGATTGTTCAAGGGCAAAACATGACACTAAACAGAGGAGACGTGCATAGCTGAAGCTGCTGAGATCTTTCTGAGCCAAGGCAAGTTATTCCCAGGTCTGGTTGACTCATTTCTTCACCAAATTAGACTCTTCCCTATGTGCTGGAGTATCATGTAAGTTGCTCAGATCTTCTGTATCTGTTCTGAGTGTAAAATCTATTCATTAGCAGTCAGAAATTGCTCTGTAACAGTGTACAGTCGTGTGTATATGAGTATGTGAGCATTGGTCATGGGCCATGTGGATATAAATGCATTGACTTAGAATTCTGGAACGATTTCTGTTATGTGTAAAGGTCTGCAAATAACTTCTGAGCAGTTACTTAATGCATTTCAGACCCTCCTTGTTAAGGTCAGTGCCAATCACAGTTTGCAACAATCTGATATAAATTTCTGTGCATCTGTATATTGAAAAATCAGTTCCAGTGAAGTCAGATTTGCTTTAGAATCTTTCAAATATCATTCATGCATGTACTTGACTGAGTTATTCAATAAGTTCATGTGAAAACCTGAATGACAAGGGGCTGCTGTTTTCTCTTAGGAGTCTAATTGTGCTTACTTTGTTCTTGTAAATCATTAAAAGTCTTAGAAGTCAGCATTTGAGACATTCTCTGAGTTAGTACCAGTTTGATAGGTATTTCTGGGTGGTTCTAATTGCATAACCAGTCATTATTCTTACTCAGAAAATTATTGGCTCAACTGATGTTCAAACATTAGGGGAATGTCATAATGTCGTAAGTGTTTAGATGTTGAAGTTTGAATGGTATTTTCGCACGGAAACCTTTATATGGCTTACTCAGTTTATAATCTCTTAATTGACAAATGAAACATGACAAATTGAGTGCTTGGAAATGTTAGTGTTTCTTAGATCAGATTAGATAATCAATTCACAAAAGAAATGCAACACATAAGACAATGAACACAACAAGATACCCTAGGAAAACCCTCCTCTTGAGGGAGAAAAACCCAGCAAATATATCTCTGATATATTGAAGGAATAAGAGCAGAAATCTGCTTACAACTCAGGCCCAACACAATGCCGAATTTGATACAATGAATAATAGCACCTCTCCTAGATGCAAAGATACAAATGAATATGTTTCTCCTTGAAATCGGTCTGCTGCTACAAAGTGATGATCTGCTGCTACAAGATGATGATCTGCTGATTAAGTATGAACTTCTTCTAAGACTGCGAATTCTGCTCTGCCAAAAGTGCGAACTTGTTTTTATTCGAATTGTTCTTCATAGCCAAGAAGTGACCTTGTATTTATATCTCCTAGGCGCCTCTTCACTTTGGGTCGGCCTTTGATAAATATTTAATAACAATTAAAGTCGGCCAGAATAAGTACATGAAATAAATCAAATATAAGGTCGGCCCATGATTAATATGAGTCTTAGTGAAGACCGACGCTGTATTAACATCAACAGGAAAAATCATCATTCATTTTGGCAAGGGACATCACATTTTCTATGCTCGAATGGTCCATCTATCAACACCACCGACTACTGTAAAAGTAGCACAATACTAAGAATAAAAAAAAATCAAATTTCTAAAGTGCATCTTCTCTTCTTCTCTAGTGCTACTAATATCCCATTCTTCCTCAATTGTAGGCAATCATTCCTCAATCAATGGCAATTGACTGACAAGCTCCTCCTTTATTTAATTGACCCTAACTAAAAGTGTTCATGTGTCATATTTCCTTATTTAACTAGCCCTAACTAGAAATAACTACAATACTAATTGACTAACCACACACCCTTGTTATTCCAAACACAAACATTCCTAACTGAAAACTAAAAGTAACTACAAGCTTGCTATTCATAAGTTACCAATCCACTCACTTAGCTACGAATCTGAAAAAGAGTACATGACAAATCCTCCCTTCCCAAATTTGCTTACCATCAAGCAAAGCAAAGTTGGGTGATCTAATATTAGCTTACTACCTCTGATGACAAAAGACCTACAGGTGATACCCTAAGTTACCAGGTTTGCCCCTGAGAAGCCTAGGTTCGATACAGGTTTGATCTGGGTTCCAAATTCGGGTCCGCTTCGACCAAATTCGCTATGGGTTCAAAAAAATGCCTGTGGGTCCAACCAGAATTCGAATTTTTCGAACCGGGGCAGAATTTCACGCCCAGAGGGACTTTACAAACACCTTTTTGCATTTTTTTATTATTTTTTTGACTCTTGTTGACTTTTAAAGAGTCTTTTATTCACTCTAACCCTAATATTTGCCTCTAACACATGAAATAAGTAAAGTGATACTCATTTACCAATTTGTGAATGAAAAAAAGATTTTTTTGCCTCCATTACTGAACTTTCTCTTTTGCTTGCACAAGCTTGAATACATTTGAAGGTTGATCGTAGATTGTTCAAAGTTGGTTGTTGTGCTATTCCTAAGCACTTGCAAGTGCTTGTTCGTTGCCAAGAAGATCGTAGAGCAAGATTTCTTCAGAAGAGGTAGGTTTTTGAAGTTTTTTTATTATTTTTCTTACATTTTTTTTTTAAAATGAACTTCAACTCTTTTGTTTTGTTTTCTAGAATTTGTTTTGTTTTACTTTTCATTCCTCTAAATGTCTATAACGCATGTTCAATTTTTTCAATTTTTTGAAATTAATTAAGTCTTTTAGTTTCAAATTCAATGAATCGATAACAAAATTTCAATATGTTGTGCCTTAGGTATTCCATCTTACAATGGCAACCGGTACCTCCTCAGGCTCAATCCAATCTCGTTTCAAAACAAACCCAAACTCTCCCCTTTGGAAATATGTAGAAATGGTTCAGCAACTTCCAAGTGGTGGAGGATATATTTGGATTTGTAGTCATTGCCATGTTCAATATTCGAGCTCATACAATTGAGTGAAAGGGCACTTGTGCGAGATCCCTGAAACAGGCATAAAAAATTCTCCAGGTGAAAACAACAAAGGCATTCCAGAAGATATAGTGTTGAAATATATTGTTGAGCAAGAAAAGGTAGACCAAAAAGCAGCCAGTGGTAAAACAAGACATCCTTTGAAGAAAGGATCTCGATTCATGAAACCCCCTACACCGCCTTCTTATTTTCCACCTACAGAAAGCCATCCATTTATGGACATCCCTCAAGAGCAAACCATGCCCTCTTTAAATAAAAGATCTAAGGGACCGTTGGAAGCTTCATTTCAGAATGAGGCAAGAGAGATTGTTGATCATGACATAGCAAGATGTATCTATGCCAATGGATTGGCATTCAATGTTGTTTGTTCACCATATTGGCAAAAAATGGTGAAATCTATTAATGAGGCTCCAAAGGGGTATAAGGGCCCAGGTTTTGAGAAGGTGTGTTGCACCTTACTGGAGAAAGAGGTGAAACATGTAGCAGACTCTTTGAAGCCCATAAGGGATTCGTGGATCGAAACAGGGGTGACCATCATTTCTGATGGATGGAAAGATGCAAAAAATTGCCCATTGATCAACGTTATTGTTGTGTCCCCTAAAGGGGCAATGTTTTTGAGAGCAGTGGATTGTGAAGGACAGGTGAAGGATGGTCCATTTATTGCTAACATCCTTTGCCAAGCTATTGAAGAAGTGGGCCATCAAAAAGTTGAGCAAGTTGTAACTGACAATGCCAAAAATTGTAGGGCTGGTGGGTTATTGGTTGAGGAGAAGTATCCACACGTATTTTGGACACCTTGTCCTGTCCACTCCCTTAATCTAATGCTACAAAAAACTAGATCCAAAATTGAGTGGACCAAACAGGTGTATGCTGAGGGCGAAGACATCCAAATGTTTGTCACCAACCACCATATGACACAAGGATATTTAGACAATTCTCAAAATTGGAGTTGTTGAAGGTAAGTTAATTCTCAATATTTTTAAATTTTTAAATTTCCTTTTAATTTTAAATTTTGATTTTGTAAATATAAACTATATTTTTATTTTTATTTTAAAACAGGTTGTTGAGACCCATTTTGCCTCCAACACAATTGGTGTTGAGACGACTTATAAAGGTTCGTGAGGCACTCTGTGCCATGGTAATCAACCCTAATTGAGCCATATGGAGGCAATCTAGCAATGAAAGGACAAATAGGGTCAAGCAAAGGATCCTAGATGATAGTTGGTGGGATCGTGTTGAGTATCTCGTCAGTTTCACTGGGCCCATATTGAGCATGATCCGTTACATTAACGTGGATAGACCTTGTTTGGGCAAAGCATATGATGGTATCGACTCAAAGATTGAGAAGATGAAATCCATCATCAATCCAAAAGAGGAAGATCCTGAATAAAAGTTCTTCAAAGAACTACAGGAAATCATTGTTGATAGATGGAACAAAATGACCACTCTATTGCATCTTCTCGCTTTTGCATTGAGTCCCAAATATTATAGTCCTCAGATACTTTCTGCTTCATCAAGAGTTGCTCCATATAGGGATGTTGAAGTGGCTCAAGGGTACAAGGCAGCACTTCGTAGACTCTTCGCTGATCATGACCAACGTGATCGAGTGACAGTTGAGTTCATGGCTTTTGCATGCTCTAGTAGTGTTGATCAGAATCTTGATGATCTTCGAGACAAGGTCAAGGTGGATGCTCATAGTTTGTGGTACTTCCATGGGCAAGAATACAGGCACCTCCAACTTATTGCAATAAAAAAATTATCTTAAGTTTTATATTTCGTAATTTTAATTTTAATTTATATTAATTAATAATTTTGTTTAGTTAAATTTTGTAAATCTTAACTATTTAATTTGGTCATAATAGGTTGCTAGTTCATCTTCTTCTGAGAGGAATTGGAGCACATACTCCTTCATCCACTCAATAAAACGCAATAGGCTACATTCAAAAAAGGTAGAGGACTTGGTGTATGTGCATTCAAACTTGCACCTCCTTACACACAAGCAAAGTTCCTACAAAGAAGGAGACACAAGGAGGTGGGATATTGAGCCAGAGCAGCTTGACTTGGATGCTTCCACAAGTCACTTATCTGCACTTGATATTGCTGATGACTAGCAGCCTAAAGCAGCTACTAAGCATGAGAGTGCTAGTGTCAGTGCTAGTGGCAGTGCTTGTGCGAGTGCCACTAATGCTATTTGTGGTTCTACACAAAAATGTAGTATCTAATGATGCTGACGATGCTGCTTTTTTTTATGACCAATATGATTCAGATTGATCAATGATCAATAATTATTAATAGCTGATTGTAAATGCTTGACATTTTTATGTTTGAAGTTTGAACTTTAATTTATAATTCTATATCATGACATTTGAGTATAAAGTGGTGGTGTATTTTTGCTATGTTATTTGACTATTAATATGGTGGTGTATTTTGAACTAAATTACTGCTGCAAATATGTATATATTTCTGATTTTGTATATGTTTTTGTATTACCGAACCCAACCCCAAAAAAAAATATTCCCGAACTGCGAACCGGGTTCTCGAACCCAAGCGGTAACTTAGGTGATACCTCATCCTCCTCCAAACTTTGTGCCTCCATGCACAACAATTTACACACTCCAGGCAATGTGATTGAAGAGCTACTACTGCTGCCCATCCTTCAAAGATCCCATTAAGTTGAATAATTCTTGCACTCTATCCTTATGTGTCATTTCCCTAAGTTGATATATGACTCCTTTGTCACTTAGTGACATGCAATATTGATATCTTATTCTGTTTTTGTTTTAAACCCTTTCACGGGCTACGAAGATCACAACTCCAATACCACTGTAGGAATATTCCTAGTGCACAAGATAGGTAGATAACCAAACCTTGCCATGCCATTAGGGTATTCTATCTTCTAATCAAAACCCGTTGTTGGCTGCTGCTATTGCAGCATATTTTTCTATTGAGATAAGACCTGCTTTTGACTTTCTGTAAGAATCAAGAATGTAAGAACAAACTAAAATTTGCAAGTGTACAAGAAACTAACTTTTGCATGACCTAGATTTAGTGCTGGCTCAATCCTATAAATGCAACACCTAAATTTGGCATTAAACATCCTACAAGAAGACAAATGTGAAAGTTTATGTTCATGAAAACATTGATTTCATTTAAGTGAGTATTGGTGTAGGTTTTTATTTTCCTAGTGGGTTGATTTATTTTCCCTCAATCCTAGGTTTTTCCTACACTTAATTAACCTTGCTTAGGATAATAAAGTGAGTTTATTATTTAATAACTAGAAGATAAGTGATGAGTTGTTCCTTTTCTTAAAGCGTGGAACTACTTTCCACTTTTGGTGGTTGATTCCTATTGGTTGGATTTGCCACCTACCACCTCTCCTAAGTTCTATATAAACTCACTACCTAACTTGTATTTGCATTCATTCTTGCAATACTCTTGCATTCATTCATGCATATTTGCATTGTATCTTTTCAGCTTGGAGGCTCTTAATGCAATTTTGTCATATTGACATTGCATAACCTCTCAGAGTTCTGGTGTGCATTCTTTATGCTTTTCCATTCTATGCAGCTTTGATTTTCTCTTATACAGTTCTTGGGTCATTCAATCTATTTCAGATTTCTAACATGGTATTAGAGCGCAGGTCATCAGTTCGAGCTCCTCAAGCCCTCAACCCTTCGTCCACGTAAGCTTGGCTTATCGACATGGTACGTAGTGGGTACGAATCCCACATGGTACATGGTTGTATCCAGCTCTATCATGTGGGGGGGTGTTGGCGTAGCGACTATATCCACGATGAAATCCCTCTCCACCACCAATACATGCTTTTGGTGTGATGGAAAAATCTAACATGGTATCAAAGCTTTTGTTTTGAGAAATCTAAATTCTTACATTCCTGATTGAGAGATTGAGTTTCTTGCAAATTCTCGTATGCAATTCTCTTACGTTCTTGAACGATCTGGAGAATCATAAAGGATTTGCAAAGATATAATTACCTCTTTATTTTGCATGTGTTTTCTGAGATCCGGGTGATTGCAGCATTTTTCGTTATACTAGCAGCATTTTTTATTGTTCCAACGCGTCTAGAAGGTTCGAGAATGTCAGATTTGGCTTTTGTTTCATCCAAATTGTTGATCATTTGACATAGTTGCAGGTGGAAGTTTGAAAAAATCTGTTTTTCATTGGGAGCCGTTTTGCTTTTTGCTTCAAAAAATCCAGCTTCCACTCATTTTTGAAAAAAACGATTTCTGGGTTTTGTAGCCAGGGACGAAATCTCCAATGGGTATCTTTTACATTTTTCATATCTTGCACATATCTAAAGAAAATGGTTGTACAAAAAGCGTCATGCATCATTTTTCTCCTAGCTGAAGGTTAAAAAATAATATCATTTTTCCATCTTCTGTTTGCTGGATCAAAAAACGATTTATGGGTTTTGTTCTTAGCTTAAAAATATTTTTGGGTTTCTATTATTGTCTACAAAAAGTGAGCAGATTTTTCAGAAATAAATTATTTTGCTAGAAAAAATTGTTTCCTACAGGCTAAATTCAACCAATTTTTTTTTAAATTCATATCTTTTGCTTCGGACGTTGGATTTCAGGAAATAAGATATCATTGGAAAGCTGGAGATGAGCACTTTCCATCCATAGAGGTATTGAGAAGATATTTTGCCATCTTGTACCAGATATTTCAAGTTGAAGTAGTCTTGTGCCAATTTCTTCAACAGGCCATAACTTTCGCCTTAGTGCACCAGTTTTTGGAAACGTATAGGCGTTGGAAAGGTCTTGAAGAGCACTACACAGCCATAAAGCTAATTTTTCCAGATTTTGTCTCAAGTTCATTTTGCATCAGAATTTGTAATTTTGGCTATTTTGAGCCTATTGAGCATTGTATCTTGGAAAAGGCTTTGTAAACGCACCAAAATATAAAGTGCCAACTTTATAATATTTTGGTGGGGCGGGCGGGGGGAGGGGGTGATCTTTGATACTAGTGAAAAGGGTGGAGGTGTTCTTGGCGTTCTTGTGTTCACTTTCTTACCGCACTTCCTTTTGTATTTCTTCATCATGGTATCTACAACAGTTCCTATTCTAATTGCATTCAACTATTTTGAATGGAAAAAACAAATGGAAATTCACATAAGAAGACTTGGATTGCACAAAATAGTAACGGGACTGGAAACTGAACCAAATGAAGATGAAAAAAAGTCTGAGTGGTTTAACAAATGTGATAGAGCATATGGAGAATTGTGTGTGTCTGTATCTCCCGATTTACTCTTTCATGTTGAATCTTTGAATACTCCGAATGAAGTATGGGAAAAGCTAGAATCTCTTTTTGGTGCGCAAGATTCTATGAGGGGTCATATGTTGGAGAATGAACTAATCAGTTTAAATCCAGGCAACTTCAACACAATTCAGGATTTCTTCACCAAAATGAAATCACTAAGGCTATAACTACAACAATGTGGAATTGATAAGAAAGATGAACAATTGATTCTAAGTATTCTCTCAAAGCTAAGTTTTGAATATTCAATATTTGTTTCTTCCTTCTATGCTACTAAGGATGCACTTGGATCTCAATTCAAGATGCCATCTTTGGATGATTTTGCTACTTCTCTCACACGGGAGCAAGACAAGCTAATTCAGATGGGCACTCTTAAGTCTTCTAAGTCTCATGCCTTGGCTGCCAACCTTGGCATAAATGAACAAAGAGGACAAAGTAGTAATAAGGATAAGAAACAAAAGAATAACAAAGAGAAAAATAATCAAAAATTGGCTACTCCAAAAGCAAGTAATGAAAGCTCATCTTCAAAAGGCGACAAGCCTAAGAAAGAGAGGGTCAAATGTGCCTATTGTAAGAAACCCGGTCATGATGAGCGCAGATGTTTGAAGAAACAAGTTGATCATTCGACACACATTCTTGAGAAGAATAATCTCAGTGTTCATGATTCCATCAAACAGAGTTCAGAACAAGGTTCTCATAAGGCCAAAGAGAACAATAAGGGGAAAGGAAAGGGCAAGGCCCTTGTAGTAGTTGCTTCTCCACCATCCACATGGGTTCTTGATTCAGGTGCTTGACACCACATGGCTTCAACTAAGGATGAACTTGAATCTATGGAGTCATGTTCTATGCCTTCCATTTTGATGGGTGATGATACTCCACTTGAGGTGTGTGGGAGAGGGTATGTTGATATGGGGAATGGCACATTCCAAGATGTTCTTTGTGTGCCCTCATTATCAACTAATCTCCTATCTATCTATCAAATCACTCACACAAGCACAGGCAAGAGAGTTGAGTTTACTCCTGATTCAGTGGTGATTTGTGAGATGCAGAATGATTCTACAATTGCAGTTGGGAGAGCAAATCACCAGTCTCGACTTTATTTGTTCTCTCACTTTGTTCTCGATCCTCCTTCGACTGTTCTACTCACTCATTCAGATGATATGAGTAATTTGTGGCATCAGTGGTTTGGTCACTTGAACTACCGCTACCTACAACAGCTCAGCAATCAGGACATGGTTGCAAGATTGCCTATAGTTCACTTTTATAAAGGTGTTTGTCATGGTTACATTCTTGGCAAGCATCCTAAAGAGAAGTTTCACAAAGGAAAAGCTTGGAGAGCCTCACATCTTTTGGAGTTAGTACATAGTGATTTGACAAGGTCATTTCCACAACCATCTTTCAGTAAAGCCCGATATGTTTTGACTTTCATTGATGATTTCTCCAGGTACACCATTGTGTACTTTCTCAAACAGAAGTTTGAAGTCTTCGATTCATTCTTGGAGTATAAGGCTTTTGCAGAGAAACAAACTGAAAAATCTATCAAAGTTCTGTGTACAAATAAAGCAGGGGAAATATGTCAACCACGGGTTTGTGTAATATTGTGCTTCAGAGGGCATTGATTTGCAACATACAGTCCTCAACAGAATGGAGTTGCAAAACGGAAGAATCAATCCTTGAAAGACATGGCTAATTGTATGATTCACTCCAAGTCTTTGGCACCACCTTTCTAGGCAGAAGCCATTAACTGTGTGTGTTATATCCATAACCGCGTTCCCCACAAAGTTGTGAAGGGGGTAACTCCTTTTCAAGCTTGGACCGGTCAGAAACCATCAGTTAAGCACTTTCGAGTGTTTGGCTCTAATGCATGGGCTCACATTCCAGCAGAGAAACGCAAGGCTATGGATCCACAGAGCAAGCCTTGAATATTTTTTGGTTACCCAGATGATGTCAAAGGCTATAGGCTTCTTCATCCTACCACACATGAGTTGTTCATTGAGAGGAGTGTTCACTTTGAGGAGAGTACTTCCAGTCCTTCTCTCGACACTTCTCCTACCACCATCATCTTGGAGTCCTTGTATCATGATGATAGTTCTTTAGGGGTTCATAATACTTCAAATCATGATGAGGAGTCTTCTTCCTCCACTTCAGAAGATGATAGTGATCATGAGGATGCACACAGTTCATCTTCAGAGGATGATGATTCTCCTCCAGATTATCCTCCTCCAGCCATAGGGCCTCTTTGGGCTCGTCAAACTTTGCAGTCAGCAGGTGATTAGGTAGGGGATCTATCAGATCACAGGAGAACAAGATCACAGTTTCAAGATGCTCCACATGCAACCATGCAAGAAGAGTTCAGTTCCTTGGAGAGGAACCACACCTAGGATCTTGTCCCACTTCCTAAGGGAAGAAAACTTGTTCGATGCAAGTGGGCTATCGAACAAAATATGCAGCAGATGGGTCGGTTGACAAGCATAAGGCTCGCTTGATTGCCAAAGGATTCTCCCAAGTTCCAGGGATTGACTACTCTGAGACTTTTGCACCAGTCGCCAAAATGAATTCCATCTGACTTGTTCTTGCCATAGTCGCAGCACATAGATGGGATGGTCATCAGATGGATGTGAAGAGTGCTCTTCTTCACAATGATCTTCAGGAGGAGATATACATGGAGCAGCCACAGGGGTTCGTTCAGGATTCTTCAATTGTGTGTCGTCTTCGAAAGTCTCTCTATGGCCTCAAACAGGCCCTTCGGGCTTGGTACGCCAAGATGGACTCCTTCCTTCTGACAATTGGATTCACTCGATGCCATTCTGATCCTAATGTCTACATATTGCAGCAGGATGATACTCACACCTTCTTGGTTCTCTACATCGATGACTTGTTGAGCACAAGGAGTCACTCATCCACCATTCGAGCAGTGAAAACTTCCCTTCATGATCAGTTTTCGATGTTAGACTTGGGCTTGTTGCACTACTTCTTGGGGATTGAGATCACTCAGTCTTCCTCAGGTATCATTCTTGCACAGTCTAAGTATGCACTTGACATGCTCCAGAGGTTTCACATGGCTAATTATAAGCCTGCTCCAACTCCATTTTTGTCAGGGGTCAAACTTGAGGCTAAGTGTTCTTCACCCTTGGTTGATGGCACTTTGTATCGACAGCTTGTTGGTAGTCTCATCTATCTCACTCATACGAGGCCTGACATTTCATATGCAGTAGGCATGGTCTCTCAATTCATGCAGGACCCACATGAGCTGCACTGGAAAGCAGCTAAGCGGATTCTTCACTACATCAAGGGTACTCACAATTATGGGATTCATTATGCAACGGCCGTGGAGTTTGACTTGGTGGGGCACACAAATTCAAATTGGGCAAGCGATTCTCAGGATCGCAAGTCTACTTCCGAGTATTGCTTCTCCCTTGGTTCGAGTCCAATTTGTTGGTCGAGCAAGAAGGAGTCTGCTATTGCTCTTTCATCTATAGAAGTTGAGTATCGCGGAGTAGTTAATGTTGCTACTGAGGCCATCTAGCTTCAGAACATTCTCACTGAGTTTGGCATTCCCTTCCGGAAGCCCACAATCATCCATTGTGACAACCAGAGTGTGATTCAAATCTCTTGCAATTCGGTCCATCATCAATTTTCCAAGCACATCGAGATCCACATGCACTACATCCGGGAGCTGATTCATAGCAAGATCATTGATCTCAAGTATTGTCCAACATCAGATCAGACTACGGACATCTTCACCAAACCCTTCACTGAGAGCAAGTTCCTTCATTTGCAAGCTTTGCTTGGGGTGCGGTTGGTGTCATCCATGGGGTGGGGCACTTAGTCCTTTTTTTTCTTTTTTTCATCTCTTTTTTGGGGAGGAGTTTTGTCCCACTAGGTTTTCTCCTTTTCTCCGATTGTGAGAGATTTTTCTGCAATGCATTTGTACATGGGTACCTAACATGGCCTAGTTATCGGGACCCATCATCTTTTACATCCTCCTAAGTTGTGCTTAAGGGGGGGTGTTGGTGTAGGTTTTCATTTTGCTAGTGGGTTAATTTATTTTCCCTCAATCCTAGGTTTTTCCTACACTTAATTAAGCTTGCTTAGGATAATAAAGTGAGTATATTATTTAATAACTAGGAAATAAGTGATGAGTTGTTCCCTTCCTTAAAGGGTGGAACTACTTTCCACTTTTGGTGGGCATCTCCACTTTTGGTGGTCCATCTCCACTTTTTGTGGTTGATTCCTATTGGTTGGATTTGCCACCTACCACCTCTCCTAAGTTCTATATAAACTCACTACCTAACTTGTATTTGCATTCATTCATGCAATACTCTTGCATTCATTCATGCATATTTGCATTGCATCTTTTCAGCTTGGAGGCTCTTAATGCAATTTTGTCATATTGACATTGCATAATCTCTCGGAGTTCTGGTGTGCACTCTTTATGTTTTTCCAGTTTATGTAGCTTTGATTTTCTCTTATAAAGTTCTTGGGTTATTCAATCTATTTCAGATTTCTAACAATGAGAGCAAATTACCACAATCCATGAAGATTATTGCCAATATGTTTCTGGATTAGATTGTGTCTATGTTTTTTGCAAAGACACAATCTAATCCAAAAACATATTGGCAATAATTGATTTCATTGTTTTTAATGAGGAAATGCCTCTATGATAGCAATTGTTACTTTCATCCAAGCACTACCAAGTGCATAATAAATAGGAGCCATTGGTTCATTTTGCTAAAGAAAGATACAAAAAACTGAAGTTGGCAGCTGGTAATATATTCTTGTTCTAGAATGTACTTAACATTTCAAGGTTACTAAAGAAAATCATCTCATCTAGTTGGTTAAAAAAATGAAGTCCAAATATGGAAATGATGTTTGTGCTAGTTGTTATTTGAATATTTAACAAATGGAATGGTATTTTGTAATGTTCCCTGGCAAGAATATTAGCCGCATTTCACCAAAAAAAAAAATTAAAAATCAACACAAACCCAAGTTCTTTCTGATTACCAAGATCCCAATGTGGGCAAGGTGAGAGCATGTGGAAACTAGGGTGTCAACATAAGCAATAAATTCAAACTCACCAACAGCAAGCCATCTAGTTACAATCAATGCCTGGCGAATTGTATGCAAATGGTCAAAGCCAAACTAATTGATTACAAACTACAAATCCAATCAATAGCAAATTAACAAATAACAAGTGGACTTGGATCAGCAACAAATTTGTGGATAATGAAATGCAACTCTTGGCGGCTAGGCCATCCAAGATTCCAATGTTATTACAATGCAAGTGCAAGAAATGAAATGAATCCAGCAGAAGACCTTCTGGATTATTACAATGATTTCAATTCTCCTAGCAGTAAACCATCCAATATTTACAATGAAGTATTTAAGAAAGAATCTGAAATTTCATTAGACACTCGTAATATATTAGCATCAATCTCCTTCAAATCATCAATATCATTAACTACAACAGCAAGGATTAGAAAACAACAAAATCAGAATGTCATACCATCAATACCAAGTTATCTGTCCAGCCAAGAATGGATTGAAAATAATTAAAAAACTTTGGACTAAGCAGAAACCTAATGATTAGTGGTTGCTTGCAGGTCCAATCAGTCTAACTGTAGTGTGGTATGACACTATAGCAGTCGTAGAAAACACTATAGCAACAGTACGGAACACTATAGCAGCGGAGTGGATTACTAAGCGAACTTTAAAAATCAGAAAATCTCCAATATCTTCATATAATAATCTGAACTGCAAACCCAAACACAGACAACTTAAACACACAAAACAAATCTTCTGTTTTATGAATATTCCACACCACACAAACAAACTGAAATATTCACACCAACTAAAATCTAAAAGTACAATGCAATATTAGCTCAATGGTAATCCCTAGATGGAATTATACCTTGGGAATGGACGGTTTTTGTCCTCAACTCCATTTGCCAATAGGGTTTTCATTCTAGCGCAACGAAATGAACACAAAGGCTCTCTTTCGAAAACAACGAGTTTTTAGATCAAATGGCAAAGAGATGCAAATGAGCCCTCACTCCCTTTTTATAGACTCCAGGGAAATTAAAATAATAATATTCACTTTTTCCCTCCAAAAAATCTATTTTAATTTACTTTTGTAAATCTACCCTAAAATAATAAATAATAAATATCACTAAGAGTTACATAAGGGTTTGTTATGCTCCATTTAGCCAGCTTGGAAAATAATATAAAGTTGTGTTTTACAATGCACAAAAAAATAATATTAAGACCAATTTAATTATTATTTATTAAAATATTTCCACTCTTTAGCCTACGGGAAATCAAAAAATAGGCTAAGGGACCATGATGAACACTTAGGGCCAAGAAGGGGACATGATATACTCCAAGTGTGAGTAAAAATGGTCTACACAGTTTCAAGGAAAAGAGCATGAGGAGGCAAGGGTTAAATCTAGTAGAAGTGCATTTGTCACCATAGATATGATCATTTTTCAAATTTCACCATCTTTTTATTTTGAATAAACTAAAGATGGCTCATAATTTTCCTTTAGATCATGAAGAAAATAGATATATGTCTATCATGCTTGATTTCCAAGCAACACAAAATCCATTGCCAAAGAGAGAGATTGGACAGAAAACATTGTGTAGGAATTGGTACATGGTGATTCATGCAAGCCCATGATAACTTTTTTTTATTAAGGGTAAAAGAAAGGTTTTCAAAGGAGCACACCCTTTTCAAAGGCCAAAACAGATACATCAAGGAAGCCCAAACAAAGACATAAATCATTAACATGGAACAATCATCACAAAGGCGAAAAAGCAAAAACAAACCAACCAGCTCAAGCTAGATTGAAGTCATAGCAATTTAGGCAGCTCTGAATTCCACCAATGGCTTGATGCTTCGACTCAAGAACCAATTGCCATTTTGGCAATACTCCTATTTCCAAAAATCAATCTTGAGTCCGAAGAGATCATGAGGCCCCTATCCCACCTTTGAACTAAATCAGACTTCCTATTACCTTATTGCTAAACAACGAGGTGGGCAAGCACCAAGGCTCAAGCGTAGGGATAAGGACATTAAAATCTTGGGTCTCATCACCCACAACCTCCTTAACAAGTTTTTGTTGTCTCATCAAACTGCACCATACTCAACAAGAGTTCAATGTTCTAAAGACACAATGGAAATGACCTCAAGGTGTGGGACCTTGCAAATTGAGGTCAAGTCTCCAAAGAAGGTCGGCTTCCTCTTCTAAACTAAGCACAGATGTGTTGGTCTAACCCAGCACATGAAAGTCCTAATGTTAACCTACTCTAACAAATCGTAAGGGAAAAGGGGTAGAAAGAGATATGAAACGGAAGAAGGTGATGCACTGAATTTAGAGTTTGTTCCTTCTTACTTCAGAACAGCATAATATGTCAATGAAACAACTAAAATACCTACTCAGATATAAAGGTAAATGAATTTTACTCAAACATGCAAGAGGTAATGATGATAATAGCTGAATTTTATTAATATAAAAGCTTTAAGTAACCTTTACAATGGCAGAATGCAAGAGTTGCAGGTCTGTAAAAGACAAATCCCAGAGGGGCTAGAAGAAGGATCCATAATAATGATACAATATTTGCCTTTATGGTTCAACCATAACCAAGAGTTGAATTCAAAACCCTAAATTTAAACTAACAAGGGTTACAGAAGATGAACTCAATCAGATAAAAATGATTTGAATTGCTCTCGTCACATATGAACATAACTAGCCCTCTGACATTTCGAGCACATCCCAAGATGATGACTCACATGAATGCAAGGGGATGCCCGCGAATTCTGCAACAAAATATCAGGCTAACATACCCTGACAGAAGAATATGACCTCTACAACACATCAAGGAATAATGGTGACATCTTGCAATCAATATAGTGTTGAAAAGTTGTAAAAAAATGGACCACAGTCGATCAGATTTGATCTCGTAGCTGGGAAATGTCGTTGAGCCATAACTCTGCAAAACTACCGTGAACAAGAGCAGTTGACCATTGGGGTTTGAAAGCTGGCAATTGGATCATGGATGGATGGTTGAGATCGAACATGGCCAAGTTTAAAACATCACCGTTGATCTCCACCATTAAATCAAGGTCGTTATCTTTGAATGTTGACCATTGCCTCTCATTGCCCATTGTGCATCACGCAAACCACTCCACCGCCTTGCTTCACAATAGCGATGTGAAGCAAGCATGCAATGCCACCTCAACGGTTAGATAATCTGTATTTGATCTCACCCCTTCATCACACACCATGAAAAGGCATTCACCAACAAAAAGAAAAGAGTGATGTGAAGAGACCCTCCGATGCCAAGAATATTCGCAAGAATATTCTCCCATCGGCCATCGCATATCGTCGTAATGTTTCAAAACTCCACATGTACCATGGCGACGTGAAGGCCCTAGTGATGACCATTGGATCTTTGCCTTTAAATCTGAACCGTTGGTCGTGCATCGCGGGAGTGAAAAACAAGGGCCAATAGATTGCAGCGATATGCGATGCAAAAGAAAAGAGTTCATTGCTCATCGCGGAAATGAAACCGATGAACAATAAGGTTTCAGTCATGGGCAATACAATTACCTAAACGACAATAATTAGCACATGACTTAAAAGTTGTTTTCAAATGGGGGTCGCACCTAGTTAATAGAATGATTTACTTTATAACAAGGCAAAGGCAAAGGTATGACCGGATCGGCAAAATGAAAGGTATTCAAACCATGTTAGTGGCCGAAATGAGTTCGCAAACACATCAAGATACCGACAAAGGACCAAACAACACCAAAGGATGCATACACTGTCAATAAAACCAAAAGGTTTTGGAATTGTGTTGGTGATCGAAAAGGTTTGAAAACTAAACAAAAGAATGACAAACCTTAGACCTAGTCAGATTTTAAGAAGGTGCATGAGTACAAGCGATGAAACTGGGCGAGGGACCGCTAAAAGAATGACCGCCCAAGACATAAGTTATAACTTAAGCGACCTGGAACCGGGCACAACAAGTCAACACGAAAATAGAACAAAAGTGCAAGGCATGGAACGATTAAGGTTTAGAGAGGGTTTAAGCCCTACATGCAATTCAAAACCCTAATCAAACACAATCGAGGAGCTTCAAAACTTCAAAGATCCAAATTCATCAAAAATAATCATGGATTTCAACAAGATGCACGCATAGGATCTCTCTGATCGGATATAAATGATGTGCATCCAAGGGTAGCATAAAATATGTCAACATTTTGGCGACCTCTATGGGATGATTGCCTGCTAATCATGGAATCCAGAGGCCTTAAAAGTCCATTGGGCACAGGGTCATGAAAAGGGTCAACAAAACTGGGCCTCCCAAGGGCAAAAATCAAAAACATGTCCAAGCCTGCACTTGGAGGAAAGAATGGAAACAAGGAAACATACATTCCCCTAAGGAGAATGTAGGGTGTGCAAAAGCACTTATGGAAAACAAAAGTTTACAATATATACTTATGGAATGAACCTCCTCACAAAGTTAATTGTGCCTAAGAAACTCTATAATCCTTTCTTGTGACTGGGAAGTGGGATGGCCAAGATAGTTTTTACTCTCACGGGATCAATGACCAAGCCATCCTTTGACACAATGTGCCCAAGAAATTTGCCCTGGTCAGTGGCAAAGAACCATTTATTTGGATTTAGGGAAATACCATATTCCCTGCATTTCTAAAATACTTGCTCAAGTTGACTAAAATGGTCACTTGCATGCCTTGAAAATAATGTGATATCATCCAAGTAGACCAAAACAAACTATCTAAACACACCTTGAAATGCCATGTCCATGGCTCTCTAAAAAGTGGCACCTGCATTGGCTAGACCAAAAGACATTTTGCAATAAGCATAGGTGCCCCACTTTGTCTTATGTTGATAAGATTCTTGGACTAGAATTTGATTATGAGCTAAATTTCACCAATCAATACTATCAAATCTTTCATTCCCTTAACAAACATTCAAATCAAATTCTATTCTAATTCTAATCTAATGTTCAAGGAGATTTGCAACCTTGCAAACCACTTGACAATAAAAGGGATTCAAAGCAAATCATGCATAAGAGCTTTTATTATCAGAAGTAGCAATGCGCAACAATTTCATACTACTCTCATCAAAAAATGAAAATGAGAGATAAAGAGTTTATATAGAGTTTCTGAAAATAACTGAAAGGCCAAGATTGAAACAAATCAACGGCCAAGATTAATACAAATCAACCCTAATTAGGGTTTCCAAAAATATCATCAACACTAATTGCATGTAAGACAAGTGGCACCTCGAGCTATTTTCAAGGAAGTGTGTCCCTATCCTCTCGAGCCGCAGTGTGTTCAATGAACCTGGACATGATCGGGACCACCTCTTCCATCGTGACCTATGGCAGCATGTTTATTCGGAATTCCAGCCCGTCCAAGTCCTCAGCATATCATGTAAAGGCGCTCTCCCATTCCAATTCTTGTTTCATGAAGGCACTAGCACTTTGATGCATGGAATGATCCTATCCTGAATATCCAGAAGATTGTCCCAAACTTTCGTCATGACAGCAAGTCTTGAAAGCAACGAGGAAGTTTGTCCATAGGCTAGTGCCAATCTCTCCATAAATGTAGTTGCTTTTGCGCTTTTACTTGCCATCCATTCCTTGGCTTCCTTAGTCGTGACCATATCTTCCTCAATGTCCTTGGTCATTTCTTGTGAGGAATTTAGAAGCAGAGGAGCTACTGCATCACCCTGATCGAGAGGTTTGGTTAGGTGTTGAATGTACTCCTTTAGGCACTTGACCTCCTTCTTATATTCCCTCTTCTTCACCACTTCCTTCTCCAATTTTGCCTTGATAGTAGAGACTGAGTTGTCCAACTCTTCAACCTCCTGGCCTTTTGTTGTCGGACCCAAGTCAACAATGGTGATGACATATTTGTGGGGAGCAATATCTTCATGTGGCTTGTCTACTGTCGGTACTGCAATTTGCACAAAACGACTGTCGACTTCGTCCCTCTGGATCGTGGAGAATTTCCTGGCGGGCTTCTTTACAGCAACTTGCTCTAACCTAGCCAAGAAATTTGTCGTGTCATCTTCCTCCTGAGTCTCAACTAGCACCTGCATCTTCAATCTTTCCTTCAACCAATCAGGAATTGTGGGTTGTTCAATGTCGTCCTCTTCCTGAACATTTTCTCCTCCTGGAATATCCAAAATTCCTTTAAGAGCGAAAATCATTCCCTCTTGAAATTCATCATTCTGAATATCCATTTCATCCTTCGAATCAAGTATTTTTGTGCCCGTAGGAGATGGGGGCTCGTCATCGTCTAGTTGGATCGGCTCAATATTACCCTCATGAATCGGAGAAGGAATTCTCATGTCGACCAATGAATCATCCACAGTAGCTACTATCTCATCAATATTTTTGGATGCAGCGGAATGGGATGACTCCACCCTCTATCTCTTTGTAATAGGTTTTGCATTTGTAGCTGCCTCTTTTCTCTTCTTGGAGTAGTAATTTCAATCAACTAGGCACTGTGGGATGCTCCTACATTTGAGGAGTATGATTCCATCTTGCTCAGCAAGTCATAAGTGAGCGTCATTCTCCTTCGTCTTAACTCCTGGACCTGCTGGTCAACCCACCACTGAGAGTACTTGACTACCGGCCTCATTAATATGGTTAAGTCTGGAAGCTCAGGCTCTGACCATTTCACAGCAGGAAGGGGCTAGTTCTCATCAAAGCACGATTGGACATATTCTCCGTCATCCTCGAGCTGATCAGGTACACGGCAAAGCTCAATCATTTTGTTTAGGCTTGCTGGCAATCTAGACCACAACCTTTTTCTAACCTCATACTCATCTGCAGCATCCGCCCAGAAGTCCTCCAAGTCCACTCTATGCTTATACTTCTTTCCGTTCACGGTCCCAATGTGGTGATGAGGATCAAAATTCTCCCTGGACCGGTAAGTTGTAAACAGATACCATTGCATCTCCATTCTGGCACTTTCAGCTGCTTGTGCCGAAGGACGGGATTCTAGCATGTTTCCGATGAAGAACAGGAAAGTGATGGTCACCTTTTGCTTTGACCTTTGGAAGTTCTGGTATGTTTCTAACTGCCTTAGGACTTCCAACAAGACCATTCTATTCGTAGGATAGATTGGAAGTCAATAAGGACTTCCACTGAACCCTTGAACTCTTATGTACGTGAATCTCGGAAACTAGATAAACCAGGATCCATACTTGTTGATTAGGCTCTTAGCTTCGTGAGTCAGCCTCAGGTGAGTTCCTCCTTGGAGTATTTTGGTGATGTACATGAGAAAAGCATCATTCGCCCGTCTGAAGTGGGCCTTCTCATTGAACTACAACTGTGGATAATAGTCATAAGTCTTCAATTCATTTTCTCCATTGCCAGCTACACCTTTGCAATTCAAATCCCGCATATCTGTAAATCCTGGCCAACAGATAGATGATGTAGGAGCTCATGTGGAATGATTTTGTCCTTTCCAGATTAATGAGCTGCTCATGGAGATTATCACTAATCATCCAGGACCAGTTGAACATCCTAACGCTTGAGGTGATTTCATCAATGAAATAGTACATCCACGTCTCGAATGGCGCACCTAAAGCATTGTTGACTATTCTGTTTAACAATAAAATAATATCCCCATAATCTTCCTTGAAGTCTGTACAAAGCAGGTTCTTGTGCATTTTCTTGGCAGAGCCCCTCGGTTTTTCCAGCCATGACTTGTTAATGTTCGTTGCATAGAGTTCAAACTAGTCTTCGTATAACTTTCTAACGTCCTCCTTAGTCTTGTATGAAGTCCGGTTATACGTCGGGATGCCAAACGCTTCTTGGACCACCAATTCTTGGAGATGAGCTAATATCCTCCCATCAGGTGCAACAATCTGCCTCTCTTGCGCATTATAATGGATGGCGCACTCCACCATTAATTCAGCACATTCTACGGCTGGTGGAAATCCGGCTACTTGGACGATGCCATTCCTCATCATTCGGCGAGCAATTGGTGTCGGTAGGAATCTATCGTGTTCGTACATCCTCTTCTTGAATTCTTTGAACTCTACATGCCCAGGATTGGTGTATGTAATATTTTTCCACTTAGAATTGATTTTCGACTCCAGCTACAGTCCCTTGCTAGCGAACTTCATTTGTGCCTTTCTTGACAATTCTCCTCGGATGGTCATCAACCTACAATAAATATAAAAAGAATTAACATTAGTGTAGAGACTTTTAAATCTGGTTTTTCTGCGCCTTTATTCGGAAGTTTTTTACTTTCAGCTTGTTAAAAAGATAAATTTCTGTGAAAAAGCAAACAGAACACTTGATTAATTCTTTGACAAATCTTTTCCAAAGTGACGGAAGAAGGATAGAAAAATTTAGCCAATCCAATTTTAAGCCTTTGAAACTATCCTCTGGCTGCAAATAGAATCCAACTTCTGAAAATCCACTCAAAAATCAAGAAGAAATACACCTTTTGCTGGAAAATATGCCCTTCAGCTAAAAATTTCACTTTATTTCTTCAGTGATTACGTCCTCCAGTTCAAAAATTTACTCTTCCATCGAGAAAATCTACTTTGCCTTCACAAATTCTTCTTTCCAAAAATTTTCTTTCGCAGCTTCGAAAGAGCTAAGAGAAAACTTTTGATTAACCTGTGGAAGAATGATTTGACAGAGACAAGTCGAACTTGTTCTAAAGCTAGAGAAGTTGATGGTTTTAGCAACTTCGTGTTTTCTTTCTAAGTTCATCGAGTTTAGACTTGTTTTATCTCTTCCAATACTGAAGATTCTGAAAGAAAGTTTCCATTTTTTTTTCCTAGCGCCATCCTCAACCAAAATCCTCTAGATTTTTCTTCTTTCTTTGAGCTCAAAAATTCGCCTAAGTGTTGAATATTTATTTCAAACGTTGGAAAATATTAAATATTCTATGTATAAAATTCGATTTTCCAACCCCTTCAATCTTTTAATCATGGCGAAATTTGATTTTGTTTAAGGCAAATTTAATATTTCTCGTGTCGTTTTCCATTTTTCTCTAGGCATCGAACATTTTAAATAAATTTTCCTAAGTGTTGGAAAATATATAATAAAATATCCAAAGTATTAAATTTCCAACCTCTTTTAATCTTTTCCAACCCGTTTAAATCATTTAATTTTGGCAATATTTAATTTACCCATGGCTAACCATTTATTTTCTAAGTCATTTCATTTATCTTATTTAGCTAGGGCGGACTTCCAGATTTTCTCGCCATTCTCCTTGTTGCGGCGGACTTCATACACACTTGGACATTTCTCTTCTTGGCCTAGAGCAGACTTGATTACTTCCTTGCCTTAGACAATTTTCATCATTCCAAGGTAGCGCAAATTTGGCTAACTTCATGCCATTTTGAATTTTTATTCTCCAAGGTGCCCATACTTAGCCAAATTTTGAGTTTGTCTTTCCTTTTCTTGGTTGGGCGAACTTTGTGAATGGTTGGACATCTTCATGGCGGACTTTGGAGTTGCTTGGACGTTGCTCCATGTTAGGTGGGCGGACTTGGGAGCCTTCTTGCCAATCACGTCTTTCTCCATGCCTTAGAAACTTTTATCATGCTTGGGGGGCGGACTTTGAGTCTTTTATGCCAAGGGCGGACTTGGCTAAGTCTTGTGCCATCTTCCTCTTGGTCTATGGTGGACTTCATGATTGCTCTGCCATCCAGACTTGTCCAAGGCGGACTTCAAGTTTTTCATGCCTTAGACAATTTTCTTGCCATCCAAGGGTGGACTTAACCTTCAGCTTGCCACTTTCTCTTTCCAAGGTAGGGCGGACTTCATCTTCAGCTTGCCAAAGGTACGGCGGACTTCAAGACTTTCATTCCATGGTTGGGCAGACTTGGCTTAAGTCTTGCCATCTCCTCATCTTCCATGGGCGCACCTTGCCGTAGAAATTTTTCTTTTCCTTCGACACTTAGACAAATTTCATGCTTTCTGGATCATCTAGATCAAAAACCCTGATTTGGAGATTTTCTTACTTTTTGTGATTTTTCATTGCTTTTTACCTGCTTTTTATGATTTTTCCTTGCTTTTTGCTCTCGGAAGTGCAAAATTTCGATTCTAAAGATGAATGTTGACTCCATGATCTGTGGGACACCGAAACCCCGGCACTTTCTAAAAATAGAAAAAAGCAAAAAGCAAAAAACCCTATAAAATAGGAAATCTAGATTGGTCCAAAAGTGCCCAAAATCAAACAAGCAAAAAATCAAAAAAGCAAAAAAGCAAAAAGCAAAATCCCTAAAAATAGGAAGTGTCAGAATTGACTCAAAGCAATGGCGTACCTCGTCTACCGGACTTTCAGAGCACTTCTATGAGGTTTAGGCATTGATACGGGCTTGAATTCTCAACTTGACCCAGGTGATTCTCAAAATTCTAACTTTGAACTCTCGAGCAAATGGACCTATGAAATTGCAACACAGAGGACAAACCCTAAAGGCAAACTACTGGGGGTCCCCATTTGCAATGGGGCGATGTGTGAAATAGGTCACAACAGGACCAAATCCCTATGATTGTTGGTAGTAGACGTATGTATATTATTCATTGGCTTACTACAATTCCACTGATTTTGTCCTTGAGAAGGTGGCCTATTTTGTTGATAACCTTGATTTTGAGGCTGATAAGGCCTCTATTGTTTTGAGCTTGCCGCCTATCCAACGTTATTAACCTATTGTTCATATTTCGGAGCAAGGTTTACAAATCTTCTGGAAATGCAGCTGAGGTAGAAGGTTGGCTTCTAGAAGCCACTGGAATAGGGGCCCTCGTTGGCTGTGAAGGAAGCTCTAGAAATAGAGGCATTAGCAGCCTAGGAGCTATCTTCCCAGCTTGAATCAAACAATTTTTTGCCCTTATGGTAACATCATATGCATCTAGTAAGGTAGAACCGCCCATTGACTGAATCATAACAGCTATATCACTGTTAAGAGCTCTCAAGAAGTATAGGAGGGCATGCTTAGGAGAAGGTTTGACCAAAGCAGGAATTCTCTCCCAAGTCTTTTGAAATCTAGAGTTGAAATCACTCATGAATTCATGAGCAGCTCTGTTAATTGTTGTTAACTGTTCTACCAAGGACAAATGGTCACTCTTGTCTTTAAAATGTTTACATAATTTCTCCCCTAACTCGTCCCACTTGTGAATGGTGTTAGGGGGAAGACCACTATACCACTCCAATGCCTTTCCTTTTAATGAAGTGGCAAGTAATCTAACAGCCACGTTGTCTTTTGTAACATCATGCACTGAGCATATGTTGGCCACATCTATGATATGTTCCTCAAGGTTGTAGATGTTTCACCAGTAAAATGAGGGATACTCTTTGAAGCATTGACTGGTATATCATTCTTTTGGGCCAATATTAAGGGGCTACCACTAATAAAAGATACAAATTGCTGGTTTATAGGTAAAGCCATTCAAAATAATGTCCTATTTGTATGGGTGGCAGGTGTTTTAGTCTGAAATAATCTACTCACACATGGTGTAGATTGAGCTCTATGAGTGGGACTTGAACTTCTATTCCTTCTTATAGGTGACAACGATTGTCTATTTCTTCTTCTAGAAGTGGAAAAGGAGAGTTGACTATACTGAAAATTACTTCTAGAAGACACTCTTGTTTGAATCCTTGGCATGAACTTGCAGGTCCGATCTTGAACCAGGAGTTCTGAGTAACAACAGAGTCACCAACTCATATGTAGAGTCCTCCCTTGACAGCAGAGTCACCAAATACTCTGTTTAGAGCCTCTTCAAGACCGGAATATTGAGAGTAGTACCACTTTCTCAATCTGAATGAAATTAAGTTTCTTGTTATTCCCACTGGGTGTGCCAAAAACTATTGTCTCATAAAACTGCACCCGACTGAACAAGTGTTCAGTGTTCAAAAGACACAATGGAAATAACCTCAAGTTGTGGGACCTTGCAAATTGAGGTCAAGTCTCCAGAGAAGGTCGGCTTCCTCTTCTAAACTAAGTGCAGATGTGTTGGTCTAACCCAACACATGAAAGTCCTAATGTTAACCTACTCTAACAAATCACAAGGGAAAAGGGGTAGAAATAGACATGAAATTGAAGAAGGTGATGCACCGAATTTAGAGTTTGTTCATTCTTACTTCAGAACAGCATAATATGTCAAGGAAACAACTAAAACACCCACTTAGATATGAAGGTAAATGAATTTTACTCGAACATTCAAGAGGTAATGGTGATAATAGTTGAATTTCATTAATATAAAAGATTGAAGTAACCTTTACAATGGCAGAATGCAAGAGTTGCAGGTCTGCAAAAGAAAAATTCCAGAGGGGCCAGAAAAAGGATCCATAATAATGATACAATATTTTCCTTTATTGTTCAAGCATAACCAAGAGTTGAATTCAAAACCCTAACCCTAAACTAACTAGGGTTACAAAAGATGAACTCGATCAGATAAAAATGATCCGAATTGCTCTCATCACAGAGCAACATAACTAGCCATAAAGGCTTCGACATTTTGAGCACATCCCAAGATGATGACTCACATGAATGCAAGGATGAGCGCCCATGACTTCTGCAACAAAATATCAAGCCAACATACCTTGACAGAAGAATATGACCTCTGCAACACATCAAGGAGTAATGGTGACATCCTGCAATCAATACAGCGTTGAAAAGGCGTAAAAAGAAATGGGCCACAATCAATCAGATTTGATTTGGTAGCTGGGAAATGTTGTTGAACCATAACTCTGCAAAACTACAGTGAAAGAGAGCAGTTGACCGTTGGGGATTGAAAGTTGGTTGTTGGATCATGGATGGACAGCTAAGACTGAACATGGCCAAGTTTAAAACATCATCGTTGATCTCCACCATTAAATCAGGGTTGTTGATCTTTGAATATTGACCGTTGCCTCCCATTGCCCATTGTGCATCACACAAACCACTCCACCGCCTTGCTTCACAACAACGATGTGAAGCAAGGGTGTGATGCCACCTCAACCGTTAGATATTCTTTGTTTGATCTCACCCCTTCATCGCGCATCGCAGCAAGGCATTCACCGACAAAAAGAAAAGAGCGATGTGAAGAGACCTGTTGTGACCTTTTCACACATCGCCCCATCGCAAATGGGGACCCTAGTGGTTTTATCCTCTGGTAGTTTTGCTTCTGAGTTTCGGTCTGTCTGATGAGGTACTTAGAATTTGAAATTTTGAAAGTCATCCGAGTCATGAAATGATTGTGAACCCAAATCAATGATAGAACGTTGCCAAAGCGCTTAGAAGGCCTTGTGGACGAAGATCAACTGTCTATTCAATCAATTCTGACACTTCCTAAATTTTAGGGTTTTGACCCCGAGCCCCTATTTTTTAGGGACTTTTTTTTGGCATTTTTAGCACATTCAAGGATCCCTATTTTTTAGGGATTATTTTTAGAAAGTTTCTATTTTTGGAAAAATTTTATTTTTAGAAAGTTTCTATTTCGAGAAAGTATGCACAATTCATGGCTTCATGAAACATCAACTTCAAAGGGTTACAGGAGAAAATGGGTGGAAAAGTTTGAAAAATCTAAAAAATTCGCCTAAGGCATAGACTTGCATGGAGAAAATGAAAAATGGCGAAGTGCAAATGAAAATTGCAAAGAAGTCTCAAAGTCCGCCATAAGCAAATTGCAAAAACATCTCAAAGTCCGCCATAGGCAAACATGCAAAAGGATTGGCAAGTCCGCTCCATGCACTTGCAAATGCAAGTTGAAGTCCGCCCAAGATAAAAGTGGAATTGCAAAGTGGAGTTGAAGTCTACCCAGCAGCTTGCAAAGGGTAAATTGCAAAATAGTCTTGAAGTCCGCCATGTGCAAAAAGCACTTGCAAGGAAATGATGAAGTTCGCCCATGCACTTGCCAAAACATGTTAAAGTCCACCCAAGGAGTTGCAAGTGCTAGTTGAAGTCCGCCTAAAGGTAAAAATGGAAAATGCTAAGTGAAGATGAAGTCCGCCATGTGCAAAATGGCAATTGCAAAAATATCTTGAAATCCGCCCTAGAAAAAATTGCAAGAAGGTTGGCAAGTCCGCCAAAAGAAGTTGCAAAACACTCACAAAGTCCGCCCAGCAAGATAGATGGCAAAGTATTGACAAAGTCCGCCATAAAGCAAGTTGCCAAAACATGTCAAAGTCCGCCAAGCACTTGCAAGGAAATGATGAAGTCCGCCCAACACTTGCAAGTAAAAAATTGCAAAATACTCATAAAGTCCGCTCCAAGAAGGCTGGAAAGGGGTAAAATGCTAAGGGGTGCGCTCCAAGATGATTGGAGATGGTGAAAATACAAGGAAATTCGCCATATTATGAAATTAAATGACAATTACTAAGTAAAAATTCGCCCAAGCATGGATAAAGTAAAAAATTGCACAAGGCAAATACGCTGGAGTCGTGTATCGCATTGAAAATCACTTGGATGAACAAAGATTTAATTATTTGCCTAGAAAATCAAAAGATTTGAAAATTTGCCTAAGTCCAGACGATTGGAAATTTAATTAAAAAAATCAAATGATATGTCTGGCAAAATTGAAATTCGCCTAAGTAAAAATCTTGGCAAGATTAAAATTCGCAGAGGCATAGAGAGATTTAAAAAATTCGAAATTGCCTTTGGATAAAAAAATAATTAAATATTATTATTTAATTATTTTAACGAACGGGTTGGAAACAACACATAAAATATTTTATTTTCCAAAACCCATTTAAAGAGAAAATTCGAATTTCTCTAGGCAAATTGCTGAGAAAAGAAATAAGAAAAATAAACTTCACTCGACTGGCGGCAAAAATAGAAAATTTCTTTAATGACTTATGCTGGAGACGGAAATTGCCATTCGAAAGACAAGTGCCAGCCGAGTTCAAACTGAATTAATTGGAAACAATTAATTAGGTCGATTTTCTCAGCCTTAAATTGGCTTTGCATTTCATTTTCATTCATTCTTTCGAAAGCCAAGTTGAGAAAATTTGTTAAGGCAGAGAAGTTTGTGAAGTTTTATATTATTTTTTGTGAAGTAAAAGGCTGAAAGTACGAATTTACTTCAGCAGCAACACAGTTTTCATTGACAGGCAGAATTTACTTCCTCTATTTTTGACGAAGTTTTCTCTTTGCAAGCGATTTAATTCTTTCATTTCCAGCAACGATTGTTTTCACGAATTAACTCATCTAGTTTGCTGGAATTTATTTATGCGTAAATAATTTCTGATTATTAAATTTTTCTTTTGCAGATTTATGCTGAACGCCGGAAAATCATCGAAGAAGAAAATGAAGTTTGCAAGCAAAGGTGCGCCGTTGGAGTCTAAAATTATCTCCAAATGGAAGAATGTTGCGGACACTGATCTCGACCATGTTGACTTGGAGGAATTTCGAAAAAGAATGTACGGAAGTGACACACGCATGCCGACTCCAATTGCGCAAAGGATGATGCGAAATGGTATAGTTCAAGCTGCAGGATTTCCGCCAGCAGTCGAGTGTCCGGAGTTGATGGTAGAATGCGCCTTGCACTATAACGCTGAAGAAAGACAAATTGAGGCGCCTGATGGCAGAGTATTGGCATACTTAGGCGAGTTGGCTATACAAGAAACATTTGGCATTCCGGCTTACCACCGAACGTACTACCGGTCGAAGGAGGATGCGCAGAAATTGTACAAGGATAAACAACTCTTTGCATGGCCAACATGAACAAGAACTGGCTCGAAAAACCTAGATGCTCATCCAAGAGATTGCCCAAGAAATTACTCAGGCCATTTTTTAAGGAAGAATACGGAGACATAGTCTTGTTGCTGAACAGACTAGTAGGCAGTCCTCAAGGAGCGCCTTTTGAAAGCTGGATGTATTACTTCATTGATGAAGTATCTGCTGGGACAAAAATGATCAACTGGTCAAGGATGATCAGTGATAGTATTCATGAACAATTGGTTAACCTGGAGAAAACTGAATCCTTTCATATGGGTTCTTATATTGTGTATTCACTCGCTCGTACATACCGATATACCGGTCTGATATGCAAAGGTGTAGTCGGCAACAACGAAGGAGAGCTCAAAGTTTATAACTGCTATCCCCAATTGCAGTTGAGTGAGAAGTCACATTGGCGCAGGGCACATAACGCTTTCCTCATGTACATCACTCGGGTGCTGCAGGGAGGAATGCATCAAAGACTTACACCCGAAGCAAAAAGTTTAATCAGTAAATACAGATCCTGGTTCATCCAGTTTCCAAGATTTACGTACATCCGAATACAGGGATTCACGGAATCTCCTTACAAGTTGCCAATCTATCCTACTGACAAGATGATTTTACTAGAAGTAATCAGGCAGCTGGAAACATTCCAGAATATCCAGAGACCGAAGCAGAAAGCAGCTGTCACGTTTCCCTTGTTCATAGGAGACATGGTAGAATCCTGTCCGTCATCGCAAGCAGCAGACAATGCCAGGATAGAAATACAGTTATATCCGTTCACCTCATACAAGTCCAGAGGGGATTTTGATCCACTCAATCACATGGGAATGGTAAACGGAAGGAAATACAGGCACAGAGTTGACCTTGAAGATTTTTGGGCAAATGCTGCCGACGAGTATGAAGTAAGGAGAAGACTTTGGTCAAGATTATCCTTGAGCGTGATCAGGACAACCGAACTTTTCCGTGTACCTGACCAGCTAGATGACGATGAAGTGTACATACAGCCAGGATATGATGAAGGATTGCCGCTCCCTTCTGTCAAATGGTCAGAGCCTGAGTTAAGTGACTTAACAACCCTTATGAGACCAGTGGTCAAATACTCACAATGGTGGGTAGATCAGCGGGTACAAACATTGAAGCAACGAGGTGTGCCATTCACCTATGATTTAATGGGCGAAGCTGAATATTGTTCTTCAAATATTGGCGCTTCTCAGGAAAATGAACGGATCGAGCCTATCAACCCGAAAAAGAGGAAAGGCAAAGAGGTGGCAACAAGCGAGAAGCCGATCCTGAAGAAGCCTAAGGCCCTTCACTCAGCTGCATCTGGGAATATCAAGCAGCTACTGATTATGGAAGAAGAATCATGGGGAAATATAAGAATTCCTTCACCAGTGCTTGAAGGAAACACGGAGCCTATGCAGATTGAGCAGGACTTTCACCATTCTCCAACCGGCACAGAGATTTGTGAATCAGATGAGGACCTGAATGACAGGGAAGGCGACTTCCAAGAAGGGATGATTTCAGCCCTAAGGGGGATTCATGAGGACCCGCCGGCACAAGAAATCCAAGAGATTCAGGATATTCCGGACTGCGAAGACAATGGAGTCGAGCAGCCTACAATACCAAACTGGCTTAAGGAAAGAATTAAGGTTAAGGTACCAGTTGCAGCACCAGAAGCAGATGATATTGACGATTTCTTGGCAAGGTTAGAGCAAGTAAATACGAAAAAACCGGCCAAGAAATTCTCTACTATTCAAAGAGATGAGACTGGTAACCGCACAGTGCAAATTGCAGTCCCGACAGTTGAGAAACTGCAGGATGAAATTACTCCTGCCGATTATGCCATTACTGTGATTGATATTGGTCCATCTACCAAGGGGCAAGAAGTAGAAGATCTGGACAATTCCGTTTCCACCATTAAGTCCAGATTAGAAAAGGAGACTCAGAAAAAAAGGGAATATAAGATGGAGGTTGAGCGCCTGAAGGAGTATATCCGGCATTTGACAAGGCCACTCAACCAAGGCAACCAATCAAACCCTCTGCTCTCAAATGCATCACAAGAGCCAGTAGAAAGTCTTGAGAAAGAACTATCTACTGCTAGGGAAACACAAGAATGGATGGCAAGAAAAGAGAAAGAAGTAATGGCATTTGTGAAGAAGTTAGTACATGCTCATGGGCAAACTTCTTCCCTTCTCACAAGGATTGCAAATTTGACTGAGGCATGGGACGAATTGCAGGACTTGCAAGACAGAATCATTCCTTGCCTCCGCGATATAAGGAAAATTCCTAAGCAAAGGCTGATTGACAAGAAGATTATTGCAGCCGGGGCGGCTTACGACTTCAGCAACTGGTATTGCGCATTGGTCTCTCGTAGAGAAATGCTTGAAAAGGTTAAGGCAGAGAGTATCAAGGTCGATGAGCAAATAAGGAGCATCCAAAATGGCATCTTTCATATGGCTGCAGATATATTGAACAAAGACATTGTTCGAGAAAATGACTTGTGGCTGGATAATACGC
Source organism: Sequoiadendron giganteum (assembly GCA_007115665.2). Classification (NCBI taxonomy): domain Eukaryota; kingdom Viridiplantae; phylum Streptophyta; class Pinopsida; order Cupressales; family Cupressaceae; genus Sequoiadendron; species Sequoiadendron giganteum. Next base: position 789,563,422 of record CM021100.1, read on the forward strand.
AAAGGGAAGTGCAAAAGATTTTCTCCATCATGCCAATTTTGGGCGAAAATCTAACTAAAGCATTTGACCTGCTGAATATCCGTAGTACTTTCTTGCAGCATGAATCAGAATGGGCAGTTGTCTTTGCTGATGGTGCAGATAGTTTGGACCTGCTGGAATACAATGTCAGCACCTTGCTAGACATTACCATCGAGGAGATTGGCGCCATTGTGTCTAGGTTCGTCGAACGAGGCATTGCATGAGTGGATAAGGATACAACCGCCAATGGGTGACTCATCTGTCAGTTAACTGATCGATGTTTTGGGCAACCCTAATTAGGGTTTTCGTGTTTAAATCTGGGCCCTTGATTTTGTTTCAATCTTGGCCATTCATTGTATCGGGGAATTCTATAAGTACCCTTTCTTTTTCATTTCAAAGAATCGGAAGAAATCAGAAAAACTGTTATCAGAGGATTAGAGATTAGATTTTGAGTTAGAATTAGTTTCTTTTAGAAGTAAGAGAAGAGTTGTATGAAATTGTTGTGAAAACCATTGAGATAATAAAATTCATAATTGCATGAGTTGCTTTGAAACCTTTATTGTTAAATGGGTGCATGGTTGCATATTTGCTCTTTCTCGTAGGATTGTTGTAGATCAAAATTTATTTGTTAGTGGAGCGAGAGATTGATGTTGAGGATTGAAAGTAACTTAGCTCATACTTTTTTCAAATGGATGCTTTTCATTTGATGTGCAAAGTTAGACTGAGCTCTTGATATAAATGCTTTTAAAACGTTTACTTGAATAATATTGTTCGAATTGATGGTGTTATTTATAGTGAAAAATCTCAAGCATAAATCCCAGAAGATTGCACCTGCTTTCGTGTAGTTGTCGTTTTTCGAGACGAAGCAAAGCATGGTTTCCTTTAAGTTGCATCTGATCGTTACCGTCTCCTAGTTCCTTAGGTTTAGCATAAGATTTCTCCCCCCTTTCCTTTTTCTTTTTTATTTTTATCCAAAATCAAAAAATCCAAAAGATACAACACTGCATTCAAACTCTTGCTTTCAAAGTAAATTACTACAATACTATGCCCCCTTGGGTTACCAGCAAACCTCATACTACCACAGAGCCTATCCGCACCCCAACTTAGGAACATTGGAATTACCTTGTGATCTATCTAGCAATCTTAGCACGAAAGGTGATTTTTATCAAGAGAGGATAGAGCATCTCCGGAGACTTTATTCTATTGTGTTCGTGTGTGTCACAAAACACGCATCAACAAGACCTCCAATGGCGAGAATATTCGCAAGAATATTCTCTCACTGGCCATCGCATATCACAGTAATGTTTCAAAACTCCACTTGTACCTTGGTGATGTGAAGTCCCTAGCGATGACCATTGGATCTTTGCCTTTAAATTTGAACCGTTGGACGTGCATCGTGAGAGTGAAAAACAAGGGCCAATAGATTGCAGCAATACACGATGCAAAAGAATAGAGTTCATCACTCATCATAGAAATGAAACCGATGAACGATAAGGTTTCAACGATGGGTGATACAACTACCTAAACAGCGGAAATTAGCACCTGACTTAAAAGTTGTTTCAAAATGGGGGCCGCACCTAGGTAATAGAATGATTTACTTTACAACAAAATGAAAGGTTTTGAAACCATGTCGGTGGCCGAAAAGAGTTCGCGAATGCATGAAGATACTGACAAAGGACCAAACAACACCAAAGGATGCATACACTATCGGTAAAACCAAAAGGTTTTGGAATTGTGTTGGTGGCCGAAAAGGTTTGAAAACTAACCAAAGACTGACAAACCTTAGACCTAGTCAAATTTTAAGAAGGTGCACAGGTACAAGCGGTGAAATTGGGCGAGGGGCCAATAAAAGAATGACCGCCCAAGACATAAGTTAAAACTTAATTGACCTGGAACCGAGCACAACAGGTCAACGCGAAAATAGAACAAAAGTGCAAGGCATGGAACGATTAAGGTTTTGAGAGGGTTTAAGCCCTACATGCAATTCAAAACCCTAATCAAACACGATTAAGGAGCTTCAAAACTTCAAAGACCCAAATTCATCAAAAATAATCATGGATTTCAACAAGATGCACGCATAGGATCTCTCTAATTGGATATAAATGATGTGCATCCAAGGGTGGCATAAAATATGTCAACAGTTTCCTCTCCTTACAAACCTCCTCCAAACAACGCACATCAAGCTAGAACCTGCTCTCAAACAATTGATTTTACAAACCTAGTCATATCGAAGAGAGGAGGCACCACCTCATTAATACACCCAAGGGTATTGCATCAATAGCCTAAGGTAGAGGAGGCTCCATGTGGGACGTTTTTCTTCTAGGAATTTGTGTTCTTAAAATCATACTTAGCAAAATCGTCGAGTTTTCAGCGAGCCTTGAAAAACTCACGAGCTTTTTGGCCTGGAGAGTTTTCCCAGGTTAACTCGTTGGGTGAACTTGCTGAGTTTTTGGCTAAAACTCGCCAAAAACTCAATGAGTCCATACAAAAGACTCGTCAGAGCTGGAAATAACAAGCCCCCAGGTACAAAAAGTTCATTTCACAAGAAAAAAACATTCCAAACTTCATTTGCAAAGCGAAAAAACCCTTCCCAACAAGAAAAACACCATTCCAACATTTTTCTATCGAGGAGAGATGATCTAAATGGATTCTTTTGCAAATTTCGAAGGCAAATTCAAAGCACAAGTAGGTTTTTGGTTTTTTTTTTGGTCTAAATCATTTTGCTTCGTAAATCTTGCATCTAAATTGAAAAAAAAAAGGTAGGTTGTTTGCAATTAAATTCCAAAAAACAAGATACATCACTATTTTTGTTGATTTTTTCTGATTTGTTTCATTATTCTCACTATTTTTTCATACTTCGGTTTTTTTTTTTTTCATCTTTTTTTTCAAAAAAATGTTTAGAATGTTTAGATTAGATAATTCTTTTACTAATTTAAACACATTTATTTCGATTTAAATCAAATTTAGGCAGATTTTTAATGAATTTATGTATAATTTAGGTTTTCTTTTGTATTAAAAATATCATATGTTGTACTTTATTTTTGTATGTGTAGGTTAAATACACAATCTAATGGCAAATAGAGAGGCTTTTGGTTCAGGTTCAGCCTCAAGCTTTGCCCCATCGGTGCCTATGCCACCATCGGTTTCAAACTCTCATCCTGCAGGAGATAGAGACCCTACATGGAAGTATGTTGTGCAAGGACCAACACCTGGATCGATTGTTTGCATTAAATGTCATAAGGTACATCATGGAGGCATAAATTGCCTCAAATACCATCTTGCAGGCATTACTCATCATGATGTCAAGCCTTGTCCTGAGGCCATAGAAGAGACAAGAAGAGAGATGAATGCCCTACTTGCAGCTACTGAAGAGAAAAAGTTGCAAAGGGAGAGGACAAAGGCAGCCATAGCAACAAGCATAGCTAGTGGTCATGGTCATCAACAAGTAGAGTCTCTATTAGATGAGGAGACAGGTCCTGACATTGTGGGCTCTCTTTGTGGCCTAATATTGTGGGCTCTCTTCGTAGTCCACGCATTCGTGGCACATCGGCCTCCAGCCACCCACTTCCTCTACTTCAAGTAGAGTGCCACCACTTACATCTTCACCCATACCACATAGTTTTTTTGTGCCAAGAACACACCCGGAGCACAGCCATCATTGGAGGCTACAAGGTGGAATAGGGAGGTGCATGAACATGCCGACATGGAATGTGCAAACTTTTGGTAATTCAATAACATTCCATTCAATGTGGCAGGTAGTCTTTATTGGGACAATTTGGTTACCGCATTGACAATTGCAGGAAAAGGCTACAAGGCACCTTCTCATAGAGACTTGAATGGGAGGTTAGTCAATTTATATTTTATGCTAAGTTTATGTTATTTAATTTAAATTAATTTAAGTTGAATTTAAGCTATAAACTTTGTACTTGTAGGTTGCTCACAAATGCAACCGAAAGGGCAGTGCAAGTAGTGGAAGAGCAAAAGAAATAATGGAAGAGATATGGCTGCACCATTCTTTCCGATGGGTGGACGAATAGGAAAAACCGCACCATCCTTAATTTTTTGGTTGCTTCAAAAGGTGAAGTTGTAATTTTGAAATAGGCAGATGCCTCGAACAAAATAAAAAATGCAAAAACATTGTCTACATTGTTGAAGGAAGTTGTCATGGAGGTGGGGATAGATAATGTGGTGCAAATCATCACGGATAATGTAACAACATATGTGGCAATTGGCAGATTACTTGAAGATAGACATCCTACACTTTTTTGGTCACCTTATGTAGCACATTGCCTTGATCTTCTTTTAGAGAAGAGGGACATAGGCAAACTTGATTGAGTGACATCAATTATAGATGATGCAAGGAGCATCACAAAATTTATCTACAATCACCCTTGGGCTCTTAGTTTGATGAGAGATCAGACGCAAGGGAAAGAGTTGGTGAGATCGGGTGCCACAAGCTTTGCAATAGTTTTCCTAACATTGCGAAGCATTAAGGATTATTTGACTCCTTTAAAACAAATGTTTGTGAGTCAAGCATGGCTAGACTCAACTTATGCAAGGAAGCCTGAAGGAGAGAGGGTTGCACGAATAGTAGGTGTCGGAGCCCTTGGTTAGAGTTCTCCACTTGGTACATGGGGATGAAAACCCAATGGGATATATTTATGAGGCCATGGATAGGGCCGAAGAGGCTATCAAAAGTTATTACATGGGTGACAACCTCAAATTCAATCCAATATGGGAGATTGTTGATAGGAGGTGGAACAATCAACTCCACCAACCCATCCATGCAATAGGGTACTTCCTCAACCCTAGTTTTTTCTTCTCAGACAACTTCTCTGATCCTAATGGAGATGTTATGGAGGGGCTCATGGCATGCATTCAGAGGATGGCACCAAAGGTTGAGGTGAGAGACAGCATTGTCCAAGAGTTGGAAAATTACAAGGAAGAAGAGGTAGGCTCTTTTCTTCAGATCTAGCTATCCAAGGAAGAACCACTTAGACAGCAAGTATAAAACTGGGATTCTTTAAGTTTATTTCACATGCATCTTATAATTTGATAAAATGTGTTTTGAGTTTTGACTTTGTTTTCTAACTCTTCAATATTATTTTTTGTAGAGGCTTAGTGGAAAAGTTAGGGTGGAAATACCCCAATTCTCCAAAGAATTGCCCTCCACATACTATGTCACCCTTGTAGTGCATCCAACTGTGAGCGCAATTGGAGCTTGTTTCAGTCCATTCACATGAAAAAGAGGAACAAATTGGCTCAAAAGTGCCTCAATGACCTTGTTTTTGTGCAATACAACCTTCGGTTGCGCACAAAAAGGGTAGAGGACAAATCACAAGATCCTATTGATTTGGATGAGATAGATCCTTACAGTGATTGGACAAGGTGGGATGAGCAGCCTCTATTGTTTACCACGGACGAGATTCTTGATTTTGAGAGACAGACAATGGAGGATGTAGGTGCAACAGGAGATGTAGGTTTAGAGGCCATTCATGAGGATGAGGAGGCATTGCTAATGCCAGCTACTTCCAAAATCAATCAAATTTAATAGAAAACACTTTAGCACTCATTTATGGACTAATTGGATTCATTTTTTCATAGAATTTTGAAAAAAAAATGTGTTTCTAAAGAAATTTAAGCAATTTTTTAAGTTGCCGAGTTTTCCTCAAGTTTTTGCCGAGTCAATATTTTTGGGGCTGGCGAGTTTTTGTTGAGTCCGAGTTTTCCAACTACGCTTATAATATTCTTGTTACAAAGACGGTTGCCCGTTGCACCAAAAGATCGACCTGTTAATGCCTAATACAACTGCTAGAGTTAATGAATCCATGGGAGTGGTTAAGCCATATCACAAACTTGAGCATTGCGCTGCACAGCACAAGGAGACCAAGGGCACACACCTTGCAACAATCCCCCCTAGCACAAGCAAGGGGTTCGAACCTGTGACCCAAGCTCTAATACCAATTGTTGCAAAGACGATTGTCGTTGCACCAAAAGATCGACCTATTAATGCCCGATACAACCGCCAGAGTTAATGAATCCACGGGAGGCGGTTAAGCCATGTCATGAACCTGAGTGTTGCATTGCACAGCACAAGAAGACCAAGGGCACACACCTTGCAACAATTCTTGCACCCTTTGTAAGCATGATTGAACCCATGGCAATTATGACACATCACTGAGGAGTTACTCATAGACAATCTTTTGCACTCATTTGCCTAGTTTAGAGGATAAGGTGATCAAAGAAGAGAGCACCTTATCCACATTAGCATTAACGTAAAATTTGGCAAACAATAAGCGAGTTCTAGACTTGGTCACCCTATCAATAGCAATGATTTGATCAAATGAGGTAGCAATACTTGATATTACTTCCTCCTCCCAATATTCCAACGGCAAGCCAAGAAGTCTAAACCAAATTGAGACTCTACTAATGCTTTCCTTCTCCAAGTCAAAGCCAAGATGTCATTTTTTAAGAGGCAAGAATCGCCAAGAAGCCATGGACCAGCCAAGAGGGTCCAAACACAATCTTCATACAAAGAAAAAATTATCAAAAAAATATCCCTTTGACATAGCTAAGATCTCCAATAGGACACAAGTTTTTCATTTACTCTCAGCCCATATTTTGAAAGCATCAATATTATGCCTAGCCCCTAAAAACTTTCCAATAAAATAAGTCCCCAACTTGGAGGAAGCTCTACCAACAACAGAATTAGGGGGCATTAAGGAACAAATAGTTTCCCTTTTCAACAAGATCCAAAGAAAAATATTGAGCAAGAAAGGAGTTGTCCATACCTTTGATAGCTTCAATCCATGACTTCTTCCAACAAAGACAACAACTGCTACCAAAAGCAACCCCTAGAACTTGTGGCCCCCTTTAAAGACAAACTAACCTCCCTTGCCTCCAAACATTGACTACCTGTAGGGCAATCATTTCACACTAAACAATCATGAGGAGAGCAAGGCTACATAGGATTCTTACATTGCCCTGCCAACTCAACCTCCAACTCAAGAGAAGTTAGAGAGCCTAAGACCTACAATGCAACTTTTGAATCAAGCTCTCTATCAACAACCTCCACAATTCTATCTCCACGTCTAGTGCTAGCACCACACCTAGCCTCAAACAATTCACAAGGGGTAGGAAAGGCTCCAACCCTACTATTTTTCTCCTTCACACAAGCATCAAATGCAAAAACCTTGGCATGATCCCCCACAACTCTTGCGAAACAAGGGGAGAGGAGAAAGACTCTATGCCACCCCTTACCCTAACCACCTAGATCCTTCCCTATAACAAGAAAAGATAGGATAGGAGACTTATCACAAGCAAGTCGAGAATCCGAGCTAGCATAGTACAAGGGTTACCAAATACACCATCTCCTTCCCCTGGTACATGTGCCAACATACCCATTATAGATACAAGTATGATACAACTTAGATATAGCTTGGGTGCCATGCCCAGCCATATCCAAAATGTGAGAAAACTTGGAGTCACACCAAATACATCTAGAATCAGTGAATGAATCAACTAGTTGTATCCAAGTGTAACAATTTTTATAAAAAAAAAATTAAACCCTAAAACATCAAAGAAAAAATTTTAAGTGTAAAAAACATAGTAAAATACTAAAATAGGCTAAAATCCAATTCAATAGGCAATAGCCCCTAGGAAATCACGAGAATTTTTCTTTCTAGTCAAAAAAAATTAAGTTTAATTTTATCTTTATTAATAGCGGTGCACCACTCCACCACCATCCCCTCGCCATCCCCAACTCTAGGACCTTGGTCCCCCCATCCCCGCATCTTGAGACTTTGTGGAACATAGTATGTTTAAAATTAAAATCTAAATTTAATATTTTAAATATTAAATATTATTGTATTCAATGTTAATATAAAAAAAGATTAAAAAATATTGTCAAATTTTAAAATTTAATATAATAAATTTTCTAAAAAAGCAAAAAAAACAAAACAAAATAAAGACAAACTACAAAAAAACTAAAGGGAAACAAAAAAATTAAAAATCAGATGGATTTATGTGGCCATCTCTACCTCCCACAGCCATCATATATGCTTCTATACCAGCAACTACAAGCTCTCCGCTCAACACGATAGCCTGGACTCTGACCTTGCAACAACAAGCAACACCATCACCACATCTACAACAAGCGGACAGCAAACAACACTGTTTAATATCAAAAACACATGCATAGGCTATTAACGACTCACATAAGTGAAAACAAACATTCACAAGTCTAGAAAACCCTAATCAAAAAAAAAAAAAAAATTAATATATTTTAATAAGAAAACCCAAGATTTTGCATGTGAATTTTTGGGTATGCGTTTTGGCACAGGAATGGGAAATGCCAATTTACTTGGGACTTGAATACAGTTTGTTATGGAGATGTACATACATAAAATATGAAAAAACATAGCCACAATATCAATGTCATGTGCGTAATCAACATTAAATTAAACAAAAATTTGAAAAACACTTCATAATTTAAAATCTCCTAGGTTCATAAAATATGATTTGTGAGCAAGGTTAAGGTTTTTTTTTCAACTTTTAGCAGACACCTTATGTTTCCACAATGACAGATCCACTGATCATGAAGAACCATTATGTTTCAGGGAAAATCAGAATCAGGATCAGCATAATTCTGTTTCAGTTCAGGTATGGAGAGGCATACTGGAGAATCCATCAACATACAAATTAAGCATTTATGTCTACTGCTTAAAAATTCTTTTGAGCCTCATTCTTAAGAGAAACAAAACGGACAATAAGGATGGTAAAACTAAACAAATCCTAATATAATGATGCCTCCAAGCACAAGTGTTGGAATGTATCTCTGAAGGGCAGAACATCTAACACTTAATGATCAGAGCCATTGCAAAGACAAATCAAATCAGACAACATACCATCTGATGCCATTAGTTGAAGCTATGGCAATACTGAGATTTTGAGCAGTGAAAACTGGAACACCTTTCAAGTGCTTTCCCCTTCCTAGCCCAGATTTCTCTCGAAGAAGTTTCTTGGCCTCCTTGACCTGTTCGAAGAGTACAAATTCTTCTTTCAGTAACAGTTACAATCTACCAAAAATAGATGAAAAATATAACTCAACAAACCTTCTAGTTCACACCTGTTTTTCATTGGGAATAAATTGGAACATGTGAGGCCTCTCCTGTAGAAACAAATTAAACAGAATCAAATATTGAAACAAGATCTAGAACATTAAGCACTGCATTTTTTCTAAAGTTTACATTTAAAGACTAGTAATGAACAGAACTTGATTTGAGAGTACAAAGGCATTCTCCACTTTCCAAGCTAAATTATTTAGTTTCCATGGTCTAGCAATTGGATTGCTATTACAGAAAGAGAGAGTCTGCTAAATACTAGTTTCGATACACAATTGCAAGCAGTAATTAATCCCATGGTGTATATTGCCTGAACAAGCCAAGGGATCAACATCAAAATATCAAGCCTTGATTAATCTGCACAAAAATATAATATGATGACATGAAGGAAACTGGACTTCAAGAAAGTTTTAATTTGATTTATGTATTTAACCAAGCCTACACAAAAAAAAAAAGCTAGGTTACCGGTTCAGGTTCAGATTCAATGGTTCAGTTTGCGGATTTGGGCAAAAAAAATTTGGGGGTTGGGTTCGTTAATACAAAAAAATATAAAAACCAGAAATATATGCATATTTGCAGCAGTAATTAAGTTCAAAATACACCACCATATTAATAGTCAAATAACATAGCAAAAATACACCACCAATTTCATAGTCATAATAAAATATTAGTGAAACTCAAATGTCATGATATTGGTTAAAGTTCAAACATAAAAATGTCAAGTGTTGACAATCAGCCATCATTGATCATTGATCAAATATCATATGGGTCATCAAAAATATCATCATCACCATCCATATTAGATGGTGTATGTAGTGGTAAATTAGAAGAACCACAAATAGCACCACTTGCACTAGCACTGCCACTAGCATTGACACTAGAACTCTCATGCTCACTAGCTGGCTCATAGTCATAATCAACATCAAGTATACCAAAGTGGCTTGTTGAAGCATCCAAGTCAAGACGCTCTTCATCAATATCCCACTTCCTTGTGCCTCCTTTGTAGGCACTTTCTTTGTGTGTAAGGAGCCTATACACCAAGTCCTATGTCGTTTTTGAATGTAGTCTATTGCGCTTTACTAAGTGGATGAAGGAGTGCGTGCTCCAATTCATCTCAGATGAAGATGAACTAGCAACCTATTAAGACCAAAATAAATAGTTAAGAGTTACAAAATTTAACTAATTAAACTATAAATAAAAATAAAAATTACAAAATATAAAACTTAAATTTAAAAGATAAAAGATTTTGACTATAAGACTTCCTTGGGATAAACTTTTGATTGCAAGAGGTTGTAGGTACATGTATGCTTGGCCATTCACCAACTATGAGCATTGACCATGTACTTGTCTCGAAGAGCATCAAGAACACAATCACTAGAGCATTCAAAACCCATGAACTCAGCCCTCACTACATCACGTCAATCACGATCAGTGAAGAGTCTACAAAGTGTTGCCTTGTATCCTTGAGCTACTTCAGCATCTCTATATGGCGCAACTCTTGTTGTCACAAAAAGTAGCTGAGCATTGTAGTATTTGGGAATCAATGCAAAAGCAAGAAGATGCAAGGGAGTGGTCATTTTGTTCCATCTCTCTACAATGATTTGTGTAGCTCTTTGAAGAACTTTTCTTCACGATCTTGCTCTTTTGCATTGATGATGGATATCATCTTCTCAATCATTGAGTCAATGCCATCATATACTTCACCCAAACAAGGTCCATCTTGTTGATGCGTGTTTTGTGACACACACTAACACTCTAGAATAAAGTGTCCATAGACGCTCTATCCTCTCTTGATAAAAATCACCTTTCGTGCTAAGATTGCGAGATAGGTCACCAGGCAATTCCAATGTTTCAAATTTGGGGTGCGGATAAGCTCTGTGGTAGATGTGATTTGCTAGTAATCACGAGGGGACTTACGCTAGGTTTGTTTAATTCACAATGAAGGTCTAGGCAATAAAGCTCTATTGTTTGGGTCTCGGATCAAACAAACTAAAAAAGGAGATAAGGGTTTAGAATTTCTAAGCTACTCCCTAAGAATCCAAGAGACGGTATTAACTTGGTGAAACCACTAACCACGCTTTGCTTCGCCACGCTCAACGACAACTACACAAAGTGGGTGCAATCTTCTAGGGTTTTGTGCTTAAGATTTCTTTACTATGAACAACATCATCAATAGAACAGTATTATTCGAAGTAAACATTGAAGCATACACATCAAAAGCTCAGTCTAACTTTACGCATTGAATGAAAATCATCCATTCAAAGAAAGTATGAGCAGAGTTACACCATAAATTAATACTTATCAAATCTTGCATTCGTCTAACATACATGTAATAAAATCTAAACTATGATGAGGGATAAGAACCATGCCAACTCCAAAATAAGAGAAATAATCACCATCAATTTGAACAATGCATTACTTATTACTTTGGCAGTCATATGCAACAATTTACTTATCTCAACATGTTTTGCAACATGCTCCCATGCTTTACAAATGAGGGATGAGCTCAATTTATAGGCTCCCCAATTACAATTCAATGGCCAAGATTAATTTAGAATCAACGGCCAAGATTACAAAATAAAACCCTAATTAGGGCTTGTCATAACTAACTCTTCTCGACCAATGAGAAAATTACACTTGGGACACTTGTCCTTCCTGCTAAATATGAACCAACAATAAAAAAGGAAGTTTCCGCATTGTGGAGTGCCAGGTTCATTGAATCTGGACGTGCCATCTTTGAACAATTTGATTGGTCGAGGCGCCACTTTAGCAGGTTGGATGTCCTCCTTGGTCACCTTGTTCATTTTTCCATGTTTTCTTTCCAACACTTAGTCAAAATTTGATCCTTTTATTGTAGGAAAATTCCACACTTAGCCATTTTTTTGCTTCCTCTTGGCAAATTTTACCATGTTTGTTTCTAACCTTGGCGGACTTTGGCACATGTCATGCCAATTTTCTATTATGCTTGAGTGGACTTCCTCATTGGCAGGCCAATTCTTTTTCTTTCTCCCTGGCGGACTTCGTTGTGTCTTGGACATGCTCAAGCGGACTCGGCACTTGGCTTGCCAATCACGTCTTTTTTCCATGCCTTAGAAATTTTCACCATGCTGTGGGGGGGGCGGACTTTGCTTGTGCCTTTCCAATTGCCAGGGCGGACTTGGCAACTTCTCTGACATCTTTCGTGCTTGGCGCACTTTGCCAATGCCTTAGAAATTTTTTATCATGCTGGGGGTGGCGGACTTCACACTTGTCTTGCCATCCTTGATGCTTGGTGTATTTTGACCAATGCCTTAGAAATTTCTCTTCCATGCTACGGGGCGAACTTTGGAACTTCCTTGCCATGTTGCCTTCATCCAAGGGCGGACTTCCAGTGTGCTTTGTCACTTTGCAAACTACATGGCGGACTTGCTTGCCGCCTTGCCATTTTCTTCCTTCTTCTGGCGAATTACCTCATTGCCAAACATGCAATTTGAATTTTTTTTTTCTAATTTTTTAAATGTCTAGACTTAGGCAAAATATTAAATTTTATTCCTCAAATTTTCATACTTAGGCAAAAAGACTTCAATTTCCATTTCTCCAAGTATTTTTCATGCAATTCAAGGCCTAGGCGCACTTGCCTTGTGTAATTTTTCATTTTACCAAGCTTGGGGCGGACTTACACTTGCAATTTGCCATTTAAATTAACATATGGCGAATTTACTCTTGCAATTCTACCACTTCCAAACATCTTGGAGCGGACCTCTTCACATTCCCACCCTTCTCCAACCTTCTTGGGGCGGACTTCACATGTCACTTGCCATTTTTCCACTTGGGCGGACTTTGTCATTGTCTTGCCATTTTACTTCTAGGCTGGGCAGACTTCATTGCACCTTTGCAATTTCTCCTTTATGCTGGGCGAACTTCATTGCACCTTTGCAATTTCTCCTTTATGTTGGGCGGACTTCATCATGTTCATGCCATTTAACATATGGCGGACTTCACATGTCACTTGCCATTTTTCACCTTGCTGGGCGAACTTGCTAGCCTTCATGCCATCTCCCAACACTTTGGAGCGGACTTGCTAGTCTCCATGTCATCTACCTTGGGGCGGACTTGGCTCATACTTAGCCATTTTTTGCATGTTGCTGGGCGGACTTCCACCATGTCTTGCAATTTCTTGGGCGGACTTCCTTGCACCTTTGCAATTTTTTCCTTGCCGATGGCGGACTTGGCTTGCACTTTGTCATTTTTCCATGGGCGGATTTACATGATGCTCTGTAATTTCCTTGCAACCTACATGGCGGACTTGCTTGTTCCTCTGCCATTTTTGTTTCTTCATGCTTGGGCGAATTTAGCACATGCATGTCCATGCCTTAGGCAAATTTCCAGATTTTTCAAAATTTTCACCCATTTTTTTTTTTGTAACCTTCTGAAGTTGATGTTTGACAAAGCCATGACCTGCACACTTTCCAAAAATAGAAACCCTACCAAAAATAGAAACTTTCTAAAAATAGCCCCTAAAAAATAGGGATTCCAGAATGGGCTAAAAATGCCAAAAAAAAGTTCCTAAAAAATAGGGGCCTGGGGTGAAAACTCTAAAATTTAGGAAGTGTCAAAATTGACTGAAATGACAGTCGATCTTCGTCCACAAGGCCTTCTAAGCACTTTGGCAACGTTCATGCATTGATTCTGGTTCATAATCATTTCTTGACTCGAATGACCCTTCAAATAAAAACTCAAACTCCTCATTGTAAAAGAAACATGGTAATTAGCAGTTGCCACGCTAAGGCAAAAAAAACCAAAAGCAAAAAAAAAAAACAAGAGGGTCCCCATTTGCAATGGGGCGATGTGTGAAAAGGTCACAACACATCTATGTCAGTATAATGGATCATGCTCAATATGGACTCAATAAAACTAAGGAGATACTCAACACGATCCCACCCAATATCATCTAGGATCATTTGCTTAACCTTTTTAGCCCATGCAGTGCTAGATTGCCTCCATATGGACCAATTAGGGTTGATGACCATGTTAAAGAGTGCCTCACGAACCTTCACAAGTCGTCTCAACACAATTGTGTTGGAGGCAAAACCGGTCTTAGCAACCTGTTTGAAAATCAAAATAAAATAAAATTTAAATTTACAAAAATTAAAATAAGATTTAAATTTACAAAAATTAAAATAAAATTGAAAATATCACTAAAGTGAATTGTGAAACATGTTTATAATTTAATTTACCTTCAACAGCCCCAATTTTGAGAATGTTCTAAATATGCCTTGTGACATGGTGATTGGTGATGAACATTTGGATGTCTTAGGCCTTAGTATACAATTGTTTGATCCAATCAATTTTGTTGCCAATTTTTTGTAGCTTTAGGTTGAGGGAGTGGACAGCACAAGGTGTCCAAAAAATGTGTGAATACCACTCCTCAACCAATAACCCAATAGCCCTACAATTTTTCGCATTGTCTGTTATAACTTGCACAACATTTCAAGGGCATACTTCATCAATAGCTTGACAAAGAATGTTAGCAATAAGTGCACCATCCTTCACCTCTCCTTCACAATCCACTGCTCTCAAAAGCATTGACCCTTTAGGGGACACTACAATAACATTGATCAATGGGCGATTTTTTGCATCTTTCCATCCATCAGAAACGATAGTCACCTCTATTTCAATCCACGAATCCCTTATGGGCTTTAAGGAGTCCTCTACAAATTTCACCTCTTTATCTAATAAGGTCTTATGCACCTTCGGATAAGGTCTTATGCACCTTCTCAAAACCTAGGCCCATATACCCTTTTGGAGCCTCATTAATAGATTTCACTATTTTTTGCCAATATGGTGAGCGAACAACATTGAATGCCAATCCATTCACATAGACACATGTCGCTATGTCTTGATTGGCAATCTCTCTAGCCTCATTCTGAAATGAAATTTCCAACGGCCCCTTTGATCTCTTATGTGTAGAGGTCATAGTTTGCTCTTCAAGTATGGACATAAATGGATGGCTCTCTGTAGGTGGAAAATGAAAAGGCACTGTAGGGGGCTTCATCCCTCGAGATCCTTTCTTTATCAAAGGATGATTTGATCTACGGCCTACTACATGGTCTACTTTTTCTTGCTCTTCAATATATGTCGATACTTGCATTTTTGGAATGCCTTTATTATCTTCACCCGAACGAGATTTGATGCCTAGTTCTGGGATCTTGCACAAATGACCTTTCACTCGACTATATGAGCTCGAATATCTAACTTTACAATGACCACAAATCCAAACATAACCTCCACCACTTGGAAGTTGTACCATTTCAACATATTTCCAAAGGGGGGATTTTGGGTCTGTTTTGAAACAAGATTGGATCGTGGAGCTCGAAATAGTTTCCATTGTAATACCTAAGGCAACAAGTTCAATAAACAACACATTCCATTTAATCAAAATATTGAAACTAAATAACTTAATTCATTTTTAAAAATTAAGCATGTGTTATAGATACTTAGAAGAATGAAAACAAAACAAAAACTTCAAAACAAAACAAGAGAGTTCATTTGTAATAAACATGTAGAAAAAAGAAACCAAAAGACATCAAAAAACCTACATCTTTTGAAGAAATCTTCCTCTACGATCTTCTTGGCAACAAACAAACACTTGAAAACGCTTAGGAATAGCACAACAACCAACTTTAACCGTTCAACAGTCAAACTTCAACTCTATTCGTGTTAGTTTTATAATGATCAGATATATCAAAACAGAAAGCACTCAAAAAATGCAATACATGAGACAAAGAACACCACAAGATACCCTGGGAAAACCCTCCAACCTGAGGGAGAAAAACACAGCCAATATATCTCCTATATATTGATTTAATAAGAGCAGAAATCTGCTTACAACTCAGACCTAACACAAGATCTCTCTTAGAACAAAGAACAGCACCTCTCCTAGATGCAATGAACAAACAATATGTTTCTCCTTAAAACAATCTGCTGTATGAAATACTTGACCTGCTGCAATATGCGAACTTCTTCTTGAACAACTGCTGAAAATGACTTGATAATAAAATGAATGAGAGACACCTTGTATATATACACAATGGAAGGAAGGATCAGGTCTCTTCATGAAGGAGGTTGGCCCAACCAAGAGAAGTGTCTTTTCATAACAAAAAGTCGGCCTCCAAAGAAAGTCGCACTATTCCATAAAGGCGATTTTATTTAATATTAAATCATATTTATTTATTATGACTTCCAATATTTATCTTTTGATCATATTTATGATAAGGCACTTCTTCAATTAATTCGTATAAATTAAATAGCTCTAGCTATTATTTAATTTATCATATGAAGAATTAGATTTGCTGGAAGAAGATTCCGAAGCTACTCTAAACATCAACAATTCGTGCAATGGCAAGCAAGAAAATAAGTTCAGCTATGGAGGTAAAAAAAATTGTTTTTCATTCACAAATTGATAAATGAGTTTGTTTTCGCCTATTAGGTGTTTTAGGAGGCATCAATTAGGGTTGGGGGCTTTTTTTAATGTTTTAAAGTCAAAAAAAAACTAAAAACTGCGCCCAAGCCAAATTCGCCTCGGGTTCAACAGGGCCAGGCCCGCATGCTATGGGTCGGACCCTGTACGGACCTGTAGGGAACTGGACCCGGACCGGGGCCCAGGCCTTAACCCCAGCAGACCAGTAAGATAGAAAAAAAGCATAGAAGAAATTGGCACCAACTACACAAATAAACAGGCAAAACTCGCCATCAAAAGGCTGATAAAATCTTAAAAAAGAAGAGAAAGCTTGCAAAGACACTAGAAAACAGATATCACAAACAGTAATAAATGAAATCCTCCACCCAAACCATACAAGTTTCCTGCTGTTGTCAATTTAGTTGGCCTTTGAGCTTTCATTTTCCTTAGTGATCATATGCTGGGCAATAGTTTAAAGTCTACAAATTTGTAAAGATCATTAACCCATGCAAATCACAAAATGGTAGCAGATTGTAACGGTATCCATCTAAATCAAAACATACGAGTATCCAATCCATCGTACAACAGTAATAAAATTGGCAAATAGTTAAAATGCATAATTCTACAATATATTTCAATGATCCACCAATACTAAATACCATTTGACAGTACTTTTTTTGGTTGATTAAGATAAATCTTATCCCTGCTTTAGCTATGTAAGCGAGACAGCAGTGCCAATAAGACATGGTTGACTTCTATTCTATAGATTTTGATGAACCTTTTTGGCAGTACTGGAACTATAAAAAATAATTGGCCTAAAAAATAAAAATAAAAGTGAAATGCATCTTCAAATCTGAATTTTGATCAATGACATTTGAGGCTCAGAAAGCCACACAATTTCCTCACTCCCTTTTCTTACAAAACATGTTATTAGCCATCAGCTCCATTAGCCAAGGAAATCATTTAACTGGCATAGTTGTTAGTAACTAATGGGGCCTGAGGAGTCTCTACTCATTAGTAGAAGAACCTGAAACAAGTACAGAAACATTCCACTCATCAAGGGTGTGCATGCAGCAGCCATCATGGCCATGTGTCAAGTTAAAGTTCAAGCTCAAGTTCGTGTCCACGTCCATGTCACTATCCATGTCCATGTTGATAATTTCCTTACCATTGTTGCACATAACAAGGTAGAAGAGAAGCACTCCAAACAAACAAACCAGACAAGCAATCATGCAAAAGCAAAGCAAAAGTATACAAAACAAATTGAGTAATACCACAAAAATCATCAGGGATAAAAGATAAAAATAAGTCATGTACAACAAGTTTGGCTGGGTACAAACTTGTAAAACTGGTTCAGCTTGGTCCAAATCCACTCTACAAGAACACACAAGCATTTAAGGTCTAGCATCGAATGTGTCTATTTCAGTATCACAGAGGTGATATTAATCTGTTTATGTATTTCCCTATGCGAAACCAGGTAGATTAGAAATGGCATCATTTTTATAGCATGCATTTGGGGCCATCACAATAGTTGTACAATGAAAATATTTGATTGAGTTCAGTATCAGGGTTGTGTAGCATGTGTTTTGGCACCAAAAAGATATTGATGACTGTTTTCAGTACGTATGTAGCATGCAGATATAAATTAATGATTGTAGTACACACATAAGAAGTTGTAATAGATGTGGCAAGAGTGTAGTATGCATTTTTGAGTTGTATGCACATAAGCCATGGTTGCAGCAGGTTTTCCACCACAGGTTTTTGTATGGCAGTGATTATATTGTGCATATTGATGGGCTCTACAAACATACTTATGAGCCAAAGAGTTCCTCTATGGGGAAAAAGAAGTGGCATGACATTTGGTCATTTATGGTATGGTGGGAAGAGCACTCATAATGTGTAGCACTCCAGGAAGCTTGTTGATATCATCGGTGTATAGTAGTACATGCATGCCACCTTCAATGGACAAATTCTCACACAATTGCATTTATTTTTTGTTGATGCAATTTTTAAGTTGTAAGAACCAAGAAATGAGCAGCTATGTAAAATGGTTGTTATTCTAGCCACTTCACAACCAAGACATCTCCCCCTTACCTAAGAAGAGAGCTCCCCCTTACCTACAAGCATGTTATTGCAGCAAAAGAAGCTAAGAGAATCAGCCATAAAGTAAACTACCACCCATATGACTTGAAGCAGACACCAAAGAGTGTAAAAACAAATTAAGGCATTATAGAGTGTAAGACCTACTGCCAAGGAACCAAAAGACAGAGCTTCACCCTGGCCTATAAGCATGTTATTGCAGCAAAAGAAGTTTAACTGTTTAAGAGAATCAGCTATGAAGTCTATTACCAACCATATGAGTTGAAAACATTTGAAGCAGTTGTAAACTAGAAAACCAATCTAAAATTTACAGAGTTACATGATTCAACAGAGACTCCAAGAGAGCAAACACTTCACTCCACAAGAAGCAATGAAGAAAGGTATCAAATATGAGAAGTTAGAAGGTAGATAGTTTATAGACATAATATATTAATGTGATAATGTTATATTGCTTATAGAATAAGAGTTATTAAAAATATATATATAACTAACTTACACAATGTAAGTTAAAATTTATGTAACCTCCTCCCTCATTAAGAAATAAGTGTGCAAAGGTACTCCAATATGTGTCAATTTCCCCATCTTCTCCACTTTATATCCAATGGTATCAAAGCCTTTTTGTTAAATTAATCAACTGCAACAATAACTCCTCTCTTTTTCATATATGCATATCCAAATCTTAACAGCTAGAAGATCCAAATCAAACAAGAGCCAAAATTCAGAAAAAAAATTAGAAATTGATTGATGAGCAAGGTCAGCTATTCCTGGTAGAGAAGAGCAAACACCCAACACACAAAATTTGCAGAGTCAGCACACAGATGTTCATGCACAGCAAGTCAGTTGTGGGACAGAGAGGTCGGCCAAAGACCAAGGCACACGCTCTGAGTCAGTTGTCTTTTCAAAAACAGAAATTCATGCATTTAAAATTTATAAACCTTGGCCATAGAGATATGCTATGTGATGGGTTTTATTATTTATTGAGTCATTGTGTCTCCTACACTTGTTCCCATCTTTCTTCCTATGCAATACACTTTTGTGACCCTATCCACAAAGCACAAGGTCCCACCCGTAGGAGAGATATACAGGGGAGTCATACATCCCTATGGTTGGTGGAAAAACACTCCCATGATGTTCTCCTCCTCTATTTTTCCTATTTCAATCTTCGGCCTGTGTTAGATGCACTCTCAAGGAAAAGGTATATGGTGGTATATATATTCATCTTTTACTCATGCCTACACATCAAAAGATTATATTTGTTTGAAATTAATCTATGATGCAAGATCAGTTTTCTAGTCTCTTCCAATACTATGTTCAAATTTACAAAGATGACTATTTCTATTTTGGAACAATCTATTGTGAAAGGCGTGAAAGATATATTGTAATATAAGCCAAAATATGCACATATGGAAGCATTATATATGCTAATCTATTTGATACTATTTATTTCTCAATAAATTCCCAATGTAATGCTATGCTTGGATATAGAATATATTGTGAGATCCCATGATTGAAATTTGAAGGTCCAATTCTTGTGCTTGATTAAACTAATGTAGTATGAGATATGTCTAAGTAGAAATGTAATAGAGGATAACTTGTAACTTAGATTTGTGGTGTTGTAATAGAGGACAACTGTTAACAGATTCATTCAGATTTGATTATAATAGTGGTTGTGTTGGTTCTCAAAATCACTGCTCACATTTCTAAAGGGATCAATCTACCTCAAGGCCAAGGATATGTCAATCCTAAAGATGGAGAGACCAGCTCATCAACAAAATATGAGTGATGACAGGCCAATTGTTGAGATTGGATAAACTCTCCTTCACTTTGGGCTTAGCTAAACCCATGAGGGTGTCTCTAGAGGTAATCTTTAACAAGATTTAATCACAATTAAAGATATCTAGATGTACGCTTTGACACCAAATTTTGTCCTAGATCAAAGACTAACTTATTGCTATAACCTCTATTCAGCTGATATGGATATGCATGACATGATTCACCAAGATAAAAACTACTAAGGCTTATTGAAGATATTTCCCTAGATATAGCACTGAATCATGAAATGAATACAACTCTAATTCCTAATCATTTTTAGGTTTATGTTAAGGGTCAAACACTTTTAGGATCAGTACCGTATATTAGGTTTCAAAGTCATAGTTACCAAAAAACACAACACATAGAAATAATAAAACAGATATGATATTAATAACAGAGCATTCTTAATAATTCTTCTCCAAACTTCTAGAAATCCACATGCAATAAGAAAAAGGCCATCTCAAATGATAATATACAATGCATTAAAGTGTTGCAACACTTAACAAATTTTCATTACATTCACACCAAAAAAAGTGGTGAGAGAAAACCCTAAACTAGAAGAACCTATCACTCTTCTTCACTTAGAAATCTTCTTGAAGATTGACAACCAGACAAGAAGACATCCAGTTACAAACATCTACTACAAACTAGCTACCTCTCTGTGATTTACAAAATGGGATGTTGTAATATTCCCCCTTAATTTTCTTTGTTTTTTGACCAGCACAAACACCACTGTTAGCGTTAGCTCCAAATATAAACCAGCCTGTAAAATAACCCTCCACCTTTTGATCACCAAAATCCCAATGTGGGCGAGGTGAGAGCATACGGTGTCGGGGATCGTTAGCAATTGGAAATTGAAATTACAATGCTTGCTAAGCAGCTAGTCGACCATGGAAGAAGTAAATTGTTGGAAATACAAAATAGGCGAATAACCAACCATGTAAGCTCTACCACTTATTCAACAAGAGCGATTATTACAAATTATAAGGCGGCAAGCCAACCATGAATCCTCACTACCACTTGTTTAGTGGGGGAAATTTATTAAACTTAAAGTGCTGGAAATAAAAATGATTCAACCACTTATCCAGTGGGAGCAAAATACAAACTAAACTGCAGCAATAAATAAACAGTTGTTAGTACTACTAAACCAGCTTTACAAAGATATAATTTCCAGCTGCAAATACATAGAAATATGCTTCCCAAGCCACAAAGAGTATTAATTCTCTAACTAATACAATATGAGAATGATATAAAATTGAGCTCAAACCAGCAGTATATCAAAATTAGACAAGTCTGATCAGAAACAGCAAGTACAGAAAATCAGACCAGGAAGAAGAGATTTCACCATTTTGCTCATAACTTTGCCAAACGGAGTCCGATTGACATGAAACTAAATGCTAGTGAACCTTTGAGGCTAGGCGTCCCAAACTCAGCAGATAGACACCTCCAAAACTCACACCTGTCAGTGGCACAAATCCCAATGCAGTAGCTAAGAAGTGGTACGGCCTCCAGGAAGGGTCAATCTCTTCTTAAAAATCAAAGACTCGGCAATAAAAACTGAAACTTTGCAAAACTGGACGTCCTCCACAGAGAAACAGCATGGGCCATGTTGGTGTACGTTTTATCATTCACCGAAAATTTTAGAATAAAATGTCAAAGACACTCTACCCTCTCTTGAACAAAATCACTAAGTATGCCAAGATTGCAAGAAAGACCACACGGCAACTCCAAGGTTTATATGTGTGAACGGGCGACTTTATGTGGGATAGCTTCCTTGGTTATGTATGCTGAAATACGAGGGAGGCTTACGCTTAAAAATCATTCACAAGTTAGGATTTAGACGAATTTCACAGTAAACGCTCTTTTCTGTTTTGGATTTTCAGTTTTGGAATTTCAAAAAAAAAGGGGGGAAAAGGATAAGGGTTTAGAAGTTCTATGCTACTTCTAAGAACTCAAGAGACGGTAAAGACTAGGTGAAACCAATAACAATACTTTGCTTCGCCACATAGAATGACAACTACACAAAGTAAGTGCAATATTCTAGGGTTGTGCTTAAGATTTTCATACCATGAAATAATACCATCAATGGAACAATATTTTATCCATAGTAGAAGTTGAAGCATCCACAATATAAGCTCAGGCTAACTTTACGCATTGAACAAAAATCAATCATTCAAAGAAAGTATGAGCAAGAGTTTCACCAATCTATACTATCAAATCTTTCATTCATCTAACAAGCGTGTAAATCAAATTCTATTCTAAATTTACTCTATGTTGAAGGAGATATGCAACCATGCAACCACTTGATAGCAAGAAGGATTCAAAGCAATCTTGCAATATGAACTTTTATTATCCAAAGTAGTTCTACGCAACAATTTCATTAAACTTTCTTCACAATATGAAACGAGGGAATAGGAGTTAATATAGAGTTATGAAAAACAAATGAAAGGCCGAGATTAATCTAAAATTAACGACTGAGATCAAGACATAACAACCTTAATTAGGGTTTCCCAAAATAACATCAACAGCGATTGCATGGAGAACAAGTGGCATGAGGAGCTATCTTCAAGGAAGTGCATCCTGAGTGGCAGTTTGTTCAATGAATCTAGACACAATCGAGATGACCTCCTCCATCGTGACATGCGGCAGCATGTTCACCTTGAAATCCAATCCGTCCAAGTCCTCAGCACATCCAGCAAAAGCAATCTCCCACTCCAATTCCTGTGTTTGGAAGGCATCCCGGATACACAAGAAGTTTGATGCCTTAGTCAAATTTTGCTTCATGACCGGTCCAATGATGCGGAAGAAAATCTCCTGAGTTCTGAGCTTTAGAATTTCTAGCTGCATATCATTTCCTGTGTTTGGAAGGCATCCCGGATACACAAGAAGTTCGATGCCTTAGTCAAATTTTGCTTCATGACCGGTCCAATGATGGCGAAAAAAATCTCCTGAGTTCTGAGCTTTAGACTTTCTAGCTGCATATCATTTTCTCAAATGATCTCCTTCTCAAGTACATCTGCAGCTACAAGGAAAATCTTATTTTGAATCTCTCTCATCTGTTCCTCAGCTTTGATTCCATCGACCTTCACTTTTTCTAAGACCTCGCTCCGTGCAATCAATGCCCAGTACCAAGTGTGGAAATCATATGCGGCACCTGCTGCAATTAATTTCCCATCAATCAATTCATGCTTTGGGATTCCTTTCAGCACTCTAAGGCATGGAATGATTTTGTCCTGAATATCCTGAAGGTTGTCCCAGGTTTTCGTCATGGCAGCAATTCTGGAAAGCAAAGAGGAAGTCTGCCTATAGGCCAGTACTAATCTTTCCACAAATGTGGTTGCTTCTTCACTTTTGTTCGCCATCCACTCCTTGGTCTCTTTAGTCGTTACCACTTCTTCTTCAAAATACTTGATTGCTTCCTACGAAGAATTCAAAAGTGGAGGAGCCATTGAATCGCCCTGCTAAAGAGGCTTGGTCAAGTGTTGAATATATTATTTCAAATGCTCAATTTCCTTCTTGTATTCTATTTTCTTTCCTACCTCCTTCTCTAATCTTGCCTTCATGGAAGCGACTGAATTGTCTAAGTCCTCAACTTCCTGACCCTTTGTAGTTGGTCCCAAGTCAATAGTAGTGATTGTATACTCCTGAGGAGTAATATCTTCCTTTCCTTTGTCCACTGTTGGCACAACAATCTGTATTGAATGGCACCAGGCTTCATCTCTCTGGATTGTGGAAAATTTCTTGGCTGGCTTCTTTACAGTAACCTTCTCTAATCTGGCCAAGAAATCAATCGTATCATCCTCTTCTTGAATCTCCACCGGTGCTTTCTTCTTCAATCTTTCTTTTAACCAATCAGGAATTGTAGGCTGCTCAATGCATTCCTCTTACTGGTTACTTTCTTCACATGGAATATCCTAAACTCCTCTAAGAGCGGAAATCATTTCCTCTTGAAATTCTTCATCCAAAATATCCATCTCATTTTTTGATTCAAGTATCTTCGTGCCTATAGGAGATGGGGGCTCATCATCGTCCTGTTGGATTGATTCAATATTCCCCTCATGGATTAGAGAAGGATCCTTATTTCGGCCAATGACTCATCGTCAATAATTAACACCTTGTTCACATTCCTAGATGTGGCACAATCAGATGGCTCCGATCTCTGCTTCTTCTGAACAAGTTCCTCATTTATAGTTGTCTTCCCCTTCGACCTGATAGAGTCATCAACTGCTTCCTTCCTTTTCTTGGAATTGGTGCTTTCAATTAATCTGGCACTTTGGGACACTCCTGTATTCGAAGAATATGACTCCATTTCGCCCATCAAGTTATAGGTGAGGGTCAAGTTTCTTAGCCTTAGCTCCTGGATTTGCTGATCAACCCACCAATGGGAGTATTTGACAATTGGCTTCATCAAGGTGGATAGATCTACGAGCTCTGGTTCTAACCACTTCACAGGAGGAAGAGGCCAATTCTCATCATAGCGTGGCTGAACATATTCTCCATCATCTTCTAGCTGGTCAAGCACACGGAAAAGCTCGGTTGTTCTAATCAAGCTTACCGGCAATCTAGACAATAGTCTTTTCCGAATATCAAAGTCATTTGTAGCATTTGCCCAAAAATCTTCCAGGTCTACCCTGTGTCTATATTTTTCTCCATTTACTGTCCCAATACGGTTGTGAGGATCGAAGTCAGCCCTGGACCGGTAAAAAGTGAATGGATACCACTACATTTCCAGCCTAGCACTCTCAACTGCCTGTTGTTAATTTTAGGATCAGAAATTCAATAAGCAAAAATTGCAACACATAAGACAATGAACACAACAAGATACCCTGGGAAAACCCTCCTACTCGAGGGAGAAAAACCCAGCAAATATATCGCTTATATATTGAAGCAATAAGAGCAGAAATCTGCTTACAACTCAGGCACAACAGAATGCCGAATTTGATACAATGAATAATGGCACCTCTCCTAGATGCAAAGATATAAATGAATATGTTTCTCCTTGAAATCGATCTACTGTAACAAGATGATGATCCGTTGCTCAAGTGTGAACTTCTTCTATGAATGCGAATTGACTTGAATGAACTTTATTGTCAAATGAATGAAAGCGATCTTACATATATACAATTAGGTGGAGAGGTTGCACCCTTTCATCATGCAAGGTTGGCCTTAATTAATAATTAAATAAGTCGGCCACATTAAAGAAGTCGGCCTCAAATAATAATAATTAAATATTATATCTTGACTCAAGTGAAGCGCCTCTTCACTTAGTAATGTCTCCAATAAATTAAATAGTTGATGAGGCTATATTTAATTTATGCTTGATGAATCGTGGTGGCTGGAAGTAGAGGCCCGACGCTGCTAACATCAACACATGTGCCATTGGGCAAGACTCTAGCATATTCCTAATGAAAAATGGAAAGGTAATGGCTGCCTTCTGCTTTGTTCTCTGGAAGCCTTGATATGTTTCCAATTGTCTAAGAACCTCAAGCAAGACCATTTTGTTGGTAGGGTAAATCGGAAGTCGGTAAGGACATCCGATAAATCCTTGAACTCTTATGTAAGTGAATCTTGGATACTGGATAAACCAGGATCCATACTTGCTTATCAGGCTCTTGGCCTCCAAAGTGAGCCTCTGATGAGTTCCTCCCTGCAATATCCTGGTGATATACATCAAGAACGCATCATTTGCCCTTCTAAAGTGAGTTTTCTCATTGAACTGCAACTATGAATAGCAGTTATAGGACATGAATTCATTTTCAGCATTACCTACCATGCCTCTGCAAATCAATCCAGTATATCTGTAATTTCTAGCCAGCAAGTAGACGATGTAGGAGCTCATGTAAAAGGACTTAGTTCTTTCCAAATTTTTCAGTTGTTCATTGAGGTTATCACTAATCATCCGGGACCAATTGAACATCTTGACACCTGAGGTGATCTCATCAATGAAATAGTACATCTAGGATTCAAATGGCATACCCTGAGGGTTACCCATTACTCTGTTCAACAGCAAAATGATATCACTGTATTCCTCCTTGAAATCAGTATGAAGCAACTTCTTTGGTACTTTCTTTATGGAAGGCCTTGGCTTTTCTAACCAAGACTTATTAACATTCGTTGCATAGAGCTCAAACTGGTCTTCATAGAGTTTTATGGCATCTTCTTTGGTTTTATAGGAGGTCCTATTGTAACTTGTTATCCCGAATGCTTCCTGAATGGCTAACTCTCCAAGATGAGCCAATATTTTCCCATCTAGCGCAATGATCTGCCTTTCTTGTGCATTGTAATGTATGGCGCAATGATCTGCCTTTCTTGTGGATAGAGCTATATTAGCTCAATCGAACCCTATTGGATAGTGGACCTATCATGGGAGGGATACACCGCAGTTGAAGACACTTGCTACTTGCCTTCTTGCATAGGTTGCTAGTTCCTCTGTTGCAGAGAGGAATTGGCCCACATATAGCTTTATCCACTCCCTCAAGAGAAATAGACTTACCTCTAGACGAGCGGAGAAGCTAGTGGTTGTTCATAGTGCTCTTCGGCTTCAGGATTGGCAGACTCCAGAGTATCGACACACTCCAGCTCTACAGTGGGATATTGATCCCGAGGACGTGGCCTAAGTAGATGAGGAGGAGACAGTTGAGGGTTTGGTTGGGGTTCTGTTGGTTGAGGAGGAGCATCACAGTGGCAGTGACTCGGAGGATGACTCTGATTTTGATTCGGTTATGAGGGATGATTAGGGGCAGCAGTGCTCTTTGTTTATTCTATATTCATTATTGACATTGTATTTTGATTTTCATAGCAAACTTTAAAACTATATGGCAGCAATGTAGCCTTTGGGCATTTTGATATAAGTTTATAGATTATAACTTGGAGGTTGTTTCATGATTCGTGTATGTCAATTTTCAATGCGTATTGAGTATTGGCATAATGTTGAACACAAATGATATATGTTAATGTTCTATAATGTGTATTATGCATGCCTCATCCATGTTATCATATGAATATTTAAAATTTCCCTATATTTTATATAGTCGTCCCCTACCGTCCCTAATTTTGGCCTCAAAAATCGGAAACTTGGGGACTCGTCCTGCCGTCCCCGTCCCGAAAACTTGGGGTAACCTTGTCAAAAACAAATTTAAGACCATTACAAGCAAGTATATGAAAATTGATAAATGTCAACAAATCCAAAACAACTGGCAACCAATTGAAACATTACTTTAATTCCATCTTCCAATCAGAACACACACTTATATTCTAGCAATAGATAAACTTGTGGGATGAAACATACATTATAAGCAAGCAAGTAGTGGGTTGCTTTCAAAAACCATTTATAATATCATCACTAAGATCTAAATCACTTCAGGTTGGTAGGTACTAAGATGTCCATGGAAAACAACAGCAAGATACATGTAAAATCACTAAACCACTTTAGTTTTCTCACAAATATACATCATTTTAAAGTCACCAGATGCATTTCAGCATATTTACATTAGAATGCATCCATATGGACTAGAACATAAGCAATGACAATTACCACTTAATATTTAAGATTCCCTAGCTGGAAATGCAAACCACCAACAATGGAATTTAGCAGCCATAAAGAACTTACTTTGAAATGTTTATAGGCTACATCAAGACGACAAGCTCCCACCAATCCACTTGGAATGTTTAACCGGTTCACATACCCAACTGTTAAAATTGACAAACCATCAACACTCTATTCTATCAGACAAATTATATTATGAATAGCATCAAAAAATATCATTGATAATTCAAAAATATCTTCCTTTAAACAATACTGCAGCAAGCAAATTATATTTTATTATTTCATTTGAATAAAGATAAATTCATAAATAACGCAAGAAACTGCAAAAAACGTTAAAGGAAAAAAAAATATACTTCTTGACAAATGAGAAAAAGAGAATATGAAATACACAAAAGCAGAGTGCTTAAAGAATCTCTACTCAATTGTAGATAAATCTCACATAAATTAACTTAAATGATAAATCACATAAAGGAATAATTTATATGAACCATAATAAGGGCAAGCAATGTTTACCAATTATAAGGAATGGAACTTATCTAACCCTTAAGTTTGTGAAAGTACAAATATTCATTTACAATAAAAGTGCATTTCACTATAGTATCTAGAGTTTATCAAGAGCTAGTATTGATGGTAAGTGACTCCTTCAAATGGCAATTAAATAAGTATTTGACTTTCTACTACAAATGAAAGCATGCAATCAATTAGCAACTGGGTTTTAAATGTAGACCCTCCTATGAGAACATTGATTGATTTTTGTGGCATGCTATAGCCAAATTTCCTACAAAATGTTGTTCAAGATCAAGGCCCATTAATGCAATCTTATTAATTCTTTTGTATTTTCAGTTTTGTCAAAATTAAAATTTGCAAAATTGGCATCATCACAAACAAATAAGGGAAAATAATATTTCCAAACAAATGACAGGACTAGAGTATGCACTATGTAAAGGAAGATCGTGTTAGAATAATTACACCATATTGGTTAATTAATTAAGTCATTTATCACTTTAGTTACTTAAGCTAAACTTAGGCACATTAATAATTAATTATTTATTAATTATTAAGTGTGCACACTAGGGTTTCTTTTTAGGGTTATGCATACATTGTTTTTATAAAGCAATTCATCTCATTGTAATTTCTTAATTCTAAATAATATCAATTTGCACATTTTCATGCAAAACTTTGTTTTTTTATTGTTTTTCTCTTTTGTGGAAGGCTTTTCTGGTTTGCATGTCTGATCTTGGTTTCTAACATGGTATCAAAGCCTTGATATGCAACCCCTTCTCAGATTTTTGGAGAAATTCGATTGCAGAGCATGTTCGGGGTACCTCGAGGGATCTAACCTTGAGCATTTTTTTGGTGCATCCTAAAGAAAAACAGACATCGCCATCACGTTCGCAGTGCCCCAAAACCCTAAGATCACTTGTCATTTTGCTCAAATCCGAGCAATCGCAAAAAAAGGCAAAAAAAAATTAGAGGCACGCAGATCCGTACAGATTTGGGTGCCTCGATTTGCATGCATGCATGTACAGGGTTTCAAATTTCTGGTTTTCCAATTTTATCCATTGATAAAAAAATTGTAAGGTTTTTATTTTTTTTATCCTCCATTCAAAAAAAATATATATATTTCAAAAAAATTTGATTGTAAAATCAAGATCAAAAAAGGAGGGGGTCATTTCATTTATTGGTACCTCTGGTACCAACCGTCGATAGTTGCAGGTTTGTATTTGCAGTGCAAGACCCAAGGAATCCCGAGCGGCCACTAATGGTCAGCCGGCGGGCTCCCCAAAGCCCCAGCAGCATTCTTCTCCACCGCGCCGGCAAAAACCATACCACCGACGCATGCAATCCTCATCAATGGCCAGCTCCTTCACAAACCGGCGAGCATATGCAAAAACCGGCAGCAAAAATCCAATCAGGATCCTATCTATAAGATTCCTATGGAATATTCCGTGCATGCAAAAAAAATTTCGGGGGTCAGCAAAATTTTTTCTAGCCATGCAATTTTTTCCAATAGGGGGGCGTTTTTTTGCTGTGACGCCCATATGGCCATCAAATTTATGTTGATAAAGTGCTGACGTCAACATGATAGCAACAATCGTACGGCCCTCTTTGCCCCCTCCTAGCCCTGATTTGTCTTCAAGGAGCAGTTTTTTCTTTTTGGCATAACTTGGGCATACGGTATCGAAATCGGGCAAACAAGATATCGCCAGAAAGTTGGTTCCGATCACTATCTTGTGGTGTAGTTTATTTTTCAGTATTTTTCTGTTTAGTTGCATTTATTTCTGTTTGAAGTCAGATGTTCATTTATGGCTTCCGAGCTTATAACTTTTTTCCCCGATCTCTGATTTTCGCTATCTTTGCAGCGTTGGAAAGGTATTAAGGAGCTCTATGTTGCTATCCATGCACTTTTTTATGTATTTGTCTCAGGTTGATCATTAGTCTAGATTTGACCCGACGAGTGTTTTGGAGATTACTTGGATGTTTTGGCAGTTGGAAGGGTGAAACTTGCATCTTTGCACTTCATTTCAGTATCACATCATTCAATAATATACTGTTGCTTCATAAATTCCAGGGTTGTTCCAGTTTGGAGTTTTCGAGTGTTCCGTGGCATCGAGTCTGTTGTTGCTTTATCATGATTCCTTGAGTCAATCAGTGACTCTCATCTGTTTCAGTAGTAAACAGAGGTATCTTTCCTTGCTTGTCGGATTCAGATTCCAGTGTTCTTCCAGTGCTTCTTTGCAGCAGGTCATCTCATTGTAGGGGGGTTTTGTCCCACTGGGTTTTTCTTCTCTACCTCATTCATTGCATTTGTAAATGGGTACTTGATTAGGCCTTGTTGCCAAGACCCATCTTTGCTTTCATGCATCTTTTACTTTAGTGTTTTAGCTACTTCCTAAGTTCATCTTAAAGGGGGGTGTTAGAGTAATAAGTTATTTCACTTCATTAATTACATCATATTGGTTAATTAATTAAGTCACTTATCACTTTAGTTACTTAAACTAAACTTAGGCACATTAATAATTAATTATTAAGTGTGCACACTAGGGTTTCCTTTAGGGTTATGCATACATTGCTTTTATAAAGCAATTCATCTCATTGTAATTTCTTAATTCTGAATAATATCAATTTGCACATCTTCACGCAAAGCTCTACTTTTTTTATTGTTTTTCTCTTTTGTGAAAGGCTTTTATGGTTTGCATGTCTGATCTTGGTTTCTAACAGATCAATCATGATGGAACGTAGATTACTCCTTCACATGAAGATGTACAAGTGACAACAAGGTGCATTAACAAGAACCCAAGGAGTCTCTAAAAGACAACACTCTAAACTATACAAATCTAGATGTATTATATGTTGAAGTGATACTGACAATATTATTGAAACAAAAAAACTGAATTGATTTGTATGTTATGTACATGAAATATTCTCAATGGAGATACATGGCTTTCTATTCTCTGGCTACATCTATGCTGCACCTTCATGTAATGCATTTACTCTCTCAAAATTGATGTTACAGATGCATGTAACATATTTACAAGGATGGCTACATCCACAATCGTTAGGAGACAGTTGGATTTAAATTACTGTTAATGGATCGCCTTCCGAGGGGTGCCAGTTATTCTTCAATGTAGATATTGCACACAAAGGTATAGCGACATGGTGCGAGCCATGGAAGCATGATCAAACATGGCATGATGTGCACATGAATCACATAAAAATTGTTGATACTACATGCCAAATCATGATGATTCACACAAGTTGGGCAAGGAGTGCAGCATTGTAATACATAGCACCAATCTGCTGGGAAGATAGCAGCGAGGTTAGGCATCATTGAGAATGGTATGATGCCCATAAGCCATAGGTATTAGCACAGTGTGACATGGGGTGTAGCTGCATGGCATGACAAGCACTACTAAGGGAGAGGTGTGTCCCGGTGTGAATTAGCACAATACTTCCAATAACAAGAATTTGTTTTGCATCTCCCATGCAATCTCATAGATGGAATGATAATTCCTATTAGAAAATGTACAAAATAAAAAGCAAACCAAAATAACCCTTCTCACTACTACCGAACCCTAACTGACTAATCCCCATTCCCTAATCTCATTTGTGTGCTTTAAAATTTTTGTAAAACATTCTTTGTCTTTCTAAAGTTGTTTACTCACTGCATACACATTTTATTTTCCTGAATTTACACATTCCTATTTTTACTTCTAGTGTCTCAATACATGTCTCCACACCCATTCCCATCACAGTAACTGCATGCAGTAAATAAGTAATTGATATAAGCTTAAGTCAACACCTAAAGGAAAGAACAAGCGATGATGACATTAATTGAGTTAATCTCTTGTTGCACTTAAACATAAGTGGAGCACCATTAAACATGGATTGGTGATTGAATAGCAAGAGGTATGACCTCTATTTATACTCCATTTATACACAAGAGAATAGGGCAACTTAGTATAGTCGCACATCCCAATATAATATATGACATTACATACACATGCAGCTCACTTGATACAAGGGGCTTATTAGCATACATTGGCCCCATATACCTTCCACATTTAGGCTACTTACTACAGAAAAGCTCACTCACATATAGGCTCAATACGCTAGGTACATAGAACCAAATTAAGATGAGCATAAGCCAAAGGTGTACCATATGAATTGGTAACTCAATGAACATACCTGAAGATGTACCACACAAATCGATAACTAAATGAGGCCCATAGAAA
This sequence comes from Sequoiadendron giganteum, assembly GCA_007115665.2. Classification (NCBI taxonomy): domain Eukaryota; kingdom Viridiplantae; phylum Streptophyta; class Pinopsida; order Cupressales; family Cupressaceae; genus Sequoiadendron; species Sequoiadendron giganteum. The sequence goes on from CM021100.1 coordinate 789,596,194, forward strand.
AAAGGCTAAATTACTATTTATGTTAGCATCATTATATAACAAGAGAAAAATAGTCAATTTTTTTCGTATGCTACAGCAAAATTTTCTTTTAGAAATTTATTTTGTTGGAAGAATGAATGCAAGGATTTTGAGAGAATCAATGGCACATGCTTCAAAGAGTGTGGCTCGCGTTTATTATTGAAAAGGCAACTTAAAAGGTGGTCGTAACTTAATTGTAAGTTTTTTTTTTAACCTAACTAATGTCATGTTATTACAACATTAACATAAGCAAAAAATGTCTGTGTACAAAGTGTATTCACTACTCTGACATTATATCTAATATAACGAAAATACTGTAAAAAAAATTTTAAGTATGATTTGATAGAATGAAAATTTTGAAAATTTACCATAATTGCAGACTGTTGTAAAGAGAAGCTTTTAGATGTGATATAAAAATCAAAAGATATTTTAGTTAGTTCAATAAAAAAGCAACCATAAGAGAAATTGTGGGGTGCTCTTCCCCATTCTTATGATGAAATATCAATTATTTAGCCATTTACAAACTACTGAACGAAATCTATTGCAGCAAAGAACTTCTTTTCAATTGATAATATTTATTGGGTTTATTACAATAGCAAAGCATACCCGAATATTGAAGGACATAAACTTATGATTTCTCTCGACTCCTAGCAACAATGAATAAATCTGGTATATGATTTGAACTACTGCAAATACTATGTTCTCCACCTCCAAAACAATCTGAAATGCCTTAACTGAGGTAGCCGCCCTCGACAATGAAAGAAGAAGCCAAAAAGGCTAAGCGCCTAGGCCAAGGAGAAAGACGCCAACCCTAGAAGCTTGTACGGCCTTTGTATGATGTGCCAAATGAATAGTGAAGGCAGCCTCAATGATGTATGATCTTCTTACAAGAAATATGCCTGAAAATCCTTGAATGGTTCCACCAATCTGCTCAAACTTGACTCCCATATGAAGCCAACAGTAAAGAAAACTTCAGCTGATAGTCTCACAACCTCAAAATGCTGATACATTGAAGGAGCTACAGTCTCCAATGCCGATACACTCCAGAGAATGCAGAAACTCTCGTCCCTGTTCTCCAAATGCCAAAGAGTTCATGAAATGAAGTTGTCCAATGCTCAAAAGATAGTCGACCTCTTCTTGGCTTTTCATATATATTTCTCACAAAATTCGATCCCCCCTTTTTGCCTTTTAAAATCATTTATAATGATATTCATATGCACTTTAGAAATATTAAAATAATGTCTAGGAGTTGGCGTCCAAGACATCAATTATAAACTAGCCCCTTTTAAATGTATCAATGACCCTTCAAACATAAAGTGCAAATATAACAATAATTTATAACTTTATAATATTAATTATTATTAAAGTTACCTTTAATAATAATTAAACACTGTAACTTAGGCAAAACTCCTTATTTCTCCAACCCAACTGCATATCGGGATCGACACTGCCAATATATCTCATTCAGGTGCCCTACTCTGAATAGTAACCCTGGCAGACTAACTTACTATAAATAGTAAGTACGAGAAACTAAGCCCTGAATCCTCTACAAAGGCCAAACCTGAACCTCCCTGAACTCTGGAAAAGAAATAAACCATCCATTGACTAGGTATTTGCCTCAAAAGACCCTCTATCCAACCCCATTAGCCTACGAGGGTTACTGATAGGCTAATCCTATTGTCAACTGGTATCTAGCTAGAAGGGGACATTACAGACCGCCCTCCTTGAAATTGCTTGTCTCAAAGCAATCTCAACTTCGGATGCTGCAAAATCTCCTCACTCTCCCATGTAGCATCCTCAACTGGCAAGTCCTTCCATTTAATCAAATACTCCCTAATGACCCATCTCCACAATTGTCTCTCCCTGACATCTAAGATGGCCTCAGGCACTAGAATCAATTTCACCTCATCATACAGGGGTGGTAAAGCTGTGGAAGGAACAACACGATTTCCTAATGCCTTCGTGAGGTGTGACACATGAAATACATTGTGTACCTTGCTATTTGTCAGTAATTCCAACTCATAAGCCACCTCGCCTATCCGCCTGATGATCCTGAAAGGGCCATAGTATCGTAGCTTGAGTTTCTCTACACCACTCTTCTTAAGAGTGGACTGGTGATAGGGCTGCAACATCAAGTACACCATATCCCCTACCTCAAAAGAACACTCAACTCTCTTCTGATCTACATACTGTTTTTGTTGATTTTGTGACTTCTGAATATTCTCACGAAGAGCCCTTATAATATCCTAGTTCTCCTGCAACAGATCCCCAACACTAGGCACTCTACTGTCACTCAGCAATAAATCAAGAAAGTTGGGCACATCATATCCATACAATGCCATAAACGATGTCATCTAAATAGACAAATGGTGAGTGGTGTTATAACAATACTCACAAAGGTAAATCAACTTCACCAAAGCCTTTGCTGCCCTGCAATATAGTTCTTGAGATATCCCTCCACCCATTTATTTACAATCTTCGTCTGGCCATCTGTCTACAGGTGGTAGCTGGTGCTCGAAGTAAGCTCGGTCCCACACAGTCGGAATAGCTCCTACCAGAAATTACTCAAGAACCGACCATCCCAGTCACTAACAATGCTTCGAGGCAACCCGCGCAATCTGAATATCTCTCGAAAAAATTACTCTGCTACCTGTGTAGCTGAATATGTAGTTGTAATCGGAAAGAAGTGGGCATACTTCGTGAGGCGATCAACAACTACATAAATACAATCTCTACCCTGGGCTTTCGGCAAGCCCGTAATAAAATCCATTGACAAACATTCCCACTTCCAGTCTGGAATTGGAAGTGGCTGAAGTAACCCTACAAGATAGGTGTGCTCCTACTTATTATGCTGACAAATAGGACACTCTCTAACATACCGAAGAACATCTGACTTGAGTCCTTTCCAAGTGAAAGGCTCCCGTATCTGCCTGTAAGTTTTGAAATACCCCGGATGTCCTGCCATGAGTGCATCATGAAAGGTCCTCAATACTCTACTCTTCATCTCTGATCATGGAGTCAAAAAGATCCTCCCTTTGTAAATGATAAGATCATTTACAACTATATATTTGTTGTCTTGCACTAAACCCTCAACAATGTCGGAAGCCCAAGAGTCTTTTGACATACTCTAATGTAATCAGATGCCTCCAATCCTCAGAAATCTCTACCTTGGAGTTCAAATGTGGTCAGCGAGACAAAGCATCAGCAACAAAATTCTAAGTCCCTTTGACATAAGCAATGTCAAAGTCATATGACTGCAATTTACTTACCCACTTTTGTTGACGATCATTGAGATCTCACTACCCTAGGAAATGTCTCAGGCTATTATGATATGTTTTAACACAAAATTTGTTGCCCACAAGATATTGCTTGAATTCGGCCAACACATGCATGATGGCCAACATCTCCTTGTCATATATATTGTAGCTCCTCTCTGGTCCTCTAAGCTTTCTGCTCTCGAAAGCTATCGGATGCTTGTCCTGCATAAGGACTGCGCCAATCCCTTCACCCAAGGCATCATACTGAAGCTCAGAGGGTCTAGTAAAATCTGGTAATGCAAGAACAAAACAAGTCATCAACTACTTAAACTTCTCAAAACACTCTTGTGCCTCAGGAGTCCAAATAAACGCAACTTTCTTTGCTAAGTTTGTAAGTGGCACTGCATGTTGTGAGTAACCACTAACAAATCTGCGGTAGAAGCCACACAAGCCCAAAAATCCTCTAAGCTAAGTAAGATTCTCAAGAGTAGGCCACTCAATAATAGCTTTGACCTTGTCAGAGTCCAAACGCACACCCTCTGCATTGATAATATGGCCTAAGTACAGCAACTCGGTCATGCCCAGATCACATTTCGATTCCTTGGCATAGAAGGACTCCCTACCAAAAATACCCAACATTGTATCCAAATGGGCAATATGCTCCTCCCAAGTTTTGTTGTATACCAAGATGTCATCAAAGAAGATTAGTACAAACCTCCTCAGCTGTGACTGAAAGACCCTGTTCATGGTGGACTGAAAAGTAGCAAGGGCATTGGTTAGCCCAAATGGCATAACCACAAACTCAAAGTGTCCACAATGATATTTGAATGTTGTCTTCTCAATGTCTTGCTCTCTGACCCTGATCTAGTGATAACCCGATCTCAAATCTATTTTCGAGAAGTAACAAGCACCGTGAAGCTCATCAATCAACTCGTCAATACGGGGGATGGGGTACCTGTTTTTGATTGTCTTCTTATTCAGTACCCTGTAATCAATGCACATCTGAAGGGTACCATCCTTTCTCTTCAACAAAACTATTGATGAAGCAAAAGGTGATTTGCTAGGCCTAATGTGCCCCATAGCAAACAGCTCCTTTATTGTCCTTTCAATTTCATCTTTCAGCCGCTTCAGGTGCCTGTAGGGAGTGATTATCACGGGTTTGGCACCCTCCTCCAATTCTATGATGTGCTCAATCCCTCTGTTAGAAGGTCTACCAGGTGGAATATCACTAAACACCTTCCCATGCTTAATCCTCAACTCTTATATGTCTGGATGATAAACTGGTTTTTGTTGTCCCCCTATGATGGCATCAACATACACTCGGCTGCCCACTCAACCTGGTCATGGCATAAGAGTCTCTCCATTCTTCTGAAAGATATCATCCTGAAACTACTATCTCTGATGGCTTTCAACACATGAGTCTTCCCATCCACCTTGAACCGCATCTCCATATCACGAAAGGTTAAGGGTAAACTCTCATATGTCATGAAGCCATTTCATCCCTAAAACCATATCAGTATCTCCCATATTAACCACATAAAAATCTGCCTTAAAATAAAAAATTATTTACGCGCATTGGGAGGTTTGAACCTTTGTACGGCCTTTGTATGATGTGCTAGATGAATAGTGAAGCAAGCCTCAATGATGTATGATCTTCTTACAAGAAATATGCCTGAAAATCCTTGAATGATTCCACCAATTTGTTCAAACTTGGCTCCCACATGAAGCCAATAGTAGAGCAAACTTCAGCTGATAGTCTCACAACCTCAAAATGTTGATACATTGAAGGAGCTACGCTTTCCGATGCAGATACACTCTGGAAAATGCAGAAACCCTCGTCCCTATTCTCCAAACGCCAAAGAGTTCATGAAATGAAGTTGTCCAATGCTCAAAAGATAGTCGACCTCTTCTTGGCTATTCATAAATATTTCTCACAAAGTTCGATCCCCCCCTTTTTGCCTTTTAAAATCATTTAAAATGATATTCATTTGCACTTTAGAAATATTAAAATAATGTCTAGGAGCTGGCGTCCAAGACATCAATTATAAACTAGCCCCTTTTTAATGTATCAATGACCCTTCAAACATAAAGTGGGAATATAACAATATTTTATAACTTTATAATATTAATTATTATTAAAGTTACCTTTAATAATAATTAAACACTGTAACTTAGGCAAAACTCCTTATTTCTCCAACCCAACTGAATACCAGGATCAACACTGCCAATATATCTCATTCAGGTGCCCCACTCCAAATAGTAACCCTGGTTGACTGACTTACTATAAATAATAAGTACGAGAAACTAAGCCTTGAATCCTCTGCAAAAAGGCCATACCTGAACCTCCCTGAACTCTGTAGAAGAAATAAACCATCCACTGACTAGGTATCTGCCTCAAAAGACCCTTTATCCAACCCCATTAGCCTACGAGGGTCACTGATAGGCTAATCCTACTGTCAACTTGTGTCTAGCTAGAAGGGGACATTACAGTGTAGATAACTACAAGTTCAACTAACATTATCCAACACTCAGTTTCTCTATGCAACAAATCTTAGAGCGCTCAAGAACCTCAATCAAAGCCTGTTGATATTTTAATTTATAACTCTTCTGACTATTCCCCAATCATATCTTTTCTTGCTGCCTCAACAATAATGGCCGCTCATGTTCTTCCAAGATTAATTCCAGCTTCCATTGCTCATATCTTAACCATTCCTACCTCAATTGCAACCATTTTGAATTTTCCTATTCCTGTTGTTGGAGCAACACAATACTGGCAAGTTCAGGTAGCATTCTCCACAGTTTGTCACTCAATTCCAATGAATATTGATTTGACAAAGAGGGAAAAGCCATTATTCAAAGACTCCATTTTGTCCTAGTCCATGGCCCTCCTTCCATATCTACCACCCATAGAGACTATCGTCATCTCCTTTTGGCATAACAAGCATGAGTTGCCTGTATCAAGACAACACAAGCTCTTTGCTCCCCTCCACTCCCAAAAGTTTTTTGGGTGTATCCTTCTCCCAAGAAATAATCCCACTTCACATATCACCCCATTGGCCTAGGTTTCTATGCTAGTCTTTGTGATATCCCTAACCAACCTACCACATTTTTATAGTCTAAGCTATCATCAAGGATGATTGCCATGAACCTTCAAAAGTCTTTGTAGTTGTCAATAAATAAATAAATAATTTATTTTGTAATCAGTCCCTGACAGTTGGTTGTCAGTTGGTAGTTACCGACGGTTGGCATTCTCAACCAATGTCGGCTTGCTATATATTTCTTAAATATCCTCATAGTTGGATACCACATGCATGTATCTTGTAACTATTGAACATACACTAAACGAATGAATAGAAAGACATATCTTCTTGAAACATTGCTACGAGTAATTGTTATTTTTTGTTATATATTTCCATTTACTCTTTGTTAATCATTCAAGTAGAATTACTGAGTAAACATTTGGTGTCATTGCCGATAAGAACCATGGCACAGGAATCATGGTGATGTAATGGGACCGCCAGTCAAAGAACCTATGCAAGAAAACAACGAAAGGGATGACGAGTTGACACAAGACTTGGTAAACCTGTGGAACATTTTGTTAAAAGAACACGTACTAAGGGAAGCTCTCAGGAGAGAGGTCCCTCAGGTCGCCATCTAGGATAACCTAACCGTAAACGAAGAGGTTGATAGTCTTCTCAATAGATTGCCAAGACTTATTGCACACCATTTCATCTATCTACAAGATCTTCAGGTTGAGAGAGACAAGGAACAACGTAGGTAAGACATACTAGAGCGGTATGAAGAATGGAACAAAAGAGAAGAACGTAATACTAATCGTTGACATACCTCTAAGAATTAATGCCCTTAGCTTTGAATAAAAATAGGAAATTAATACAAAGCAGTCACAAATCAATAGAACCAAAAATAAGATCCTTAAGAATAAAAGAACAAAGAGAACGGCAACAACGACTGACGGGTGAAGTTGAAGAAAGCAAAGGATTTTTGAGGGAAAGCCCAAGTCCACCCAAGAGCACAAGCCGAAGTGTAAGCAAAAGCTATAGTCAAGAGAGAAAGAGAACTTTCATGACAAGAGTACGAATGAAGGGAGTTTGGCTAGAAATACCTCGACACTTACCACTTCCCGACGAGCCACACACTGACCTCACCGACCGAGCCAAAGAGTTGTTCGTACGAGAAATTTCAGGGCAAGAGTATGAACGAAGGGAGAGTAGGTAGAAATAGCCCGACACTTACCACTTCCCAACGAGACACACACTAACCATGCCGACCAAACCAAAGAGTTGTTTGTACTATCAACGTTGGACAAAGGGGAAAGTGAAGAAAAAAACAATAACCCTACCAAAGAACCGTTCAAACCATCACCGTCAAACAAAGAAGGCTCATCATCGGGTGACAAAGAAGGTTCACCATCGGGCGAAAGGAAAGGCAATGAAGAACCCGCCAACCCAACCACCAAAGAACAATTTGTACTAATAAAATCGATCGAAGGGGAAGGCCATATTGAAGACTTGATACTGATGGAAAAATCAAACATTGGAAGATCAAAGCCAATAACGCCAAGACAAAGGGAGCATCGAAAGGACCTCAAAGGCAACCTGAGGGTAACGAACACTGAAGAGGGACGAGTGAAGGATTGTGATGTGTCCGAGAGTGTCGGGAAAGCATCAAAGCGTACAAATCAAAACTCTACAAATAGGTTACCATCACAAAGGGTGCAACAAGGAGGCAAGATATCGACTCCCCAACAACTACGAATGTCGAGCAACATAAACTTCCAAAGTTCACTAGAAACGAGTCAGACGACACTGTAAGGCATTGTAAAACATGTGAAACAATCAAGGTAGCAAATGGTTACGATGACAAAGCATATTGCTTGAGAGCATTTCCAGCAACTCTCAGAGGGATAGCCATAGACTGGTATACAAAATTGGAAGTAGTACACAAAAATACATGGGATGCATTGAAAAGAGCATTCCAAGAGGAATTCAAACTCCTCAGAGATGACAATGAAATTGTGGTAGAGATATGCAATACCAAACAAGGAAAGCACAAGAATGTGCAAGCCAATAATCGTAGGCTCAAGGAATTAGTGGTGGAATTAGAAAACTAGTTGGTCAATGGACTAAAGAAAAGATGATTCATCGAAGGATTGATTCCTTCATTGAGAAAGACAATAAAAGTAGTGCCTTTGTCATCGTACGTCGATGCCTACAATCAAGCAATGGACATCGAAAGTGGAGATAAGACATCTTCTTGAGGGAAAAGGATGGAAAACGACAAGAGCATCGACGACAGCAGAAATACTGAATCAAAGACAGTTCAAGCTTTACAAAAAGACGTGATGAGAATGACGAAGGAGCTCAAAGCCAAGAAAGAAAGTACAAAGGAAAGCAAGGAATTATGGTGCACCGAGTGCAAGGTTGAGAGTCACACCAAAGAAAACTACTTGAAAAAATTGTTATGTCACATTTGCCAAGTTATGGGACATTCCATCAAGGAATGCCCATACAACTTGAAGACAAGGTGCACACAAGTGCTCTTCACTCAAGGGGAACAATCAACCCCTCTGACCACACCTCCAAAAACACAATACAATAACACTAATGCATCTCCTAGTGGATACTGTAATAGACGAGCAAATAATAATCAGTTCAATAATAGTGGACCAAGAAGCAAAATTTCGTATGACACTAAGGGAAGACCAATGATCCAATCCCGCAAATGCAACAAATGGGGTCACTTCACCCAAGAATGCTGAAGCAGTAAGAATAAAACAAGAATGTTGTGCAAATGGTGTGGACCGGGTGATCATGAAGACACTAATTGCCTGAAGCAAAAAGGTGTTAACATGTTGGAAGTGGAGCAAGATGAGGCAATTCTGGCAATCACAAGAGCACAAACAAATAAGCCAGTATATCCAGACCCTCGTACAGAAAAGGAACGATTCGAGCGGCCAAAGTCGAAGTAAAATAAGCGACGACAAAAGAACGAAGAACCTCCAATGGAACTACAAGTACCTAATTGTAGTCGGAGTTTGAAAAAAACATAAAACGTCAGGTGCTACAGAGAACCATACCAGTCAAGGTGATAGACCTGCTTCAAACCATGCCACAACTGAGAGTGTGGCAATTACAAACATGGCCAATGACAATCAAAGTCAGCAACTAGAAGGCCGAAGAGAAGACGTGATAGTAAAGCCACCACCCGAGAGCAAACAAGTCATCGACCCAATGCTGCTGACAATGAACGTAGGGAAGAAGCCGGCTATTGTTCAAATGGAAATTATGGGGAAGAACCTCACAAACACAACTGTTGGAGGCTCAAGAGTTAACGTACTGTCTGAAGATACATCGAAGTGCCTTAGAAAGCCAACCCTCTAGCCATTGACTTTCCAATTAGTTGGTGCCGACCAGCATGGTATCAAGCCATTGGAAATGTTGATGGCACAAAAGGTGACAATCGAGACCCAACTGTTCCTACTAAACTTTGTGGTCATTTCGTTGCAAAAGGAAGTGTATGACGCATTGCTTGGGAGGGGATGGTTGATTGCAACAAAGGTAGATCATAATGGGAAACGAAACACCCTTTCCTTAGAAAATAATAGGAGGAAGTACATTATTGATTCGAGGAATCAAGCGGTGAGCGAAAAGATGGCATCTTTTGATTCAAAGTTGCAAGGAGCAAAATCAAGGATAGAAGGAGATTTATGGAACCAAATGATAGAGTTCTTGACCTCCAGCATTGCTCGAAGGATGAAACAAGCTCGCTCAATGGACATTTTCATTCGCAAATGGAAGATTACAAAGTGCTCCAACATGATTGCAACATGTTGCATGTCAAGGAGATTGAAGAAGAAGATGACAAAACCACAAGAAGTTGGACATTTCCTCTAGAGTATAAAGAATACAAGGAGGGAGTAGCCAGGTTGGATGACATGCCAGCCCATAGCTTTGAAGGGACAAAGTGATCAAGTACGAGGAGCTGAGAATGAAGACAGTGAATTTAGGAGAGGAGAGTAATCCACGAATGATCTTGGTTAGAGACGACTGGAACCCAGTAAGATTTTCACAGAATACAAGGATTCTTTCGCATGGACGTACAAGGACTTAAAAGGGATACCTCCATAATTATGTGTACAGAAAATTCCTCTCGTACCAGGGGCACAACCTATATGAAAACAGCCCTATAGAATGAACAAGAATTATGTTGCAAAAGTGCAAGAGGAGATAGAGAAGATGTTGGAGGCGAGAATAATTTTTAAGGTTGAAGTTAGTGATTGAGTCTCTTTCATAGTCATATCATTGAAGAAGGAATTCGAATAAATTCTGATATGTGTGGACTTCAAACGTTTGAATGCAGTCACTATCAAACATCCATTCCCAATCCCATTCACCGACTTGATATTCGAAGAGGTTGTTGGTCATGAAATTTACTCATTCATGGACGAATTCTCCGGATATAACCAGATAAGCATAGTCTTGGAGGACAACTTGAAGACTACGTTTGTGGTCGAGGACAAAGTGTATGCATACAACCGGATGTCGTTTGGTTTGTGCAATGCTCCAGCAACTTTTCAAAGGATCTTACACATCTTTGATAAGATGACAGTTGGAAACTTCAAAGCATTCCCAGATGATTGGATGATCTACAACAACCAGGAGACCCATTTGAAAGCACTCAAGGAATGCACGGAACGATGAAGAGAAGCTCAATTGGCATTCAACCCAAAGGAGTGTCGATTCATGGTGCCACAAGGAAAACCACTAGAGCACATAGTTTGTAAAGCCGAACTAAAGAAGGACCCAAATAAAATACAAGTGATCGTACAAATAGAAGCACCTCTAAACCTCATAGGAGTAAAATCATTCTTGGGTCACATTGGCTATTATAGAAGATTTATTGAAAAAATTGCTCAAATATCTTACCTGCTTGACATACTCACAAGGAAGGGCGAACCGCTCACATGGACTGAAGCCCAAGAGAAGGCCTTCAATGAACTAAAGGTACGATTAATAGGTTCACCAATCCTTGCATACCCAGATTGGAGTAAAGAGTTCCACATACACGTCTATGCATCAAACTATGCAATTGAAGCAACACTTGCACAAGTGGGACCCCGAGGATTGGACCATCCAATCTTCTTCACTAGTTCATTGTTGTCAAAGGCAAAGAAACACTATGGCACAATTCAGTGCAAAAGTTCAGACATTACTTGTTGGCAACACCATTCACCTTCTACGTCAATCACCATGCCCTTATGTATTTGGTGAACAAGCCAATAATCAAAGGTCGAGTAAGTTCATGGCTCCTACTATTGCAAGAATTTATATTCACTATTATTGTCCAATAGAGGAATTGTTGGTGTACGTTTCATCATTCACCAAACATTTTAGAATAAAAATTCCAAAGACACTTTATCCTCTCTTCAACAAATCGCCGCGTATGCTAAGATTGCGAGAAGATCATATGGCGATTCTAAGGTTTCTTTTGTCAGGTCTTGACATGTGGATAAGCTCAATGGGCATTGTGATATGCTGGTAATACACAAAGGGACTTACGCTTGACAAATTATTCACAGGCTAAGACTTAGGCGATTTTAACAGTAAATGTTCTTTTCTTTTGGATTTTCGATTTTTGGAGTTTCAAAAAAAGTGCAAAAGGATAAGTCTTTAGAAGTTCTATACTATTCCTAATAACTGAAGAGACGGTATTGACTAGGTGAAACCAATACCAACGCTTTGCTTCGCCACGCTAGGACAACTACACAAAGTGGGTGCAATCTTCAAGGGGTGTGCTTATGATTTTCACGTCATGAATAACTACCATCAAATCGAACAATATTTATCCAGACAGAAGTTAAGCATCCACAATATAAGCTCAGGCTACCTTTACGCATTGAACAAAAATCATTTATCCAAAGAAAGTATGAGCAAGAATTTCACCATAAATCAATACTATCAAATCCTTCATTCATCTAACCAACATGTAAATCAAATTCTATTCTAAATCTAATCTATGTTGAAGGAGATATGCAACCACTTGACAATAAGGAGGGTTCAAAGCAAATCATGCACATGAACTTTTATTATCCAAAGTAGCTCTACACAACAATTTCATAAAACTCTCTTCACAAAATAATAATGAGAGAAGAAGAGTTTATATAGAGTTTTTGAAAACAAATGAAAAATTGAGATCAACTCAAGATTAACGACCGAGATCAAGACATAACAACCCTAATTAGGGTTTTCCAAAATAACATCAACAACAAATGCATGGAGAACAAGTGGCACGAGGAGCTATCTTCAAAGGAGTGCATCCTTATCCTCTCAAGTGGCACTATGTTCAATGAACCTGGACACGATCGAGATGACCTCCTCCATCGTGACATGTGGCAGCATGTTCACCTTGAATTCCAATCCGTCCAAGTCCTCAGTGCATCCAGCAAAAGCACTCTCCCACTCCAACTCTTGTTTCAAGAAGGCATCTCGGATAGAAAAGAAGTTTGCTGCCTTAGTCCAATTCTGCCTTAGGACCGGTCCAGTGATAGCGAAGAAAATCTCTTGAGTTCTGAGTTTTAGATTTTCCAACTGCATATCATTTTCTTGGATGATCTCCTTCTCGAGTACATCTGCATCTATAAGGAAAATCTCATTTTGAATCTCTTTAATCTACTCCTCGGTTCTGATTCCAACGACCTTCACTCTTTCCAAGACCTCGCTCCGTGCAGTCAATGCCCAATACCAAGTGTGGAAATCATACACGGCGCCTGCTACAATTATCTTCCCAAATCCCATCAATCAATTCCTACTTTGGGAATCCTTTCAGCACTCTAAGGCATGGAATGATTTTGTCTTGAATATCCTGAAGGTTGTCCCAAGCTTCTGTCACGATAGCAAGTCTGGAGAGCAAAGAAGAATTTTGTCCATAAGCCAGTGTCAATCTTTCCACGAATATAGGCGCTTCTTCGCTTTTACTCACCATCCACTCCTTAGTTTCTTTAGTTGTGACCATTTCTTCTTCATAGTCTTTGACTGCTTCCTACGAAGAGTTTAGAAGTGGAGGAGCTACTGAATCGCCTTGATTGAGAGGTTTGGTCATGTGTTGGATGTATTCCTTCAGGCATTCAATCTCCTTTTTATATTCTCTTTTCTTTGCTACTTCTTTTTCCAACCTCGCCTTGATGGTAGCGACTAAGTTGTCCAAATCCTAAACCTCTTGACCTTTTGTTGTTGGACCCAAGTCAACAGTAGTGATGGCATACCCTTGGGGAGCAATATCCTCCTTTGACTTATCCACTATTGGCACGGCAATTTGTACTAAGCGGCGGTCAACTTCGTCTTTCTAGATTGTGGAGAACATCTTGGTGGGATTCTTTGCAATAACTTGTTCTAACCTGGCCAAGAAATTTGTTGTATCATCCTCTCCCTGAATCTCCACTGGTACTTTTATCTTCAATCTTTCCTTCAACCAATCAGGAATTGTAGGTTGTTCAATGTCGTCCTCTTCCTAAGTATTTTCTCCACATGAAATATCCTGAATTCGTCTAAGAGCAGAAATCATCCCCTCTTGAAATTCCTCACCCGAGATATCCATTTCATCTTCGAACTCAAGTATCTTTGTGCCTGTAGGAGATGGGGGCTCATCATCATCTGGCTAGATTGATTCAATATTCCCCTCATGGACAGGAGAAGGAATCCTCATTTCGGCCAATGATTCATCATCAATAATTAATACCCTGTTCACATTCCTGGATGTGGCAGAATGGGATGGCTCCAATCTCTGCCTCTTTTGAACAGGTTCCTCGTTTATAGTTGTATTTGCCTTTGACTTGATGGAGTCATCAACCCCCTCCTTCCTTTTCTTGGAATTGGTGCTTTCAATTAATTCAGCACTGTGAGATGCTCCTGGATTCGAGGAATATGATTCCATCTCGCCCATTAAGTCATAAGTGAGGGTCGATTTTCTCTACCTTAACTCCTGGACTTGTTGATCAACCCACCACTGAGAATACTTAACAATCGGCCTCATCAAGGTAGTTAGATATGTGAGCTTTGGTTTTGACCACTTCACAGGAGGAAGAGGCCAATTCTCATCATAGTGCGGTTGAACATATTCTCCATCATCCTCCAGTTGGTCAGGCACACGAAGAAGCTCGGTTGCTCTAAACAAGTTCACTAGCAATCTGGACCATAATCTTTTCCTGATATCATATTCATCTGCAGCATCTGCCCAAAAATCCTCCAAGTCTACTTTATGTCTATACTTCTTTCCATTCACGATCCCAATGTGGTTGTGAGGATCAAAGTCGGCCCTGGACCGGTAAGATGTGAATGGATACCATTGCATCTCCAACCTGGCACTTTCAACTGCTTGTGTCGACGGACAAGAATCCAGCATATTTCCACTGAAAAATGGGAAGGTAATGGTTGCCTTCTGCTTTGACCTCTAGAGGCCCCGATATGTCTCCAATTGCCTAAGGACCTCTAGCAAGACCATTCTATTGGTAGGATAAATTGGAAGTCGGTAAGGATATCCAGTGAATCCCTGAACCCTTATATATGTGAATCTTGGAAACTGGATAAACCAAGATCCATATTTGTTGATCAGGCTCTTGGCCTCATGAGTGAGCCTCTGATGAGTTCCTCCCTATAATATTCTAGTGATGTACATTAGGAAGGCATCGTTTACCCGTCTGAAGTGGGTCTTCTCGCTGAGTTGCAGTTGTGGATAAGAATCATAGGATTTAAATTCACTTTCACCATTGCCTACCACGCCTCTGCAAATCAGTCTTGTATATCTGTAAGTCCTAGCCAATAGGTAGACGATGTACGAACTCATGTAAAAAGACTTTGTCCTCTCCAAATTGACAAACCATTCATTGAGATTGTCACTAATCATCCGAGACCAATTGAACATCTTGACGTCTGAGGTGATCTCATCAATGAAATAATACATCCATGTCTCAAATGGCGCACCTTGAGGGTTGCCCATTATTCTGTTTAATAGCAAAATGATATCTCCATACTCCTCCTTGAAGTCTGTATGAAGCAATTTCTTCGGCATTTTCTTGACATAAGGCCTCAACTTCTCTAACCATGACTTATTAATATTTGTTGCGCAAAGATCCAACTGGTCTTCATAAAGTCTTTTGGCATCCTCTTTGGTTTTGTATGAAGTCCGGTTATAAGTTGGTATGCCAAATGCTTCTTGAATTGCTAACTCCCCGAGGTGAGCCAATACTCTCCCATCTGGTGAAATGATTTGTCTCTCCTGCACATTGTAGTGTATGGCGCATTCAACCATCAATTCAGCACACTACATAGCTGGTTGAAATCCAACCACCTATACAATGCCATTTCTCATCATCCGGCGAGCAACGGGTGTCGTCAGGAATCTGTCTTGTCCATACATTCTCTTCTTGAAGTCTTTAAAATCTACGTGTCCAAGATTGGTGTATGTTATGTTTTTCCATTTGGAGTTGATTTTTTATTCCGGTTGCAGTCCTTTACTAGCGAACTTCATCTAGGCCTTTCTCAAAGGTTCTCCTCTGGTGGTCATTAACCTGCAATAAACATGAAAACAATTGACGTTAGTTTGGAGATTTTAATTCTGATTTTTCTGGACCTTTATTCGAAAAATTTCACTTTCAGCCTATCAAAAATATAAATTCTGTGAAAAATCAGACTGAAAATGGATGAATTTGGCTAAGTACTTAGCAAAATTTTGCCAGAAAGAGAGAAGAATTCAATCAAACTCAAATTTGAACCTTCGAAAGTATCCTTTGACTATGAATCGACCTTTTAATTCTGAAAATTCACTCCAAAACTTAGAAATAGCACTTGATTTTCTAGAAATTACTCCCTTCAGCTCAGAAATTTACTTTATTTCTGCAGCAATTACGCCCTTCAGCTCAGAAATTGACTTTATTCTTCGAAAATCTATCTTTCACAACTCTGAGAGAAAAAGAAAACTTTTACCATCGAACTTTGGAGAGAATGATTTGAAAATGACAAGTTAAACTTCTTATAAAGCTGGAGAAGTCGATGATTTTAGTAACTTCGTGTTTTCTTTTTAGATTCATCGAATCTGGACTTGTTTTATTTCTTCCAAAATGGCAACTTGATCTTGATCAAAAATCCTTTAGAGAAAGTTTCTCATTTTCATTCATGGCGCCATCTTTAGCCAAAATATCCTTGAGTTGGCATAAAATCTCTTAGATTTTCCTTGAGTTTCGAAAAAAATTCTAAGTGTTGGAAAAATATAAAAATATATCCTAAGTATTAAATTTTCCAACTTCTTCCAACCCTTTAAATCATTTAATTATGGCGAAATTTTATTTACCCATGGCCAATTTATTATTTTCTATGTCATTTTCATCTTTATTCTTGCCAAGAGCGAACTTTATACTTGTCTTGCCATTTTTCTCAAGGTAGGGCAGACTTTGGAGTTAGCTAGATGTTTTTCTCTTGGTGGGCAGACTTCACAATCTGTTGGACATCCTCATGCCAGGGCGGACTTGGCCAATTTCATGCCAACTTCACTTGGGGCGGACTTTATAGTGGCTTGGACATCCTTTTCTTCCTTGCCAAGGGCGGACTTTGGCTTTTCCATGCCAAGGGCAGACTTTGGAGTGTCTTGGACACTTCTCTTCAAGCTTGGCAGACTTTGACTTTGCTTAGCCATCCTTCCTCTTGTCTAAGGCGGACTTTGGAGTGTCTTGGACACTTCTCTTCAAGCTTGGCGGACTTCACAACTTCCTTGCCAAGGTCGGGCGGACTTAGCTTATGGCTTGCCATCTCCTTGGGTGGACTTCATCTTATGTCGGACCATGCCTTCTTCAATCTAGGGTGGACTTTGTTCACTTCAAGCCATCTTTCCTTCAGCTAGGGCGGACTTTGGAGCTAGCCGGACGTTTTCATCAAGCTTGGGCGGACTTTGAAGTTGGCCAGACCTACTTGGGTGGACTTCATGACTTCCTTGCCATGTGCATTTTCCCTTGGGAAAACTTGGCTTGCGGCTTTCCATCTCTTGTTTATCTGGAACAAACCTTGCCTGGAGATTTTATCTTGCTTTTTAGACTTGGAGACATCAATTTTTTATTCTGAAGATATGAGCGTTATCGCCATGACATGCGGGACCCAATCTAGGTCATCTCTCAAAAAAGCAAAAAAGGCAAAAAAGCAAAAAGCAAAAAGCAAGCCAAAAAAGCGAAATCCCAAAAAAATTAGAAAGTGTCAAAATTGAGTCAAAGCAATGGCGTTCCTCGTCCTTCGGACCTTTTGAGCACTTTGATGATGTCCAGACACCATTATGGGCTTGAATTCTATACTTGACTCGAGTGACCTCAAAACTCTAACTCCAAACTCTCAAAATAAATGGTCTTATGAAATTGCAATGCTACGACAAAACCCTAAAAAGCAAATTACTGGGGGTCCCCATTTGCAATGGAGTGATGTGTGAAATAGGTCACAACATCTGGCGACTCCACGTGGTGAATGTTCTTGAACATTCCAAAGATAGTACCTACTTCAAACCCGGAGTCTTAGATTAATTCCAACTAACTTACCTGTTGGCTAAGAAGAGTACTCAAAAGGGAAGACGAATCCTAAACTGTATCAAGATCTTTTATCCTTCAATTACGAGTGTGTGCAAATGTATTTATTTCCGTCTCATAAGAACAATATGTCCCTTTGGTTCCATCATAGCAATCTCTGTAATTTGTCTTAACTCCAAAAGCATCCTTGGATAGAGCCTCGCTGCCAACGAGTGTACATAGCCCCTGCGAGTGTACATAGACTCACAGAGATTGCTCTACTTCTGGCGATTTATTTTCTTTTTATTGAGTGTACACCTGTAGAGATGCCCGCACACCCGAAGCCAAGTGCTTTAATCTTTCATTTTGTTTTCTTTTCGTTCATTTTGATATTCTTTTCTTTTCACATATTCCACACTTTGGCTTGTAAGCAATGAAGCTCACGTAGGCTTGAGCATTATAGTGGCACTGAAGTAAGACTTTTGATCATTATTATTTTGCTTAGCCATGACTTTACCTAGAAAACCATAATGACTCAAAGAATTCCTTAAGTGTGTGAGATATAATAACAGTAAGACTCAATGTCAAGATACAATCGATGATTCCCTTTCTAGTCAAGTACTGACCTTAACTTCAAGATACTTTAGAAACAATTAACCTGGGACTCGAAGGTTCTCCAAAAATATTTATCCAAGGAATAGTCCAAACATAACCTAGCAGGGTCAATCCAGAGTGTGAGCGTAAGCAACACCACTCTTCTCGCAAAATGGGAATCCCTCCTTATTCAAAACCAACCTAAGCAATCTAAACCTAAGACAAACGAAAACAAACTAACCTAAAACGAAAGCAAGCTAATCTAAGAAAGCAAAGAAAACTAAACCAACAAAACAAAAAGCAATTAAACTAACAAAACAAAAGCAACTAAACTAAACAAAACAAACCAAGACTCAAAAAGAAACTACTCTAACTATGTACAAATAAGTCCCATCAAGGAACTCAGGGTTGGAAATAATGTTTCAAAAACTGTTCATTAACGGGCAACGGGATGTCTTCCCCTATCAAAGTTTTCAACCTGAATGCGTTTTCCCCCAATATCTCGGCAATTTGATACGGTCCTTTCCATAAGTTGTCAAATTTATCATGTTCCCCTCTCCGTTCGTGAGCTTTATCCCAATAAAGGGCTAGATCGGAGATCCTGGAGGACTTTACCGTTGCAGGTCTGTCAAACCATCGTTTAACAACCCCTTGATGTTTTGCAAAATTCTCGAGGAATTGATCTCTCTATTCTTCCAAGAATAGGAGCTGTGAAAGACGAATTTGAACTCTATCTTCTGGGTCCAGGTATTCTTGCATGAATTTCAGTGTTGGAATCCTCAGTTGAATGGGAAAGACAGGGTCTTGCCCATAAACTAAGTGATATGGGGAGTTCCTAATGACCTCTTGCCTCTTGTTTTGTCTGCCCATAGAGCAAACCTAAGTTGAGAATGCCATCTCTTAGATTCTACTCCAGCAACTTCTTGATCACATTTAGCAAGTGCTTGTTTGTGGACTCTGCCAACCCATTACCCTAGGGGTAATAGTTCGAATAAAACTTCAAAGTGATCTCGTAGTCAAATGCCCAGTTGGAAAACTTCAAGGAAGTGAAAGCAGAACCATTATCACACACTAAGGCTTTGGGACAACTGAATCTAGTGATGATGTGCTCTTCTAAGAATTTGATTACCTCATTTGTCGTGCAATTCTTCAATGCTTGGGCTTCGGACCATCTGGTGCAGTAGTCATATGCAGTCAAAATATATCTATGTTGTGTTGAAGATGGTGGGTATATCATGCCGATGAAATCAAGTCCCCACATTGCGAATGGCTTCACCTCCGTGATTGGTTGTAGTGGCATAGCAGGATTCTTTTCACGAGTCGCAGTGATTTGTCAAGTGTGGCAGGTTTTGTCATGCTCATATGCATCTCTGAAAAACAGAGGGCCAATAGTACCCTGCTCTTAGAATTTGGTAAGTTGTGGCCTAACTCCCTCCATGGCCTGTCCCGAACTTAGAGTGAAAATGTTCCATGATTCTCTTAGCTTCGTCATTTCCAACACACCTCAAGTAGATTCCTTCGTGATTCTTTCTATAGAGTACTGATCCTTGAAGCATATAGCGTTGGCATTTGAGCCTGAAGGCTCGCTTTTATGTTGGGTTCATTGGTGTGGGATACTTGTGATTTATCAAATATGAGGTGATGTCATAATACCACTTCTCTGGGGAGGTGTCGGTCAATACATATGTTTGTTGCACCAGGTCGGCCCCTTCTATAGCCATAGTTTGAGTTAAATCATGCCCACGGACTAGCTTCATTGGCTGTAATTCAATGTCATATTCTTGGATAGTGGCAACCCAATTTCCTCTTCTCTCTCCTAGCTCATTCTACATCAAGAGTGTTTTGACAACTGCATCAGGAATGATGGCGAAAACTTTACTCCTCAAGATATAGTGTCTAAATTTTTTTATGGCCTTCACCAATGCATAAGCCTGCTTCTCAATACTGGGGTACCTCAATTCTACATCCTTAAGAGGTGAGCTCATGAAAGCTATGGGATGCTCATCCTTCTCTTTTGTTCACTAAGTAAGCATTGCGGCACAAGAATGTTTTGATGCAAAGGAATATAGGTAGAAAGGTCTTGTGTAATCTGGACTAACCAGGATAGGAGCATCAGCTATGGCCTACTTGATCTCTTCAAAGGCTCCTTTTGTTGGTGGTGTCCATTCCATCTTGGCATCCTTTTTCAACATTTCATTTAAAGGTTTTACTATTTTGGCAAAACCGGTGATGAATTTTATGACAAAATTGATCTTCCCAAAGAAAAATCTCAATTCCTTTTGGCTAGCAGGCAAATTGATTCTTGAGATTGCCTCTATACGTTCAAGATCAATTAATATTCCCTTCTAAGTGATTAGGTGTCCCAATAATTTACCCTCGGTGACCCTGAATATGCATTTCTTTGGAATTAAGGAAATCCCATACCTCTGACATCTTTGAAATACCTTCCTCAAGTCTTCTACATGGTCTTCTCTCTTCTTTGAAAACACTGTCAGATCATCCATATAGATGATTATGCATTTTCCAGTTAACTCTCTGAAGGCAATGTCCATGGCCCTCTGAAATGTGGCTCATGCATTAATTAACCCAAAGGGAATTCTTTCGTAGGCAAAGGTTCCCCATTTTGTTGTGAATGTCGTTTTCAGTCTATCTTCATATTTCACAAGCACTTGGTTGTACCCCGAATATCCGTCCAAAAAGAACATCATTTGTGACCCATTGACAATTTGTACAACCTCGAGTGATCACAAAGGATAATTGTCCTTTTCAGAGGCTCTGTTTAAGTTTCGGAAATCAACACATAGTCTAATCTCTCTATTTTTCTTTCTGACTGGGACTAGGTTGGCGACCCACGTTGAATGGCGCACTGGGAAAATGATTCCTGCCGAAAACAATTTCTTGACTTCTTGATAAATGAGAGGTTCCAACAATGGGTTAATCGGCCTCTGGCGTTGTCTGAACGGCTTACTTCTTGGCTTGAGAGGAATTGTATGTGTAATGATAGAAGTGTCATAAGTTCTTAAATCTTCATAGCTCCAAGCTATGACATCAGCAAACTCCCTCATGTTCTGAATTATTCCAACCTTTTCTTCGAACGTGCAGGCTTTACCTATGAATACATTTCTAACCTCATCTTCAGCTCCCAGATTCACCTTTTCGTATTGGTCACCTTCGATCTTTTGTTTTTTTACTTCATTGATTTGATCCTGATCAAATATCCTTTCCAATTGTATCATCCCTCTTGGACTGATATTTGTCTTTAAATTCATGATGCCATCGGCATCAAATTCAGCTTCTCTAGTTATCTCATCTTCATCAATAATTTGTGTTGCAAAAACATCTGAACTCATCAAGAACTCAAGAATGTGACCATCATCATCAAAAACTTGGAAGTTTGTGATATTATCAGGGATTGACGGTATTGATGATAGCTCTACTGTGCACTGACTTATGCCATCCATGGCGAGTGGCTCTAATGAACTAGTTGCTTGTGCCAAGGAGTTTGCAACTTGATTGTTTGATCGGCTCACAGATTGAATATTGAATAGTGAATGAAGACTTTCAAGATGCCCATCTATTTTAGATTGCAGCACTACCTCCATGGTACAAGAGCGTCGAAGAATACCTGTCCACTTCCACTTTCTTGAAGGAAATGTCGTCAGGAGAGAAGGGAACTAGTCCTAAAGAGTAAAACTTTATAGTTCATCAACGGATTATATGCGACACTTGACAGACAATTGGCAAACCATTGAAGAGAGACTACATGCCATTGTTCCCATCACAGCCACAGGAACTCTTCGAGAGGTGGGGACTTGATTTCATCGGTCCACTTAAAGTAAGCTAAGTAGACTAATGCAGATACATTGTTGTAGCTACAAAATACCTAACAAAATGGGCAGAAGCCAAAGCACTCCCAAACAACACAATAGGCACTACGGCAGGAATCATCTATGAGCAAATTGTCACCAACTACAATTGAGCAAATTACCAGTGATAGCGGAAACACTTTGTGAACCACACCAATCTCATGACAACAGAGTTCTGTATTTTTCATAACCTATCAATCCTGTACTACTCAAGAGCGAATGGACAAACATCTCCATCATCCACAAGTCGTGCGGCATCGAAGAAGCAAAGTGGGAAGATAAGTTGCCAACCGTACTTTGGGCTTACGAACGACATACAAGGTGACTACAGGACACACCATTCCACTTAATGTACTGCCAAGAAGCAATGGTCCTTGTCGAGTACGTGGTACCAAGCCTAAGAATTGTCATCGAGAATAGACTAGGTGATACGGAGAGTTTGAAAGAGCGACTATTCCAATTGAACAAACTTGACAAACAAAAGGTGTTTGTTGGCCCAATGGGCAACGGAAGTGGTGCAAAAAAGAAAAAAGAACTAGCATAAAAAACATCTCCGACAAGTAAACTTATAGCCTAGACAATTAGTACTAAAGTATAATGGTCATAACAAAATTAAAACCGAGAAAATTCAAAGTGAAGATAGCTTGATACCTTTCAAATCTAAGAAGTCTCTAATAACGAGGCAATCAAGTTAGAGAATCTAGACGACACTCTACTGAAAGACAGTATTAATGGATCAAAACTAAAACCATACAAGGAGAGAATAGAGACTCCAATTGCAATCTATTGAAAACAAGGTGAAGGAAAGCTACACTATGAACTTACGCAAGTGAATTCAGATCTAAAAATCATACTACCAAATCAGATTTAGACATGTGATTTCAACATTCATCACAATATAAAAAACAGCAAACAAAATGTGACACCAGATTTACGTGGAGAAACCCTTTCGGAAAAAAACTCCACACAAGAAAAGAGGGCAAGTATATTATTAATTTTCAAATGAGAGTACACAATAATACACTTCACTATTGATCTTTGATCAACCCAGCAACATCCTATCACCTACAATAACTCAACATAAAACTACCATCTCATGGCTCCAATTCATAGAAATTGTGGGAGGTAAAACCACGAATGGAAAACCAAAACAAGAGGTGCAAAACCACTAGCAAAAACCCACTCCCCTCTTCTTGGACAACCAAAAGACATAATAAAATATTGATTGGAAATACAAGACTCTCTCTCACATGGGCGCCTAACTTTTCGAATGCTCCAATGACCTTTCCGATCCCTAATGGAACACCAACGGACACCTTTTCATCTCAAATCTTGGGCACTGCATCCAAGACCTTTCAACTTCCAATATGGATGACTACAAGAGATGCCTTATTCATATTTGATGTGTAACCTCCACTGAAATTGAATCCTCTCTTTAAAATATAATTACAATATGCCAAAATTTGATATTTTTCTCTCATGTCCCCTAGAACACATTCCAAGGAACGTGGACACATACAAATGACATAGAATTACAAGGTTAATGTCACCTTATCCTAACATTCTCCCACTTGACATTATACATTGTAATAACACCAAGAGATAGAAAACATAAAATCAAGTACAATGATCAAGGCACATGGCCTTCCTGCACCAAGAGAACTTATCCGTTGTCACTGGCTTCGGAAGAGAATTTGCAACATTATCCAAAGTGTCAACCTTTTCAATCAAGACCTTACCATTCTCAACCATTTCTTGCACAAAATGATACTGAACATCAACATGCTTAGTACGAGCATGATACATAAGATTTCTGGTCAAACAAAATAGCACTCTATCACATCCAATCCTCCTTGTCCTGCAATCAAAACTAATGCCATTACCAAGCCTCTGTAACCATACTACCTCTTTAGAGGCATGTGAAGCAACCATATACTCTACTTCAATGGTGGGCAATGCAACTCTAGGCTCTCTTACTCATCCAACTCACTGCACCTCCAAACAAAGTAAATACATAGCCACTAGTGGACCTTCAACTATCCAAGTCACCTGCCCAATCTGCAACAACAAACCCCTATATGTCCAATGACTTGGCAACATCATCAATACCATGATAAACAACAGTAATCAAAAGTACCTTGCAAATATCTAAACACCCTCTTAACAAAAGACCAATGCTTTCTACCAGGGTTAGACATAAACCTACTTAGAACTCCCACTGCTTGGGCTATATCTAGTCTAGTGCAAACCATTGCATACATCAAACTACCAATGGCACCAGCATAAGGAACCATAGAAATATCCTCAAAATCATCATCAAAATTAGGAAACATATCTAAGCTCAACTTAGTACCAACTGGAAATGGAATACTAACCGGCTTACAATCATGCATATTAAACCTCTGCAAAATGGTATCAACACACTTTCTCTAACTTAACCAAAGCTCCATGTGAACCCAAATCTCTACTAATCTCCATCCAAAGAATATATTTTGTAGCTACCAAGTCCTTCATATCAAATGTGCCAGAAAACTATGTCTTGAGCTCACTAATCATCACCTTGTTACCAATAAACAACATATCATCAATATATAAGACAATAATCAAAATTTGATTATCAATAACCTTAATGTACACACAATGATCCTCCTTGCCCCTAAGAAAACCCAACTTCAATGCATCAAACTCCAGGTACCACATCATGAGTGACTTTCAAATCATACTAAGATCTCTTCAACCTGCAAACCAATTGTTCTTTTCCTTTCACAACAAAACCATCAAGCTATTGCATATAAATTTCCTCAAGATCCCGATGCAAGAAAGCAACTTTAACATCCATTTTCTCTATCTCAAAATCACAAGCAGCAACAATAGATAATAAGAATCTAATATAAGTCAATTTAGCAACAAGAGAGAAAATTTCACCAAAATCAACTCCCTCTCTCTTAGAGTAGCCCTTAGCCACTGATTTGGCCTTGTACCGCTCTAACCGACCATCTACTCCAAAAAAAAATTTCAACACCCACTTGCATCCAATGGACTTCCTTCGAGAAAACTAACAAGATCTCCATAAAAGGTTGTATAAAAAATCTTAGCCTCAAACTTGAAAATTCACTAGACAATGGCTCACCTTACTCTTACTCAATTGTCTCAAGTTCTTTCTCTTCATGCTCTTTTGAGATACCAAGTCTCTTTGTCAAGGCAAGCATATTGCTTTCAAGCCTATCAATCTTACCCAATAAGCTAGAAATATGTGCAACATCATCCTCCAACCTCTTAAACCAAGCCTCTACTTCATCCTCTTCTCTATCCAAATTCCTTTCCATTGCTTTCCTGTCCTATTCCTATCTCTCATCCCAATATTGGGCTAAAAGGGAACAAATCCTCACTTCAACTTGCTCTAGTAGATGGCATAATCAGTCAAAAGTCCTATATATCATTTACCAAAATCCTACTTTGATAGAACTTGATCTGTAAAATGTTGCAGATACTCTCCTATCAATCACCAACTACAGATAGTTGTTTGTGAAGTCCATAAAATGCCTTCAAACAAATGATTTTCTACCTCTAATGGTTATATCATCAACATAACATGTTCAAATCCACTACACCATCGTAAGGAAAATGCAAAACATAAACAAACAATGCAAAAAAAACCACAAGGAGGCTTACACACATGGTTACACCTAGAGAAACCTTCAAGAGAGAAGAAAACTCCAAAAGAATGAGCTCTTGTGTAATGTCCCCTTCTTAGGCCTAATCAGTCTGAAGACCGTTAGCCTATTTCCTGAGTCTTGTGGGCTAATTGGTAAGGCAAGGGGACTCCAAAGATCTTGGAGGACACGGTTTCAGAGTTACCAGGTTTCTATTATTGACAATAAGCTCTGTGGGCATGACGCTCTCTGAAGTGTTTTCTGACTTTTGCAGTGTTCTCCAAACTTCTTAGAGAGCACGTCTATTTATAGTAAGTCACCAAATTGGCTTCCATTATTCTCTTACTGCCTCAATATCATATTCGCATGGTCAAATTTGGATTCCAATGTGTTTCAAGATTTTCTACAGCTTGGGGTGGAATAATTAAATTATTCACTTAAGTTCTAATGTTTTATTATTATTTTTAATAACTTAAGTGTATTATATTTTCAAAAAAGTATTTTAATTCTCCATTCGAACACCTAGGAGGAATAAGGGGGGCTTGTACATGAAAAAGGTTTAAATTAATTTTAAAAGGGAATTTGATGGAAAAGGTGAATTAAATTATTAATTAATTATTTTACATTGGAGTTTTCCCTCCCAAACTCTATATAAGGAGGCACTAGAACTCATTGTTGGATATGTTGAAGAATGATAATGTTATGCTGTTGGAATGGCTTTGGTTCTCTACAATCTTTGAGAAAAAAATCTTTCATAGATTTCTAGTTATATTGATTGAAGTTTTCAGTTTTTGGCTTTCATTATGGATTGTTTGGATGTATTCTAGACTTGCAAGTGATTTGGAGAGACTTTCTAACAGTTGCAAGGTATTAAGTGTTGATTTTTATTGGAGTTTAGTTTGCTGGCTGTAGCTCTGCAAGTACAGGTCGTACCAATATTTTGGCTTGTGCAAATTGGAGTTTTGGTCTGGTGCTTCTGGGACTTTTTCCAATGAATTTCCTATGCTAGGTGACCAGGTTGGAGTAGCTTGCAAGTGATAAAATGAAGTGTCCATTTTTTCTTAAACCAAGTTGTTCCCCGAGCCCCGAGCAGGCCATACCATTTCAAAAGGGGTGGCATGTGAGTTCCCTTGTTTGGAGGGTGGCGCTTAGTCATGCCTTGAATATTCCATTTCATTTGGGACTGCGCCTTGCTGTGTGGAGTGCCTTTTAGGGGGCTGTACCATTGTTGCTACCTACTGCAACAGTAGTTTCAGACCTACACATATCTGATATACCTTTCCAGAGTGATGATACAGCTTTTCATGAGTTTGGGTGTGAGTTGGCACTATTGTTTGAGTGCTAATTCAGTTGGTGATCATTTTAGCACATTGGAGGTAGCTGGGTGAAGTTTCCTGAGTCACCTATCTCGCTGTCCAGACTGCTGCAACGAAGCTTCAGACCTGTACCAGTCAGCCATTTGCCATATTTTGAGGTATATTTGTTATTACAATGCTGGGTGGTTAGTTTCCTAAGTTGTGAGTTCATTTGGGGTGTTTTAATCAATTTCATTTCACAATAATTATTGTAACAGCAGATATATATCGGGTTTGGAATGAATGTAAGAGCTAACATTGTAACACTGGGTGGTAGTACCACCAATGACCTTGCTCTTGTTATTTGTTGTTACTTGCCCTACTAAATAAGTGGCTCATTGGTTCTCACTCACTGCTGAAAAGAAGAAGAGTTGTTTTTGCTTATTGTAATCACTAACCACTGAAAAGTGAGAGAGCTGTTATTTCTTCTTGTATTCATTCACCACTGTAAAGTGGAAGAGTTGGTTGCATTTCCAGTATTGTACACTGAAAAGTGGAAGTGCTAAGCTAACCCCTAGCATGATGGTACGTTTTGCAAAATTTCTTGGTTCTTGGTTTTTGCCCATGTCCTAAGCTTCAAAATAAGTATCTCCTTGCTAGGGTTTGTTATAAATATTGTCATAGCCTTTGTTTAGGTCTAAAACCCTCAAAAAACCCTAGGTCTGAGCAATGCCTTACACTTTTCTTATAATCTTGCATTGACCATTTGCTTTGGTTGCCTATCGTTTAAGTAATAACTTATGGGTCTTCACTCCATGACTTAACTGGCCCTCTTTGCTAGGCATACCGGTCAGACCCGTGACTTGATTATACTTTGTCCCTAATTATTGAAATTCCTAAGTCTAAAATCCTCGTATGTAGCCTCAAGTCCCTTCTTTTCCTAAGCACACCACTTAAAAACAACTTTATGTGCATGCTAAAATAAATCACTTAAGCGCTGAAAGCCTTGCTCTACTTGGGACACATGTTTAACCCTCAGTGCAGCGCATACCATCTTCACAACGCATTTCTTTGCTTCTAGCACATAAAGAGAATGCACAAGGCATTGCTTATAAAGTGGGGCACGTGGCGTCATTATATTGCAGCATGCTCCCTCTTCATAAAAGGAGCGCATTGAGAAAATGCGTCAAGTCAGGATGGATGATGTGAAGACAATTGGCAGTTCTTGATTGCAACGCTATGTTCCTTTAGAACGCATTTTATAAAGTTGAGTGCATTGCAAAATTGCGCTAAGCAGAGCTCATTGGATTATAACTTGTGTCAAGATCATATCGCAGCACGCTTCCTCTTTGTAGCGCGAGTGTGTTCTTGTTCACAAAGCACATAGTTAAAGTGCGCTAGGTTTGTTGTATCACGATGAAGACAGTTGTTACGACACTATTGCAACGCATGCTCCCTATGCATCACATTTTTGGTTCTTCAATGTAGGGGCAAAACACACTGAGAAGAAACCATTAAGAATTTAACACTTGTCACTACATCATTTCAGCGCACTCTCTATTCAAAGCGCACTCTTATGGAAAAAGCGCATAGTGAAAAGACACCGAAGAGGAATGAATAAGAAAGGGACAGGTGTCAACCTCTAATTCCGGTGCGAAGGTTTTTCACAGCACATTTTCGTGCTCATGGCACAAAGGGAAACTAAGACGAGCGATGGTTAACAAAAGGGGGAGACGTGCTTGTCCTTGATAGCAGCGCTTTGCTTCTTCACAACGCATTTCTTTGCAAGAAGTGCATAGCGAGAAGGCATTGAGGAGGAGGATGTCACCAATGGACACATGGCACTATTTCATTGCAGCACATGGTCCTTATGGAGTGCAATTTAGAACCATCAATGCATAAAGGAAAGGCGCTTAGCGATAGTCACATAGATTTTGACACGTGTTCGTCCCAGATTTCAACATGGAGCTTCTATGCAACGCAATTTCATGGATTCAACACAAAGCCACAATGTGCTCGGATTAACAAGATATAAGTGGGATGCATGTCAACTCCAAGCTTCAGCGCAAAAGCTCATCCACAACACATTTTCAAAGAGGGTGATTCAAATGGAATATGTGATGTATGGAGGATATGTGCTAGCCGTTGATCTTGTTTTGAAGTGCCCAAATTGATGGTTATAATTTAAACAAGGACGGCTATTTGATAAATGATCGGTTCCATATGCGCGAGCCACCACACAACAATTAAAGCTCAACTACTACTTTTTTGAAGGCAATAAAATATTGAATTGTTTAATTTCTTGTCACAATTACAAGTGCATCCAATAATTTTGAAGAACAAAGCTCTTTGAAGGTGAATTTCAAGCATAGAAGAACTACGGTTTCGAGTGTTTCCACGAGTAAGTCATCTATTCATCTGTAATTGCAAAATTGTCTCAGAATTATCAAAGGAATGTCTAGGGAAGGGTTTTTTTTTCAATTTTCAAAAGGAAAAGGAAAAACCATAGGAATTGCAAAGATTAGGTACAAACCCTAGTTGAATTAAAAACACTAAAAATGAGAGAATCTAATGTTAAGTTGAAAGGAACTAAGAGATTTATGGAGGACGACTTAATGAAACAATTGCCCAGATCCACCAAGAGAGCTAAGCACGCTCAGGGCATAGGGGTATTGATAGACAGATTACATGACCTGGCCGAACAAATAGGTGATGTTGTCATCCATATGCATGGTTGGACACTTTTTGAGTATGGATATAAAAGTAAGTTTAATAGACCAATGTCAAACCTGTGGACTTCTAATTTGGGGAAGTTAGTGGTTCCAAATGTTTTTGTGAATGTAGACTTGGTCAAAGCCCTAGCACAAGGATATGATAAGAAAGATAAGATGATTAGAAGCCAAAAGGGTGCCCCTTTATTGGAAATTTCTAGGCAACAAATCATTGACACATTTGACTTGAATGTGTTTGCCAGTGTTACAATTCAATTTGGTTCTCTCAGAAGAGAATGCGAGAAAGATAAACATAGCTTCAAAGTATTGTGGCTACCATAGCACAGGAGAGATGTTTACCAAAGAGTGGTCAGATTTGCAAAGCATGAAATAGAGCCATTTGATTTTGACATTTTTGAGGACTACTTCATTAATACCTATTTTTCTCTATGTCAAGTCCTTGAGGAGGACTATAAGATGAAGATGCCCATTTACATGATGATGTTGGCAGCAAATATTCAACATAGGGATATTAACAGGAATTTTGATTAGGTTGCTTTCATAGCTGAGGGAATTCACAAGCAACTCACAAACTTGAAAGACCCCAAGGTCGATCGTCATTTCAAATGGTACTCTCTACTCATGCACATGATTCTTTACAGTGGGGCTAAGGTGTGGGGAAAGCCCTTGGATTTGAAAATCCATGATCTAGAAGGAAGAAGATTGCCTGTCCAAATGTGGATGTATATTTGGGATTCACACTGCAACATATCCAATTATTTGGTTTTTGAAAGTTTTTGTACAAGATGTGTTGGGAAATCTAGGTTTCAATCCTGAAAGCAGAATTTTAGAGAATATTATTAAGTTCCTGAGGCCACTACAGTTTAACCTTGCATTTAATATTGATCACAATTGGGGAGATTGGTATATGCATGCCAACTGCACAATTTTCAAGATGTATGGTACACCAGTGCAACCTCATTGCCTCCCCAGATATGTAATAGACAAGATGGCATTTATGGAGATTATGTGGTAGCATGGAGATTATGTGGTAGCTCAATGAAGCTGACAAGGTCCATTTCAAATTCATTAAGAAGGGATCATTAATCCCAAGATGCATGAGATTCTCCCATTTCATTATCACTACCAAAGAGGGATTGGAAGTGTTCCCTACAAATTTACAATCTTATGGGATGAAAGTAGACCCTGCCAGGAATTGTGATCCTAAAGGGTATATCAACAAAATGAGGGTAGAGATAGGTAGATCTCAATTTTACCATCAATTCCATGCATCTGATGATAAAATAAGAAACCTCAAAACTAATGAAGAGGTGAAAGAAAGAAAGCAACAATGGATCTTCATGGTACAATCAGAAGAGAAAAGGATTAAGAACAATCCTGCTTACAAAAGCCCTTTTGCAGATACTGCCAATCCAATTGAGAGAATGGAGAAGATGTTTGAATGCTTTGGAACTGGCACATATTTCAAAAGGAAGCCTGTTGAACAAGAGGCAAAAGAGATGGAAGTTGAACACTAGGTTCAACCAAAAGCCTTGCCAATAGAGTCTGCAGTTCAAGTTGCTCCTAGCCAATCAGTGCCAATTCTTGCTCAAACCTTGGTTGATTGTTCAGAGAATCCAGAGGAAAGGGAGAGCATGCAGGAGGAATCTGCAGAAAACATACCCGAGGATGAAGAAGTAAATCAACACTTCCCTTCTCCCCAAGTGAATCAAGAAGATGAGAAGGTGCCTGAAAATAGGCTGACAGTTAATTTTTATGATGAAAATTCACTCCCAAATGGTGTGAGAGTTTTGGCTTGTAGCCAATTTATGGATGATAACACATTTGTGACTTCAAAAGAATTAAAAGACTTCATCATCAAGGTTAACCAAAATGAATTCAATGAAAAATTGAATAAAGCAAAGGAGTGGATCCATCAAGGTATGAAGAGGTCACCCAACAAGTCCTTCAGGAGATAGACTTTGATGCATCTAAAATCACTCAGGAGGAAGGGAGGAGATTGGTCAAGGAAAGTGAGATTCTCCTATTACCTGAATGGGATCTTGCATCAGCCATTTCTCTTGACACAATAAGGCATCGGGATGAAGAGGATTACGTTAGATCAGATTTTAGTCCCAGTTTGCAAACTCTAGCCATATGGGCAATGGCCCCTACCACAAATAAGCCAAGAGTGGCCAGTTCAATAGAAGAAATCACAATGAATGTGATCATTAAAAGAACCTCAAACACCACAGGCAGCCCAATTGGTTGTCCTTACATCCATGTTTAGTGCCGAAACAGCTAAAAGGCAAGAGGATGCATATGACAAATTACATGCTCAGCATGTAAAATTGCAAAACAAGTACAATAAAGTGGTTGCTAGGATTCCACCACCTCAGGTTGTAGCTCCACCATCTCCTCCATCCACATCAGCTGAATTCTCAGCTCAGGACAGAGAGACTTTGTCTCTAAGGATCAAAGAATTGAAGGAGCAGCTGAAGCAGAGCAGAGATAATGAAAGGAAGGCGAAGGAGGAGGCCAAAAACATTACCACTAATATTATTGATGACCTATTAGGTCATATACTGTCATGTGTCCTACATAAGATTGAGGGAGCTTGGAGTGCCTTTGATGGACTTCACAAGGCTTATGCTAAGCACAAGCAAATTCAAACCAGCTTCCAAGAGGTACTGAGTAAGTGGATCCTTAGCGCCACTTCAATAAAGGAGATGATGAAAATGGCATCTTTTGATGGGAGTGCCCGTAAGAATTTGGCACAAATTAATGAACAGATTAAATTACTGGGGAAAGTGTCTACTTTTTAAACAAAATTAGATATGCAGTTTAAGTCAAAGTTGAAAACGTTTGAAGGCATGGAGAAAGGAATTATGCCTAAGATCATGGATAATTCAAGTGAAATCAAGTCTCTTGATGTATGGAAGGCAGAGTTTGCAGGCATAATCCCATCATTGTCATTATATACTCACAAAGATGGCAAGCCAGAGTTAGCTCTCTTGAATAATTCAATTGATGATTTGTTTACATTAGAGAAACATGGACAATTTTGTGAAGGAGACCAGAGCTATCACAAACGCAAGGTATAATGCACACAAGAATAAAGTGCAAAATCTCTTGGCATTCAACTGGCCTTCGAAAGAAGAATATAGCTCATGGGTTGAGAAATATGTTGAATAAGATGTCTCTCATGCTCTTCTTGTCCTTTTTTGCAGAGGTGGGGCCTATTTTGTCTTATATGGCCCAGTCAGCTTTCTCCTCGGGTGTTTTTGAAGTTATGGAAGGTGATGGAAAGGCATAACAAAGTACTTGTACTTCCACCTATCTTCTTTCATCATTTTGGGATCAAAACAATCTTCTTCAGCGACACATGCAATTGTTTTTGTCTTGTAATAGAATATTTGTCTTTCCCCATTGGGTGGTTGCAACTTGTTTGTCTGATCCTTAAAGGACAAGATTTGCAAATGAAAATGTGAGATATATCCATGGCCTAGAGCTTGTTTGCTTCTTTGTTTCTATAAAAGGGAATTCACGGCCATTTCATGAGGATCTTGAAAAAAAATTGTAAGCAGAGCACTTTGTATTTTCAATCTGTATATGTCTGGTCTAGGTTTCGATAGGAAAGGATGTCAATGTAACTGTTAGTTTTGTATGACAGTACTAGCTCATTACATCAAATACAATGCCAATTTTGCAAGCAATTGTCTCCTAATTGTATATATCTTTAACATTTATAAATATAAATTGATCAAGGATCTTTTTTTGTTCATCTTTACAGGCTTTTTGTGAATGAATGTTTCTTTCATGGCTTTTACTCAAGGAGTAAATTAATTTTCTTTGTGAGAGATGTTGAATGTTTTAGGTATATTCAAGGATTGAAAAGTAGAGTTGATTGCAAAGTTCTGAAGAGGGAATAGTGCAAGGCATTATCATTAAGCTTCCATAGAGTTAGAATGAATATTGTTGTATAAGTTTTCACTTGCATTTCCCTTGACTCCATGGTCTAGGTCTAAGGCACCAATCTGAGCAAAAGTTTTGGCTATGTTATTCATGATCATCAAATATAAAAACCAAATTTCCCTTTAAAGCAACATTTATTGTATAATGTTATTTGCATACTCACAGACACATAGCTGCATTAAACTCCAAGAATTTAGCCATTTCTGTTGTTTACTTACAAATCTTGGTCATAAAGAAGAGAGTATATCTGTTTTAAAAGCAATATCTGGTATCAATTGTATGAGATCTTAGTTGATATTGCATAGGACTACCTTCCTAGATTCTGCAGAGCCTGAAATGCAAAGGAGAAATTTGTTGAAATATTTCTCTTGTTCGTTGGCCAACCCATGAGACAATTGAGCATAAGAATTGGCTATTCATTTAGATTGTTTCTAGAATCAGTTAGAGCTTATAGCACAAAAACAAACCAACACAGCAGATAAGTGGATTACTTTCAGCTGTTTCATTTCAAGTATAATTGTAATCAAGTACACCGTATGCTCTCGCCTCACCCACGTTGGGAACTTGGTGATCAGAAAGTGGAAAGGAAAGTTGCTTAGCATTTTCATTCTGTTTGAGCTAACAAGTTTTCAAAAAAAAAATAAGGGTGATTATTACATCTTGCTCCTCATGCCACTATCTTCCAATCAAATGCAAGTGTTTTACAATGCCTAAATAGTGAAAATGAGCTTTGACAACAAGTACAGCCAGCTTCAAACACCTGCAACATGGAGAAACTGCTCTTCCTCTTGCAACAGTCAAGAAATTGTACATAAAGGCTTAGGCCTTCCCAACATCCTTCCCTGACCTTGAAAGGAAGATCTAAAATCATAAAGTGAAATGAAGAGTCAAAACCTTCAATATCCAATGGTCTGTCAAAATTGCTGCTCATCATCATTGCTGATTCCATAACCAGCGAGACAGAGACAAAACAACAGTGTTACCCAAAAACCCGCCATCTGCTTAAAACTGGAAGTTTCATCACCACTGAATTTTCTCTCAAAATAAACATCTAGCCAACCCAAGACTGCCTCTGACTTGAGACCAAACTTCAGAGCAACTAAGGACGTCAAACTGGAACAAATTCATGCTTCTATGTTCTGAAAATAACAACTTTGACCACCCAATCAATCAACTGTGATCCATTTTTCGGATCAGATGGCACCTCTGATCCAGATATACATTTACAGAATCTTGAGCTATGTTAACTGGCTAAATATATGAAGTAAGCTTCCACTTTTGACTAAATATTTAAAAGGCATTAATAGAGATTGGTATGTTGCTTATTTCAACAAAGTATCTTCTCAACCCTTTTTACTTCTGTCTTTCAATGTAAAATTTCTGGGAGAAGTTAAAAAATCCTGTCTACAAGAAAGACTATTTATAACTCTGATCATCATTTTGCTTCCGCATGTTCACATCACTCTCTTGTGAAACCAAAAATGATTTATTAACTTCATTCTGCAGTGAGCCAACCATTGACCAATAGACATCTAGTCATGTTGAAGGCAGCATCCCTTGTGCAACATAATTTCAATTATCAATTCTCTGGATATTTGTGATCCGTGTGTTCACCAAACTTCAATATATAAGTCAGTACTAAAAGTAAAAACAACAAAATTTTCTATAATAGATATTAATTACCAAGATAATGAATTTTTAATGATACCATTTACAATGTATCCATATTACACATATTATCACAATCAATATACCCTTTTACAATGAATTAAGTAGATTATTCCCTTCTACAAATTATACACCTTGACAATATGTTTTGTAATTATGTGACATAAATTGATTTTCTAAGTAAGTTATCTAAAAGAAATTTTATGAGTATATCAGGATTTGTAGAATTATTCTAGGATGGTGATTGATTTGATTTAATTTTCTAGTTTCAAAGATTCTAAATTGTTCCTTCATCATTTATTTTCTTGCAATATTTATACATTTATTTGACATAAGGCAATTTAAAATATCTGATTCAGATGAATTGGCTCAAGAAGTGCTGTCATGAAAAGGAAAAAACCAAAATATTGGTTCTAACAAAAATATGGAGACTAAGACTGAATGAATACAATATTCTTTCCATAACAGCAATTTTCCTACCTGCCAAGTCATGTTCAGTTGCTTTGAACAGCTACTATAAGAAGGAAAACCAACCAAATAAGCATGAAGGATATGCACTAAAATTGTCTTCTTGAACAAAAATAATTAATGCCAATGTATGATATTTTTCTCAAGCAAGTAATTCACTTAAATCAAGACAAAAATGCCTTCAATTCTGCACTTGATGCATTTTCAAATGCCTATCGCTACTATTTGGAATTTAGATCAGATAAGCCAAATACCTGCATCACCTATGTCCAAGAAGAATCGAAAAACACCATCCATGTCATTTTTTGTGACTAATGCAAGTATCTTCTTCATCCACTCAGGAGTCCTGAAAGAATGAAGCTTTCTCAAATACAATGCAATCTCCACTAAAGAAATGACATCAAAAATAACAATTACAAAATATCTTGGAACATGAAGCACGCAATGTATAATTGTGCAAGAGAATAAAAAATAAAAATAAAAATTCAAGAATTTACGCTCACACATTCCACAAAAGAACAATATCAGTTTAAAAACTATAAATCCACAAAAACAAGATGGCATGTGTGTAATAGTAGAATGGTGCCTGCAAGCAATACAGGAAATCAAAGACTTTTAAATAAGATAATACCTTGATCATTTAGTCTCAAGCCTGACTCTACTCTGGCTAATGAATTGCAAGTGAATCTATAGCAAATATATATTATAAAACTACAAGCTCATCCTGGAAAGTTTATCTCAAGAAAACAACCAAACTGAAAATATATTAAATTCCATAAAAAGATAATTGATATTCATAATTACTTGATTACAAAAGGAAACGAAAGCTCCTTATACAGAAATTTACAAGACAATGTTTCTAAAAAGAAATGATCGTTCACTAAAGCTAACTGAAGCGGAAAACTAAAAGTTACTAAAACAACTAAAGCGTAACTAAAGTTACTAAAAACTAACTAAAGCTAAGATGACCATTAAATTTACATTTAATATTTTAATACCCTCCCTTAATGGTCATCGTACAAACTGTCAAACATAAACTTAGTATACCCAAATTCTTCTAGAAAAATATCATCGGTGACTAATAATTGGAGAAGCATCACCGCCTCGTGATTACAAATCCTTTCCCGCAGAACAATCAAATCAAGACACCGGCATTCGAAAACAATGAGCTTCCGTTGCTTCTAGGTAGTAGAATTTTTCTTTGAACCTCTGTGTATTTTCCAACATGATACTAGACAAAGATGCCATCCCTCCCGTTTTCCAAAGCACGAAAAACAAGGTAACACTGTGATCAGTTGGCAAAACACTGGATCATCAGCTGGCACAACTCACGAATTGTAATATTTTTTAGAAAAACCTTCGAAAACTCTGAAAAAGTAAGATTGTTTCAAAAAAAATCCTCAAAAAACTCTTTAAAATCTTTAACTGCACGATTTTGTTGAGAAAAAAAATCGCCCAAAAAACTGGTTTGCAAACCCTAGCAACAACCCACGATTTTTTAGATAGGAAAAAATCATCAAAAAACTCTTTCATAAAACAACACTTAGTAATTTTTTCAGAAAAAATTTTGAAAAACTCTTTGCATGAATTTTTATTTTTCAACCAAAAAAAACCCTGTTAACAACCGATACATTTTTTTCAAAAAAAAATTGTCAAAAACATCAAGGCACAAATGTTTCAAAGAGAAGAAATTGTCTCAAAACTTTGCTAAAACCCTAGTTGCAGTAGAAATATTAAATATTAAATATAATATTAATGGTCATCTTAGCTTTATTTAAGTCTTTAGTTAGCTTTAGTTTGTTTCAGCTAACTGTTTGTCTATCTTTCAATCACATTTAGTTTAACTCTTTCAGTTGCGTTTAGTTAACTCTTTCAATTAACTAAATCTTCTCCCTAATTTGTAGGGTTTGTAAAGTCTATAAGAGAAAGGCTCTTCTTTAATAATATTAATCTGATTATTTATCAAATCATCATGGTATCAGAGCTCATGTTCGAGCCTGGTTAGCTGATCTGTTTAAATCGAAGAATTTTTTTGAGAAATTCTATGAGGGAGAAATCGTGTCACCCTTTCTTTCGATGCTGAAATTTTCAGAGGTTCTTTTTTTCTGTTTTTCGCATCTTTGTTCCAGACACGCTTTTTAGTGAAGTTTTTGTTGCAGATTCGAAGGGTTTTTGAGTGAAAAAATCGCGCGTCAATTGTTTCTTTTTCTAAAAGTCGCGAGCGGATTCTTTCTCTTTCTCGCGCGTCTATTCTTCCATCTTCCGCGCACGTGCAACTAGCTTCTTCTAGTCGTGACTTCTGAAAACTCATGGTTGTGTTTTTTGCAGATCATTTGGGCGCGCGATCTCATCATTTTCTGGCGCGTTCTTTCTTGTTTCTCAGGACGCGATTTCTATTTCTTTTTTGGCGCATTATTTTTGAAGTTTTACTGCTACGTTCTAGGCGCGTTTCTTTGTTTGCGTGGCTCTATGTTTTTTAGCCCGCGCGACTGGTATTTTCTCTCTACAATCTGCTTACGACGGATTTGATTATGGTGGCTCAATTTCCTGTTGGTCGACTAGGGTTTTGAACCCTATTTGTTCTTCATGATTGCTACAACCTGTGAGGGATTCAAGTTTTGTTATGCTCTCTTTTCTGCCTAGTGTTTCTGAAAAAAATCGCCTAGGGTTTCGAAATCGAGGTGATTTTCTTATGGTAGTATGAAAAAATTAAAAAAAATTAGCCAGTTTTGACAGTTTTCTAGGAAAATAAAAATTTGCAAAGAATTTTCGAAAAAAAATTCTTCAAAAATTTACATAGAATTTTGGAAAAAAAAATTGTTGTCTTTCAGAAGTTAAAAAAAATAAAAAACTCTTACAGTTTTTGGGCCTCTTTTTCAGACGATTTTAAAACAAATCAAAGTTTTGCCAACTAATCACAGAGTTATTGGAAAACGGGTGGGATGGCATCTTTGTCCAATATTATGTTGGAAAGTTCGCAGAGGTTCAATGGAAAGAATTACAACACGTGGAAGCAGAGGATGCTTACCATCTTTGAGAACCGATGTCTGGATGCGCTTGCTCTTGGTACAGAAGTTTGTCCCACTACTACTGGGAAGGATCGGAACAAGTATGATGGAAGTAATAGGGAGGCAATCATGCTTCTTAAATTATCTATCGCCAATGACATGTTACCAGAAATACCATCTGGTAAATCTGTTGTGGAGATCTAGAAGCATTTGAAAGATCTTAATGAGACCTCAGACAAGAGAAGGGCTTTCTTTCTGAAGAATATGCTCTTTTCTATTATGATGGATGACCAAGTGTCTTTGCAGGAGCACTTGATGAAAAATAAAAATATTTGCGATCAATTGGAGGCCATTGGTCGTAAGATAGAAGAGGAAGATATGGTAGTGATCACTTTGAAGAGTTTGCCACATTCCTACGAGCACTTCATCGAAACACTCAACATTACTTCTACCAATGTTGGCTTGAAGTTTGATGAGATGTGCAACAAGCTTTTGCAACAAGATCGGTGGAAGAAGCAGTTTGGGAGCAACAGTGAGTCTCCTAGTATTGAACAAGCATTTACTGCCATGGACGTTGGCAAAGGCAAGTCCACTCAGCAAAAAGGACGAGGTGATTTGGAGGAGAGCTCCAAGAAGTCTTTTACTTGCCATTACTTTGGGAAGATTGGTCATATATAGAGGTATGCAAAAAGCGGTTGGCTGATGAGAAGTCCAATCAAGAAGCATCTCAGCAAAGTGCTCACGTAGCGGAGCAGACTGAGCAGAAGGAGTCTACAACTATGCATTTTGATGACCAACACAATATGAGTAGACTTAGTTTTTTGTTTGTACGATGACCATTAAGGGAGGGTATTAAATATTAAATGTAATAATAATGGTCATCTTAGCTTTATTTAAGTTTTTAGTTAGCTTTAGTTTGTTTCAGTTAACAGTTTGTCTATCTTTCAGTCATGTTTAGTTAACTCTTTCAGTTGCGTTTAGTTAACTCTTTCAGTTAACTAAATCTTCTCCCTAATTTGTAGGGTTTGTAAAGTCTAGAAGAGCAAGGCTCTTCTTTAATAATATTAATCTGATTATTTATCAAATCATCAAGAAAAGCCCTGGCAAGAATAGGCACGAAAACCCACGATCTTGAAAAAAAATGTCCATAACTAATCAAAAATCCGCCATAGAAAAAAGGGCACGAAATTATTTTGCAAGCAAAATAATCCGCCATGATTTTACAGACCCACGTCCAGAAGAAAACCATGATTTTCAGAAATTGTGCCAAAAAATCCTAGGTAACCCTCAATCACCCAAAAAACAACTGCAAAAAATCGCGATTTTTTTAAAATCACCCAAAAAACCTTTAGTCGGGCGGAAAAAATGCCTAAGATCTGTTGCCAAAAAACCCTCACATGATCCTCTTCAATAAAAACGCGATTTTACATTCAACAATCTGCAAAACGAAATCATTAAAAAACCTTCAAACCAAAAAAACGCATGCAAGAAGCACACACGAAAAAAAGGAGACTCGCGTCAAAACCCTTCAGCCGCGATTTGCTTTCAAAAAATGACATGATTTTCCTGCAAAACAAACCTGTGTTTTCACTACTAATAACCCCACGAAGCCTACACAGAAGATTCGCAATTTGCAGCACAAAAAAACAAATTTCTCTGCAACTTCGCTTTTATACAAAAAGTCCACAAAAAATTCTTCACCAAAAACTTCACAAAAAGTCCACCTTAAGAAAAAAATTCCTTCAAAAAATGCCTTTCAATTTTATTTTATTTTAAAAAAATTGGCTAAAACTAATCAAGTTTGAGCCTGAGCTCTAATACCATAAAAAAATAATTGATATTCATAATTACTTGATTACAAAAGGAGACGAAAGCTCCTTATAAAGAAATTTACAAGACAATGTTTCTAAAAAGAAACAATCATTAACTAAAGCTAACTGAAGCGGAAAACTGAAAGTTACTAAAACAACTAAAGCATAACTAAAGTTACTAAAAACTAACTAAAACTAAGATGACCATTAATATTACATTTAATATTTTAATAAAAAGTTATACCCAAAAACCCAAAGCGATTACTGGATTACATGGCCATAGCTATAACAGAACAAACCAATGATAATATCAATTAAATACCCTTAATCATCTTCAGCACCAGGAGGGTCTGTAGAGTTACACTTTTGTTGGTATTTGAATTTGTACTTTTCAAGACAAGTTAGATCAGATAGTGTGCACAGTTAAACCATAAAGGGGAAGCTCCCTGACACAACTAAACTTAAAACCTACAACTATAAATAGAAATTGGAAGCATGCACACTGTACAATATCTAGAAGAGGCTTTTGTATAGAACATAAATTGCTAATATGACTGTTTTTAGCCCTGGATGCAAGCACCAAACTATTAATAGTGAAAACTTGCAATAAGATTTTCAGATTAAAAGAAAGTAAACTAATTCAAGCACAAAGAGGACAACTTCCTACTGGTTGACGAAAAGACCAATATTCGGCTGTGAACAAAGTTTTGAACAAAAAACACAAAAAAATATATATATAACATAAAATAAAAGCATTTCGGGAAAAGAAAATCAGTTTTTGGAATCTCAAGAATCATAAAGGCCCCTTGAACAAACAGTCTACATCAAACACTAAGTAAACCAACATGTTGAGACCCAACTATAGAGACCTTGGAGACAACAGATCTGTGATCTATCATCTTTTCAGGAGAGGTAGGTTAATTTATTTTACCTGTGTTGCAGTGTGTCATTTGGGCCATCAACAAGGACTAAATAAACTGGTGAGATATCTAGGGATCCCTTTTTTTGTTTCTCCTTCACTTCACAAGATGTGGAACTGGATAGAATTGAAAAAATATATTTAAACGGCAAGAAAACCTCCTCTCTATTGCTGGTAGGTTTCAAATTTGTCAAAAAATGTGCTCTTCTTTCATATGTATTATGTTTCTGCTTGGCAATTCAGGAGCTGTCAAGTTGATAAATCGCATAAGATGATAAGAGATCTTCTTTGGTTAGATGGAAAAGATTAAAAAGATATGCAATCAATTGGAATTGGTGCTACCTCCCAGAGAAACTTGGCTGTATAGAGCTTAGGAATTTAAAATTGCATGGTGTGTCCTTAGTTGTAAAATAGATTCTTAAATCCTTGGAAAGAGATGAACCACTAAAAGCACTGATTAGGAATAATATATGCAATGTTGTACCAAAAAATAAGAAAACTTGGAAGGGTCTTCATCCTCATGATCTGTTGTTTGGGAAATTTTATGTGAAACCTGTAGGTTCAGATATCTTACATAGTATTTGGAGAGCATGGAATCAATCCAAAAAAAATTGCCAATGTAGGATGCCTTATTTAAGAGGGGTAGAAATATTCAGAGATATAGATCAATGTGGTGGAGTTTGCATTATAAGAATTAGTCTTTAGCCCTCATACATGGCTGCTCTGCAAAAGCCTGGTATGCAAAAGGTT
The DNA here is from genome assembly GCA_007115665.2 of Sequoiadendron giganteum. Classification (NCBI taxonomy): domain Eukaryota; kingdom Viridiplantae; phylum Streptophyta; class Pinopsida; order Cupressales; family Cupressaceae; genus Sequoiadendron; species Sequoiadendron giganteum. The sequence goes on from CM021100.1 coordinate 789,638,741, forward strand.
TTCAAACACTGGGAGATCTGTTCAGAAAGGGACAATTTGTAACTTGGAAGGAGATCAAGGAAACACTTATGATCCATGATCTCCAAAAGAGAACTTTTTCTATTGTGGGAAGGCAGCAAGTGGTCTTCCTAAGCAACTTGAAATTTAATTCCATACTGCAATTCTGAATAATTACAACTGGAAGAAAGGTACATCACTGAACAAAATCTCTAACAGATCTCTCCCTGATATGTTTATTATTAATCAGTACCCAGGAGATATTTATTTTTCTGAACAATAAATATGGGTTTAATTTCTCTGATATGGATTGGAAGAGAAGACTGTCATTTGTTTGGTCTCCTTGGATTGAACCCAAGAAAGGCCGTTTCTGTTGGTTGTTACTTCTTTAGAAGTTAGCTGTTGGATCTCTAAAAAACTTGTGGTATTAATACTGCCGTACATTCTTTGTGCAATATTATAGAATCTTTCTTTCAATTATTTTTTGACTATCCTTTCGCCAAAAACAATCTACTGTTTTTTTTTCCTAAACGACTGTGTTAAATGGGCTAATAAAGATGTTATCTCTTGGAATGATGTTTTTAGCCATATGAAAGATCTGAGTAAAAAGTTTAGGTAAATTTTGGCTTGTTTTGTCTACTGAGGACTTATGGTCCATTTGGAGCGCTAGGAATAAAAAGATATTTCAAGGTAAAAGGATGTTGCTTGCTGACTTCTGTTGTGAAATCACCTCTGTTGTTGTCATTTCACAGGTTACAATGCTTCTGGAGATTCAAAAAAGAAGGCTTCTACAAGCTGATTAACCATGGATCAATGAATATCACAATAGAAGATATAAAGCACACAGAATGGTGACCTGACTTTGATGATAATGAACAGCTAGTTGAAAATATGCAGAGTAAAGGTTCCGGGCAGAATGACCCTTGCTATTCCATTAAGTTAGCACAGTTTACTGATGAGGGTCCTGAGGAGTAGATGTGTGATAACAGATTGGCAGATAAAATTGAAAAGCTGTTTGTGCAACATTTTATTGATCATAATCAGGCATCTCTTATTGGAACATTTGGTTCTTGATCAGGATAATGTAGCAGAATCTGACTCAAAGAATGAGATAAGAAAGAAGGATATGAATTATGAATAAGTTAATTCTTTGAACTCAATATATTACTCTAAAATACTGCTGATAAAGCTGTTTATTTGTATTGGTGCCCCTGATCTTGTTCTAGTTTCTGGGTGCTGATATGTTTTATAAGTATGGTTAGAAGCTTTTTTCAGCCTTTGGCTATTATATTGTCAACTATTTTGCAATATTAAAAAAATTAAAGGCAAATTAGATATTAACAAGCACTTTATTCTGAAGTGCAGCATGACAAAAATTAAAGGCAAATCGGATACTAATAATGTAAGTTTGCACTCCTTTAAGTTCTTTACTTTTCATTTTACGTTTACAGTCCCATGAATTAATTTCAACCTTTCGTAGACATTAACATCCTTATTGCACTTTCCACACCAAAGAAACTTTACTGTCTGTAAAAAGACTTATTGAAAAAACTTATATAAGAAAGAACATAATACATACTTTAATCCAAAAGGCAGCTCGATACGCTTAGTAACAGCCATAAGCCCCGTGCCATACGGATTGCATAGGCTAAAAACTTGACCTAAAAAAGCCGGCCCTCTGTTATTTCCAAAATCAATTCCGTCAATCCGTACATTGGATGGAAAACCGCCTTCTCTTCTTCTTCTCCTCCGAGACGGTGGAACTCGCTGTATGCTGGTCCCATTACTGCCAGATGTTCTGTTATTATTATTATCATCATTATTACTATTTTTAATAGAAATGTTGTTCCAAGCCGCTGATGAATGCCATGTAAAGGTCGAAACCGGCATGTTGTTGAACAAGACCGGTACCGGAATACTGGGATTAGGGTTTATGCTATTTTCCTGCTGCTTTATTTTCGTTGAAACTGTGGCTAATGGAGCTGCGAAATTGTGGGAAATGGAATGCATAAAGTGCGTGAGGAAGTCGGGGATTTTTTGAATTACCGGCGGTGGTTTTATTCGAAGGCCTGTAAAACCCCGACTCTCGTTGCAGTCAGAAGCCATCGTGACTGTTGTGACAAGTGGTGAGTAGCCCTTTGACTGGATTGCCCTGCTGTTTTGCTCAATTTTTCCTTTCTATGGGCCGCAATCCGTTCTCTTCACAATCCGGTTCGAAAATTGTCTCCTCCCGTTATGAGGAGATATCAAGAATTTTTCAATGGTTGCCTTCCGTGGCTCTAATTAGAGATCATATTAAGGATTCATATATATAGAGAGAGAGAGAGGGGAGATCATATTGAGGTATAATATTATAAATATTATATATAATTAAACATACATATTTCTTGGATATATATATATATGTTTGTTAGTAAAAAATCAGTTTTGGAAATTTCAACATTTCAAATCTTATTATAAAAGAGTTGAAGATTGTTGTCTTTCTGATGAAGGAATGTCTTGTAGTTTATCTTCAAAGATGAGGGTTGATTGGTAAATGGATCGATGAGAGGATGATGCAGAATCAAGTAGAGGATTGGATTCTCTCATTCTAGGATTTCAACCTTTTAATTTTTTTCTTGTCAAATGGTTTTTTTTCTATGTGAAATTTGAGAATAAAGTTAATTGGGATTTCATTCTACATAATGGACCTTGGAAAACAAATGGAGCAATAATGTAGACCCAACAATGGAGTGTGCTCTTTAATGCTTTATCCTCTCTAAGGGATTCACCTTCCTAGATTCAATTATATAACCTTTTTGAAGAATTATGGACGCAAGAGTGTTTAATGTTCAGATCGACAAAATCTTGGTAGTTGTGTAGTCTATTAATAATGATTTGATTGAAAGAAATTCACAATTATATGTGAAGATAAAGATTTCTCCAATAATAGGGATACCCAAGCAAATTTTCCTATCTACCTCTCATAGTGAATGGAAACAAGAAATTGAAATTGACGACTAGAAGTTTTTTTGTCTCAAATGTAGAGGAAGGGACCATATGGAAGATCATTGCATTAAAAGGTCGACGACAAGGATGACAAAGAGATGGGTCCCAAAAAATCCCTCTCATGAATTCCCATTAGATTTAGTTAGAGGGGATATTTAGAAAAATAAAATAACGAATGTGTTCCTGAGGATCCAAAGTCTAAGGTGGATGCAAAGGAAGGAAAGGCAATTATTCCACATGTTCATCCAAACCCTCATAGGGATGGTATGCCTTTGGTCAAGAAATATTCTAAGGATTGGTCAAACTCAAAAAATGAATTGGATGATTTAGGCATATCTAATGTGTACTAAATAAGCCAATTGGCATTGAAACTACAAGTAAAGTTGACATTGGCTTTATTTCCAAATAAGGAAGAAAAATAAATAAATGGAAGTGAGAGGAGCTAGCAATGGAAAATGGATAATACTCCTTGAAAAAATTTGTTGATGTATAAGGGAGGAGTCCAGAGAACAATGAAGATCTAAATTGGAATATTAGGGGCTTAAATGCCCCTAATAAGAAACACCTAGCCAAGCATCATCTATACAATTTGTTGGCCAACATTATCTTCCTAAGGAACCAAACTCAAATACGTGGAGATGGGTTCTTTTTTCAATCACTATTCTAGCTAGAAGGGATGGGGGTGGAAGTTGTTGGGGTGGTTGGTAGTTTAGGAGTTTTGTGGTGTCCTAACTATGTGCATGTAGATATTTTGACTTATGCTCCCAATTAGATTTCCTTAAAGGTAAGAAGCCTCTTATCAAACCTATATTTCTTATTTTTAATGTTTATGGCCATGTTCATCTTGTAGACGAATTGAGGGTCTAGAATGAAATTTTACCCATTGTCCTACCCAATTCTACTCTTCAATCCTCTATCCTTCTTTGCAAGGGATTCACATTCCTACTCAATTATATAACCTCCCTAAATAATTATGGACTTAAGAGTGTCTATTGAAGATCAGCAAAAGCATGGGAGTTGTGAAGTCTATTAATAATGATCTTATTAATATAATTTCACATTTATATGTGAATATAAATATTCATCCAATTATATAGATATTTGATCAAATTATCCCATCTACCTCTCATGGTGAATGGAGACAAGAAATTGAAATTGAGGACCAGAAGTTTTTTTGTCTCAAATGTAGAGGAAGGAACTATTTCATTAAAAGGTTGATGACAAGGACGAAAAAAGAGATGGGTCCCAAAGATCCCTTATGAATTCCCATTGGATTTAGTTAGAGGGGGTATTTAGAAATTTTGAATAATTAATGTATTCCTAAGGATTCAAATTCTAAGGTGGATGCAAAGGAAGGAAATACAATTATTTTGCATGTTCATCCAATTGTATGCCTTCAGTTGAAGAAGATTGTAAGAATTGGCCAAACTCAAAAAATGAATTGGATGATTTGGATATATCTGATATATACTAAATAAGCCAATTGGCATAAAAAATACTTAAAGCCAACTTTGGGTTGGTTGTCAAATGAGGAAGAAAAACAAATAAATGGAAGCAAGATCAACTAGTGATGAAAAATGGGAAATCCTCCTTGAAAATTATTTGTTGATGTCTAAGGGAGGAGTCCCCTCACTTAGGGAACAATGAAGATATGGCCTAGAATGTTAGGGGCTTAAATACCCATGATAAGAGATGTATAGCCAAGAGTCATCTATACAATATAGTTACCAATATTATTCTCCTTTACAAGAAACCAAACTTAAATAATTTGGAGATGGATTCTTTTTTAAATCATTACCCTAGCTAGAAGGGATGGGGGTGGAAGTTGTTAGGGAGGCTAGTAGTATAGGAATTATGTGGTGCCCTAACTACATGTATGTAGATATTTTGAATCCAACTCCTAATTAGTTTTCCTTGAAGGTAAGAAGCCTCTTATTTAACCTATCTTTTCTTTTTTTAGTGTTATGGCCATGTTCATCCTATAAATAAATTGAGGGTCTAGAATGAAATTTTTCCCATTGTCCTCCCTAATTCATCGAATAAAATAATTTTGGGAGGTGATTTTAATGATACTTTCCAATGGGGGAAACATGTGAGATCTCTCTTACTTTTCTCAATCCCAACAAGATCTTTTAGGAATTTATCCTCCATGCTAACCTCTTAGATCATGCATAAAAAAATGGGTCCTTTACCTAGGCCAGTGGAAGAGAAAGCTTCACAAACATTGCAAAACATTTGGACCATATCTTAAATTATTTCGATTAGCTCATCTCACCACGCTTGTTAGAATCATCTATCTTCCCAATATCTAGCTCAAACCACTACCCTATAAACCTGATAATTTTGGAAGACAACCCTCCTTTGAAATGTCAATTCTGATTTGATGCAATGTAGTTTAGAAGAGCCAAAATTATATATCTAATCAATAAATGATGGAACAAATTAAATGTTTTAAAAGGCTCTAATAGTTCTTCTTCTCCAAGAAATTAATTTACATGAAGTGGAAACTCAAGGTGTGGAATAAAATCTTTCAAAAACATCTTCAAAGAGAAAGAAAAAGTGGAATTAGAGCTAAAGATTTTGAATAAGACCGATCCAACAAGGGATGTTCCAAGATGATTATCTAAAAGAAGAGGATTTGTTGCCTCAACACACTAAAATTATTGCCCAGGAGGATATTTATTGACATTCAAAGTCTAGATAAACATGGTTGGCTGATGGTGATCTAAATACAAAAGAAATCGCAATACTACTAAATTAAGGAATAGTCAAAATAAAATTAGTAGCATAATGGATCATGAGGGTAGATGCATCACTAACATCAAATAAATTTAGATGGATTCCATTCTCCATTTCCAATATCTCTTGGTTGGTGATGGTTACACAAATATAAGAGATATGGAGAAATTATTGGACAGCATCCCTTATACTGTCAGGGTAGAGGATAATAAAATGTTGATGACACCATTATCCTTAGAGGAAGTAAAATGCACTATCTTTTTATTACACCCTACTAAAGCTCCAAGTTCAAATGGCTTCCCTACTAGTTTCTATTTGAGATTTTGGAATATCATTAGATACGATGCTTTGGAAGTCATCAAAGACTCATGTGAATCCTAAAATATTGTGAAGGATTTGAACAATACAAATATAACACTCATATCAAAGAAACTAGTTTTTAAGTTGTTCTTAGAATTTTAATCAATCTCTTTATACAACGCAACCTATAAAATCGTTTCAAAGGCCATGGAAAATAGGCTCAAATTGGTCCTTCCAAAGTCAATATCTCCAAAGAAAATTAATTTTATTTCTAGTAAGACCATCATAGATGGAGTTATTGTTGCACATGAGATAATCCAGTCTATTGTGAACTCAAATTAAAAAATCATGGTGATCAAGTTGGGCATTAGCAAGGCTTGTGATAGATTTTTTTGGTATTTATTTATGAATATATTGGAGAAGTTTGGTTTTGAGAAGTATTGCTTGATTGGATCTTTAGTTACATCTCTACACACACCTCTATAATTATCAATAGCATTCCATGTACTTTATTTAGCATTAGTCATGACATCAAATGAGGTGGACCAATTTCACCCTTTTTGTTTGTTTTGATGGTTGAATCCTTGGGAAGGGCCATCAACGGGTTGTCTTCTATTGGTTAGTGGAATGGTGTTCATGTTGTCTAAAACTTGAACATTGTGACACATAAACAATTTTCTAATGCATGTTTCATTTACCTAAGAAACATATTGAAGTGATAATGATAAGTGTACGCTCTAAGATTTTGAATTTCTGATACTTTGCTACTCGACGAATCGGCCTAGAGAGGGCCCCATGGAGGCTCCCCCACCAAAGCATCCTGTTGTTTCCCAAATTAATGTTGCCTCTCCATATGGGAGAACTAAAATTTCCCCGTGCTCTAAGCATATTCCGTCGTCTGGGAGTTTGAACAACCCTATTTTTTCTCCTAAAGGCAAGACCAGTTTAGGCTCAGATGTCCCTACGATCTCCTATGTGGAAAATCTTGTTGGAAGTCAAACTTCAACAAGGACACCTTAGAAATCTGTGTCAACTTTTTGTATTGTGGTGGGGGACGAAGTGGACATCCCAGATGTAATCTTGAATGACGCTATGGAGGGTTTTAAGTTGTCCTTGGTGGGGAAATTCTTCGTTGGATGACCCAATATAGGCTAGGTACGAAAATGGGCCTCTAACACTTGGAAACTTAAAGGTAGTGTTTCTATAAGTGCTATGCCTAAGGGTCTCTTTATGTTTACCTTTGTTATCCCTGGTGATATGCTAAAAGTCTTCACTGGTGGACCATGGGATTTTGATAGTGGTTTTAAAAATATTTTATCCTTATGCAAATGGAAACCAAGGTTTGATGCCTCCATTGATTTGGGGAAAGTTGCTCCAACTCGGTTAGGCTCCCTAAGTTGCCACTTGAGTTCTGGCACCAGAAGGTTTTTAAAGGAATAGCTAACTCCTTTGGTTCTTTGGTCACCATTGACAAAGTTACTCTTCTTAAAGCAAGATTAGTCTATGCAATAATTTGTGTTAACGTAGAGGTTAATACAGTCCTACCCACTTCTGTTACCTTAAAATCCAAGTTTGGCAAATGGGTTTAGCCTTTAGAATATGAGAGGGCTACAGTGTTTTGTCAGGGTTGCAATAAATTTGGGCACTTATAGGATGCTTGTAAAGTAGCTCCTCTTGAGCCTAATATTCTCCAAATTGAGACACAAATGGATGCTCCTTTGAAGAATATGTTGAAAAGCTCAAAGGAACCTGAAACCTCAATACCCAATAAAGAGTTGTTACTCACAGAAGAAGCCTTTAACCCAAAACAGGAAAATAAGATGAAGGATACTTCTCCAACAAAGTATGTTCCCAAAGATAATCTGGAAAGGCTATTTTCGGAAGCAGCTGACAAACCACCCACTCCACTATCTTTAGAGAAACTGGATTTAGATAAAGAAAAGGAAAACAAGGAAACAACTTCACCTCCAACTCCTCAGGAAGAACAACAAAATGATGTATTAGAGGAAGGGGAAATTATAAGTCGAAAGGAACATTTTTTTACTCCTACTTTGGATGAGCATGTTCCATTCTTGGAGGAGGAGGGAACATCACAAAGCAAGTATGAGAAAGGATGGATAAACACCAAATCACAAAAAAAACCAGATGTAGGAGGAAATAGCAAAGTTGGCAAACCCCAATCAAAAGAAACAACAAAATATGTGGTAGCAAGGAAACAAAAGACCCTTGATTATTTGGTAGGGAATAAATAGAAAAGGAAATAAGGGAGGTTGACCTCCCACTTGGAGAGTATCATCTTGATACTGATCCTCAGCTCTTTGTAGTTATGAAGATTTTGTCTTGGAATGTAAGGGGTCTTAATGGCCCATATAAACAACGTGTGCTAAAGGCATGCTTGGTGGAGGTGAAACCTAATATCCTCTTGATCTAGGAAACAAAAATGAAAAAAGAAAAATTTGAGAAAACCCTTAAGTGGCTTTGGCCTGGTGCTGGTTATGAAGCCAGTGATGTAGAGGGAGCTTCTGGAGGGATTGCTACATGTTGGAATTCTTCTAGGTTTAGTGGCAAGCTGAAGTTTAAGAATAAGAATAGTCTCTTGATTTGGATAGAGGATGGTGATTCCTCCATTAATTGGAATTTGGGGAATATCTATGGCTCTAATTCAAGGTTGGGCAGGCTAGATTTATGGAATTTGTTGGATGGAGTTATAACTAATAGCAAGGATGAACTTTGGATGCTTGGAGGTGATTTTAATTCCCCGTTGTACCCATCTGAGAAAAAAGGAGGCCTTACCAACTACTCTGAGAGTATAATGGATCTTTCAAGCTTTCTTGATTTGGTGGGACTAATGGATGTCCCTCTTACTGGTTCCCACTTTACTTGGACTAACAGAAGGCAAGGCAATCAGCTCATCCAAGTTAAGTTGGATAGATTTTTGATCTCCTCTAGCTAGAGCATTATGCAGAATATCTCTCTTACTGCCTTACCTAAAACGGGTTTTGATCATAGTGCTCTTTTTTTGGAATGGGATGATAGGGTGATTAAAAAGTCATACCCCTTCAAGTATGAAATCATGTGGTCCCTTCATTTGGACTTTAAATCTCTTATTGAGGAATGTTGGAACCTTCCTTGTGTTGGCACTCCAATGTTTAGGCTAACGGAAAAGTTGAAAAGAATTAAGGAAAGGGTTAGAGGATGGAATAAATACACCTTTAGGAACATCTTTACTACTAAGAGGGACCTAATAGTGAAAATTAAAGACGTCCAAGATCAAATGGAGGCTGGAAACTGTAATGATGAGATCTACATCGAAGAAAGGGAGCTCAGAACCCAATGGCACAAAGTAAACAAGAAGGAGGAAATTTACTGGAAATGAAAATCAAGGATTCAGTGGCTTAAGGAAGGGGATAGGAATACTAAGTTTTTTCACCAATCTACTATGAAACATAGAGGAAGAAACATGATCAGATATCTTATCACCTCTAATGGCATCAAACTAGAAAGGGAAAATGAAATAGAAAATGAGGTTGTTTCCTTCTTTTCAAATTATTCGAAGCTTCCAAGGGTCGACAATCTGGATTTGGAGGAGTTCCTATAGGTTATACCTAATGTTATCACTGAGGAAGACTTGAAAGAATTAACTAAGATTGTCACTATGAAAGAAGTGAAGGAGGTTGTTTTCTCTTTTGGAGCTTGTAAAGCTCCTGGACCTGATGGTTTCCCTCCCAACTTCTTCCAAGTCTACTGGGAGATTGTGTCAATAGACCTTTTTAATGATGTTAAAGATTTTTTTAGATCAGGTAGACTTTTGAATCAAATGAATACTACTTTTTTGGCCCTAGTTCCTAAGACCAATGAAGCTACTTCAATGGATGATTATAGACCTATAAGCCTATGCAACACAACTTATAAGATTTTCTCCAAAATTATTGTCAATAGGTTGAAACTTGTCTTAGGAAAGATGATAGCTATTAATCAAAAAGGTTTTGTTTAGGGTAGAAAAATTTCGGATGCAACTATCTACACATGAAATCTTGCACTCTATGGACTACAGTAAAAGGCCAAGTATGGTTTTGAAATTAGATATCTCCAAAGCATATGATAGGGTTTCTTGGAATTTTTTATTTGTTGTTTTGGAAAAATTTGGCTTCACTGGTAAATTCCTCAATTTGATAGAAGCTTGTGTCACTATTCTATAGTATTCCGTCTTGGTTAATGGTATTGGCCATGATTTTTTATCTCCTGGTAGGGGGATGAGACAGGGAGACCCCTTATCTCCTTACCTGTTTGTCATTTTGGCAGAGGCTCTTGGCTGCAACATATAGAAACAACTTAACATTAAATCTCTAAAAGGTTTTTGTGTTGCCTCTTCTTTACCACTGACGTCACATCAACAATTTGTTGATGATACTATTCTTATGGGGGAGGCTTCGGTGGTTGAAGATAAATAGTGGAAATTTTTTCTAGACAAATATGTCAAATTTTCAGGACAGTGTATAAACTACTAAAAAAGAAAAAAAAATTAATACTAGCCTGCTTGTGAAAAACAAAGTGATAAGGATTTTGGGGTGTTACTTACTTGGGCCTACCTCTGTTCTCTAGAAAGTTGAACAACAACTATTGGAACTATACAGTGGAGAAAGTACAGAAAAAATTGACTGGCTGGAAAGGCAAATTGTTGAGCTTGGCACAAAAAATTCAGCTTTTGAAAGCTTCTCTATAGTTAATTCTGGTGTATTATCTTTCAATGTTTAATATACCTGCATATATTGTTGAAAGAATTGAAACAATTCAAAGAAGCTTTTTATGGTCAAGAGTGGAGGAAAAGAAAAGAATGACACTCGTCAAATGGGATAAGGTGTGTGACTCAAAGAAAGGAGGACTAGGAATCAGAAGATTAAAATTGTTTAACAAGGCTCTGGTGGCAAAAATGGGTTGGTTTCTCCTGGAAAATTAAAAAGTTTGGGCTACAATCCTAAAGGTGAAGTATCTCAAAAATAAGAATGCTAGTTGTTTTCTAAGGAAGAAGGAGCTTCTGCATGGGTCTGTGTTTTGGAATAATCTCCTTAAGACTAGAGGAGTGTTGACTTGAGGTGTCAAAATGAGGATTGGTAATGGGCTAAACACGGATTTTTGGGATGACCCCTGGTCCACACTGACCCCACTGTCAACCTTTGGTGATCTCCAACAAATCAGTATGAGATTGAAAAGAGACATTGGCAAAAAAAAATATAATTATCTGGTGTGGGAAGGTTTGTGACCTAGGTGAAAAAGCTTCAAAGACTACCTAAATAATTTTATTCTTAGGGGAAGCAGACAACAAAATTGGGATGTTGCTATTGACTTGCTAATGAAACAAATAGGAAATATTGACCTCTTCTCAAGAAATAGAAAGGATGAGTGGATCTGGATAAAAAATGCCAATGGTAAGCTCTCGGTTAAATCAGCCTATGACTCCATGATTCAGCAAACGCAGGTTTTAGGATCTTTTGACTGGTTCAAAGTATGGAAGACGAATCTCATCCCGAAAATTAGTTTCTTTTGGTGGATGGTTATTCATGGTAAGATCCTCACTATAGACAACCTACAAAAAAGAGGTCAGCACCTTGTCAACAGATGTTGTCTTTGTAATGAAGAAGAGGAATCTATTTTGCATCTATTTTTTCAATGTTCTTACACCTAGGAAGTTTGGGTTTTTTCCTCAATCTTCTGAAAGTGGAGTGGGTCTTTCCTACCAATGTCAAAATGTTTGTTGAAGGATGGAGCTTCTACCCTTTCTCCCACAATATAATTTGTGATCTGTGGGGACAGATTCCCCTATTTCTGACTTGGGGCCTATGGAAAGAGCGAAATAATAGGGTGTTTAGGGATACTGCAAGAACTAGTAAAGAGCTATGTTTAATTGTTAAAAGATAAATTCAAGAAATATATGGAAAATTGCACGTACAATCAGGCTAAGAAATAGGCTACACAACAAGAGCTAAGCATAAAACAACAATGGGAGCTTTCTCATGACTTATATAATATAAATTGGCAAAAATAACTTATTAGGAGGAATATTGTTTGGATCCCCCCGGATCCAAGATGGGTTAAATGCAACTTTGATGGTTGCTTAAAAGGAAATCCTAGATGGGCTACAACAGGTGGAGTAATAAGGAATGATAAGGGTGTTTATCTGATCGGATACAACAAAGGCTTAGGAATGGCAATGAACAACTTCATTGAAGTGTCAGATGTTTGGATATGAATTAGACTTATAAAAGAGAAGGGATACAATAAGGCTATAATACAAGGAGACTCAAAATTAATAATAGATTATCTCAATAATGGGGCGAACATTCCTTAAGAAATCGGAGATCTATTGGATGATTGCAAAAGTATGTTGCAAGAGATTCAATGTGTTAAAATTTACCACACCTTGAGGGAAGGTAATAAAATGATAGATGTGATGGCCAACCTTGGTGTTAATCAGGAAACTTTAATAAATTGGGATTTCTATAATCTGCCTAATCATATCAAAGAAGCCCTAGCTGCGGAAAGAAACAAGAAAAATACCCAAGTAAAGGATTATGAGGATGGGAATCTTAATTATTAATAAGAGTGTCAGAGTGAGAAAGCTTATGAGGATGTGGAGCCCATGAATGCAAGCTGGAAAATTGAGTGTTAGGGTGAGAAGGCTTACGAAGATGTGGACCCCACGAAGACAAGGTGGAAAGATGACTGGCTAGTGACAGAGGTACGAAGTGAAAGGAGTGCCAAATCTCAATAAAAGGAAAAGCCAAAGATGGAAAGGATGATCGAATGACAAAAACCTGTACCTTGACAGGATTGATTTAAATGGGGATTAAAATCGCATGGGGAAAAATCTTGAGTCCGATCTCCGATGTGACAGATGGACTGGTGTGTATAATAATAATAAAAGAAGTGTGATCATTTCTAGAAAAGGAGGTGGAGATATTGTTAGAAATGATGATGATAAGCGAAAAGGTGGTAATCGAGGTGTGATATTTTTTCCATCGAAGAAATAACCCTAAGTCATTTGCATTTCAAATGAATAGTTGCAGAATCACCATTAGAACTTAGAGTGTAGATTTACCTGTTGCTAGTGTTGAGGACGTCGAAGGCATTAGAAGTGATTTCCTTCTCGTTCCTAAAAATTGCAATAACCTAGATAGCACCATGGGAGGCCCTAGGAAATGGACCAAACCTCACAAATATGATTCACTTCACAACAATGAGGAGCTTTGGAGTTTACTCGAACCAGGGTTTCACTTTGTATTTCACTGCAATGGAGGGATACAACGATAGACTCAGCTATAAGTTTGCAAACGCTTGGAGAGATGGCGAAGTGAACCTGGGCAGGCTCCAGTTCAAGGTAGATGCGAAGTTGATTGTGGAAATGACGGGTTTGGCTTATGAAGGAACAAAGGTAGCTAAGATAAGCAACGGTAAGTATCAGGACTATTTTGATAAGTTTTTTTAAGGAAAAGCAAAAACATAAAGGTTCCAGAATGGTTACTCTAGGGTTAAATTGTCACCTCCTTATCATAACATTTACTTTATAGTTATGAAGTATTTTACCCTCAAAGGTCGCTACCAGTTCATCCATGGATACCACTTTCCCATCCTCAACCACATAAGACATCAAGAAAAAATCAATTTGCCTTTCTTTTTATTCACTTCCCTCAACCAAAGTCTTAATCATGGGGCTAATCCACCATTACACCAAGGCCTCATAAGAGCCATTTGCAAATTTGTGCTATCTAAGACCCCTCAGAAAAACCCCGTTCTCAAGATGATAGAAGACCCAAAACCCCAAAGCTTAGTGAAAATTGAGCTTCTTGAAGACCATTCCCACCCTTCGCCTAAAAAATCCAGTAAAAAATCCCAAAGCCCTGATACTATTATGTGGAAGGACTTGCTTATGATTACAGTGGAGAAAAGAAGGGACGTTTCGATGGAGATGGGGGCTAAAAAGAAGAGGAAGTTGATTTTGCGTGAACTCGAGGAAGAGGTGGATACAATCACAATTCTTGATGATAACGAGATGGAAGGCTCAAACACGGGTGGAAGGAGGTCTAAGATATTGCCAATGGTGGCATCGAAGGGACAGGGAAGCAATAAGAACTCACAGAGCCCAGAGGAGAAAAGTACCCACAGTCTGTAAGATAGTGTGGAAAAGAAAGAGGAAGAAGATAATGACTCCTCTACTGAAGAGATTCTTGATAGTCTGGGTGGCGACTCAAACGAGGAGGAGGACTCAAATGCGGTAAGTGAGGGTGGTAATGACGATGAAGATGTGGTTGAGGAGCTGCAACATGAAATGGTTCAGGAGGAGGAGGAAAGAAATGTCCTTGAAAACCAAGAGAAGGAAAATAGAACTAGTAGAGAGGATGGAAAGGCTGAGGATAATGAGAATGAGAGGATTAAAAAACCAGAGGAGAGGTTGCAAATCTTGGAAAAAAGTATACATGAGAAGGAGAAGGATCGCAAACTTTAGACCCTTGAGAATAAGGTAAAGAATATAATTGAGGAAAGACTGCAGGTTCTTGAGAAAGATTTGCATGAACAAGGAAATGATAACAAGACTCAAAGCTTGGAAGAAGCGGTAAAGAGTGTGTGCTTGTTGGTTGATGTTGTCATGAAAAAGGTTGTAATGGCTACTATTTTTGGCATGGGTAAAATAAAAAAAGCAGCAAAAGAAAATTGCAGCAGGAGAAGGCACGGATTTGGCTAGCAAGATGGAGCTGAAGGCAACTGTGAACGACACGGTTGAAGACCTGATTAACACATGGAAGATGATAGAGGAAGAATAACTTGGTTGCTTTATTTTGTTGTTTTTTTATTTTTGTTATGATGGTTATTCCAGCTATATTTTCTAGAACTATTATTACTAGTTACGGTCACTGGTGTCGGAACTTAAATATTTGTAATGTTGTTTATATTTTAAGTGGGGACTCTATGATAGATGTTAATAGGTATCTTAGATGGATTGGGAAGGATGATACTGATGCTAGGTTAAGGTATTTTGATTACTATGATAGAACTACCATGTTTAATCGTATGGGGATTGGTTAAGCATTTTGTTTATGGGGGGGGAAGTTTGGTGGGCTTCCTATTTTTTGTTGTTTCCTTCCACTTTATATTATTTTTATGATGTATTGATATTCAGGTCAAGGCCCTTTCCATGCTTAACCAATCAAAAACAATTTGTTAATTATACATTATGTGACATAGCAAGAATGTAAGAAGTTGTCATAAAAGATACATTAGATTGTTATAACTCTTCTTCTTGATAGTTAATAAACAAAGAGAAGTTAAAGATTTGTTTTACCATATAAAAAAAGATTTATAGAGACTCATTAATTTCTCTCAGTTCTTTTATTAACACCTTCCAAGAAAATACTTGGGGTTGCCTCTATTTAAAGGTGTGATTAGACCAAGGCTATGTGGTGATACCATAAACAAGAGAAAAATCAAATCAAAATCTTAGAAAGGTCATTGGTTGACAATGGCGAGAAAAATATTATTGATTAAATTAGTCCTCTCAACAATACCCATATACCTCATGTCCTACTTGCAATTAACAAGGACGAATTTGAATGAAATTAATGGAATTCTTAGATGATTCCTTTGGGATAGCTCAAATGAGATCAGAAGATTTCCCTTGATTAGTTGGGATGTTGTAAAGAGAAACAAAAAGGTGTGGGTTGGAATTCATCTCTTGGAGCTTCATAATATGACCTTAAGCACCAAGTTGGTTTGAAAAATGTTTAAAAATAATTTGGTAGGTGTGGTACAAAATAATATAGCATAAATATTTAGATAATAACAATCCCTCCAAAATCTTAATTGTAGCCAATCCCCCGAAAGGCTCTCAAATCTACAAATTCGTGATAAAATGTAAACACATAATAATAGAGTATCTTACTTGAATTATTAATAATGGAAAAATTGTTGACTCTTGGGATGATTTGTGGAATGAGTTCCCTCCCTTAGAAAATATCCCATAATTGTTTCGGTGTAAGGAAATAATAATAGACATCTAGGGTGATAAGGTGGCATATTACATCATGGCCTCAAACTCAAACTAGGTGTAGAAGGATATCCAAGTGATTCTAATCTCTAAACAAGCCAAAGTGAGGATAGCTTTAGAACTTTAAATTATAAAGGTCTCAATCTTCTTGAAAGAGAGTGAAATTGTTTGGTGCAGATTGAAAATGGGTGAGTACTTGTCAAGTTGGGCTACCAACTTCAACTCTATACTTGCTATCTCTAATTGGCCCATGGAAATTTGTTGGGGTGGTGAGGTGTTGCCCAAGGATGGAGATTTTTCTTGGATTTCCCTTCATAAATAGATACTTATAGGTGATAGGATTCATTCCATTAGGATTCATGGCCTGTCCAAATGTCCTTTATGTCTTAAGGATGAGGAGTCTACTAACCACTTATTGATCTAGTGTCCATTTGCATAATATTGTTGGAATTGACTCTACAAAAAATTGGATGGTTGAGTACTTTTTTGAAGGACATCTTGGAGCCTTTTAATGGAGGGTTGAGATTACATTGTAACTTGTTGTGGTTGGCATTGTGGATCATGAGTCCATGAGTTATCATCTAGCAAATATGGAAAGAACAAATTAATAGAATATTTAAAGAGACTCCCTCTGTAAGGCCCAACCTTTATGTGATGATCACAACTCTTTGGCACGTGTGTTCAATTGTAAATATCCAAATGAATTGATCAATTATGCAATATTATTTTGGTGCATTATATTATTGACCACGTTGGCAAATATTGTGGGTTAATCTCATTCTCTCTTCCTCATTAAAGATCACGTTGGAAGCGTGTGTTCTATTGTCAAGAAATTTAGATACATTCATTCTTATAATTTTTTATATGGGAGACCATCAACTTTATATCTTATTATATGCTTAATTATATTCTAATGATGTTGTCAAATCCATATGGTTATATCATTAACTTGATAACTCTTTAATCATATATTGAATAATCAATGTGGGTTAGTTTTATTATTGTTTGTGTATTAGTGATTGTCTGGCCTAGTTGAGGATTGGATGTAATTATTGGTAATTAAATTTTATCTACTAGAGACATTAAGTAATGAATGAATTTAGTTTGGATAGGGGATAAAGATTGGTGTTGTATCTTACTTTAGTTTAATGAACTTACTAATGTGTTTTTATGTTTCTTAATAAGGATTCTACCTATGAATGGGACTATTATCATCAAGAGTTTTCAAAGTAGTTTAGAGGATTGATATCCAATGAAATGTTAGTGCAAGAGGAATAACATTAATTGAACTAAAGGTGATTTTTTGGTATATATAGGTGGTAAGTTATATGTGAAATATTTTGTTGTATAGGTTTCCTTGATAAAATGAAAACTAATTGAAGATAAATTAGGTAGGTTAAGTAGAGGTTAAATCCAAAATTTATGATTTCATGCTCCTTGAATATGGGTTTGAATTTCTATCATAATCCAAGTAGGGTGTTAATTAGGTGATTTTTTATCAAATTGATTGACATTGTAAAATTAGTGAATACTGCAATTATTTGTGATGCCTAACTTTGGATATATTTTGCACATGTTAATGTTGAGACTAATGTGCAAGAAATTAGTGCAAATGGGGGGAAAGGGAAAACCATCAAAACCCTATTGAGATACTTTATTTATTGAAGTTTCAAGTGTGATTTGTTGTGCTATAGAGAATAAATGTTGTGGTTTAATTATGTCTAGGTTATCCTTGAATTAAGCATGGTTATTATTTTATTGATCTATTTGAGCATTATGTGTTAGGATGTCCAAGTGGTCCTTTTGTAATGTGAGATTATTTTGATATGGTTTAAGGATAAATGTTATGTTTTCATGAGATTATTTTGATATGGTTTAAAGATAAACGTTATGTTTTCGTGTAATGGTGTTGCATGGACCAAATAGAAGAAGGTAACTAAGAGTTTTATTTTTGAATTTATTTTCTAGGGGCTCTAAAGTGACTTTAAGTAGAAAATTTATTTTTATTTAGTCAATTTTAAAGTCCTAAGTCATGAGACTAATAGTTAGGGTCATTTTAGAATATAAATTTTAAACTAAAACTAAATTTTCACCTCTTAAAAGTTGGACTTTTCATTATGTGACGAAATTATAAGTGGTTGGGATGAGGATGGTTAAGGTATTCACATGGAGACTCCTTTTGAGGAGGAATCTTCCAAGTGGAGACACTTAGAAGTCCCTCAAAATGTTAGGTATCCTTGGGATAAGAGGATTAGGATTATATTAAGATTTGATGAGTGTCACTTCCACATTCAAAGATGGGGAGATGTAATATTTTTTTATATATTCTGCTTCTTAAATCTAGGGAGTGACTTTTGACATTTTGGAAGAAATTATATTAAGTACTTTGGAGTGTTTTGAGAGAGGGATTTTGGGGGAAATTATTTTTCTCAATTTTTATGTTTTATTGGTTTCATTAAGAGGTTTGGTATTAAGAAGAAAGAGTAAGGGATAGTAAGGAAAATGAGTGGGAGATCAAGATAGAATGTTATGGAGAAAGACGAAGGCTTCATCCCTACAATTTTTGTAATGAGATAAGTCATCTTAACTCCAATATGTTAGTGGAATAATGTTATGTGAATAATTTTACTTATTTTAAAGTTCTTGTTGAAAATGTTATAGAATTTTTTTATGAAAATAGTAATTTTATGGAGTTAAAATTCTTAGCTATAAAGGGTGTGGTGATAATTTTAATGTGTTTAATGTAATGTATTATTTGATAAACATGTTTTGGGATTATTTGAAAATTGGGGGTTGTTGAGTAAGTTTCATGGGAAGTGATACTCTTGCTTTAGGTTGTATTCTATTGTGCATGTGGGGTTTTGGATGGTTCTCTTTGCTTAAGGGGATGGCTAGAGTCTTGTAATGTCTTGAGGATTTCATATTGGTTGGGTGGAGAGCATCTCTCTTCCCATTATCATATCATCATCGGAGATTTTTATTCTTGTTCTTGAATATGGGTATTAGGGTTTCATATTATTGGATCTTCTTTCTTAGATTCTTGGAGGTGCCTAGTGGAATTATAATCTCATTGTATGCTACCTCTTGGCATGCCATGAATAATTCTTTAATGTTATCTTGAGGATCACCTTTCCCTTTGTATTTATCAAATTTTGGATTTCAAAGTGTTGGGGAAAGAATACTATTGTCATTAATCTATCAAAACGATAGGGGCATAAGTATTCAAACTTGTACCATTTATTTGTTGTCCCCACTTATATGTTCTTTAAGGTAATTTCCATCTCCTCCCATTCTCAATCAAATTGTGTTGGAGGAATGGGGACTACTTGTCTAGCTATGTTGGAGGGTAAATATTGGTGTGTAGCATATTGAATGTTAGGTTGGGGGTGATATATTATTTGTTAGGTGGGGTAGTGTATTGTTGGCTAGGTGGCATGACATCTAAGAAAGAGTGAAGATATGAAGTGGAATGAATTAGAGATGTTTGAAGGGGGTATGAACTGACAAGTGCATGAGATTTCTAGGGAAGATATGAAGAAGCTTAGGGGATGTAAGTGGTAGGAATTTGAATAATGTAAGAGGAATATATGTGTGGGATATAGGAGGAAGATGCTTAAAGAATATATATAGAATATATTTATGGGATATGCAAAGAACATGGTTGGGGGATATAGGATGAGGCAAGCACATAATGCGTGGAAGGAGGTTGGGATAATTATATGGAAAGGGAGGTTGGTATGGGTGCAATGGAGAGAGGAATGGATGGATTAATAGAGGTAAGGAGGCTAGGGTTGTGGGCCATAATTCATGGCGTAGTGGGATGATCAGGGGTAGGTGGTATGGTAAGTTGGATTTGTGAGGTGGGAATCGAATTATGACTAGGAATTAGAATAAATTTGGAAGGAAAGGGGAGTCTATGGGTGTGGTGTGTGGAAGTTGGACCAATGTTTTACTACCAAGGCTTGGTTCTTGCAAATAGAGATTACCCCACATATTCTCGAAGGGTGACTTGGGGGTTTTTGGCCTCATAATTTCTCCTAATTTGGACATCTCAAAAATAGAGGGGAGTTTTGCACCTTGGTTTATGACTTGTTCAAGGATGTAATCTTTGTTTAGGGTTATTATCCTATCAATCATACGCATATTTTCAGAGTTGTTCATAAAGTCTTGGAACCTAGGGGAGAAATTTTTTGTTACACCATTCCTTCTTGTTTACTTTCTTTTGTGGATTCGGTAAGGTTGAGGACCCTCTCGGGTAAGAGAAATCATGGTATTCATACCCAATAATTCTCACAGTGAAGGGTAGTTATTCCATTTATTTATTTTCTTACATATGTGTAAGAGACATAAAATTAGTATGTGCGGGTGTAATTAAGTTGATGTGTCTCTTAATTCCAAGGATGTAGTTACAGTGATGTATAGATGGGTGGTTATATAGTTCCTTTTCAACTATATTCAAGATCTTAAGGTTATTCTTTTTTGATGTTGATTCCCTACTTGAGATAGGCCAAGTTCTTGAGTAAAGGAGTGTGGATATTAGTTGTCTTTGGCTCAAGGTAGATAGCTTGGTTCAAGGATTTTCTAACTTGAGATAGGCTATGTTCTCAAAAGGGTGTTATGAGGTTTTGAATTGTGATTTAAGATCTTGATTTAAATTGTTAAAGTTTGATTTGTTATTTTATATAGTATAGTGTCAATTTTATGGATGTGTTTAAGGGGTATTATTTTGTAACTTTGTCCTTGCTAAAAGAGATATGATGTTTTGTTACATGTGTGATGTTTGAGGTGGAATATGGGACTTGTTGTGTCTGAATATGTTGGAAAAAGGGTGCTTTCTTGTTTCTTTAATGTTTTGGGAGCTATGACTATGTTCTGAATTGAAATTTTACTCTCTAGTTTTTGTATGGGGAATAAAACAACTAAATGACAATATAGAACTACCTATTCTAAAACTAAACTATCGAATGAAAAAATATTTTGAATTGTGAGTTGAGTTGAAAAAAGTTGCCCAAATATAGGACAAGGATTCCCAAATAGGATTGAGACTGCCCAAATTGAGATTGACTTGATTTTGGACTTAATTTGAGTAGTTTAGAACAAGGCCACCCAAATATGGAATAAGATCACCTAAATAGGCCCGGGGCCACCAAAATAAAGATTAATTGGATTTTAGACTTAATTTGAGTAGTTAAAAACTACCCAAGTACAGATCAAGGTCGTCCAAACATGGTCAGGGCTGCCTAAACACAAATGGAGTGGATTTTAGACTAAATTTGAGCAATACAAGACCACCCAAATAAAGAATAATGACACCTTGTCAGAGTTATTTTCATTGATTCTAACTTGGATTATGGACTAATATTTTGATAGAGATAATAGATCCACCAAAATAAGTGACAAAGACACCAAGATTGACTCATATATGCTAAATTAGGTATAAATTTTGGTAAAAAGTGACTCTAATGTGTTTTTCAAATAAGAATACACGATTGGATTTAAGTATTTTTGGATGTTTGAAAAGAACTAGTATGTAATAAGAAGACACACCAAAAAATTCACATTCTTATGATTATTCAAGTGGGGGTGTATCCTAGTGTGGGACCAAAATATAAATTAACCCACTAATATTATTTATCTATGAATGGATAGCTAGGGATAGTTGCATACACATGCAATCTCTTACCAAAGGTGGTCAAAGGATTTACCTTGGTTAGCTCTATCTCACCACATGGAAGTACATTATTGGTAAATTCAAGGTCTGATATGCATCCCTTGCATCACACCATAAAATGAACGAAGGTCTTAGGATTCTATTTACAAGTTCATTAGGGGAATTTTGTGAGCTAAGATCCCATCTGCATGCATGGAACTAGGAGGGTATCTCTTATTTCCTTAACCTCCAAGTCTCAGTGAATTGAGGGTCTTGAGGCTTAGCTAGACATGATGATGGCTCCATTTTGAGATATAACTTTCACTCTCCCCCTATTCTATACCCCAGTAAAAATCATGGTTGAGGTCATCCCTTGGGTTGATGAAATCACCGAGTAGGCCTCCTGGGAAAGAGTCACTAGGCACTTTTAATCTCCAATATCACTCTAAGCATGAGAAGAGAGCATATGTGGTACTCGTGCTCTTGGGTTCTAACTAAAAAAGGAGAGTATACAAGACTTTTGATCCCCAAGATCACCCAAGGGTGTGAGGGGAGAGCATACATCCTATAGGTTCTAAAAATAAAGAACATAAGATCTTTCCTCCTACTTTAATTAATGTGCCTAAGATTAGTGGGAAATCAAAGCCTTTGACAAGCAAGGCTACAAGAAAAAAGATTAGTAGTTTAGGGATTTCAATCTTTGACTTGTATGTAAGTTGTAAGGTAAAATACATTTGGATAAAACTATAATCAAGTCAAATGTTAGTAGGTTAGTCCTTCAAAATGAAATCAAAATTGTCGAAAATTTATGAAGAACATAACTTTCTAAACAACGAAACCACCCAAATAAACAAACACCAAAACAAAAAAGATAAAATATTTTTACCTTATATGTAAGACTTTCCAAATAGGTGACAAAACTACCCAAATAATCACAAGGCTACCCAACTGTGATTCCCTACATAGAAATAAAGTTTAGTTAGTTGAAAGTTGTTTTATGTTGACTTTATGGTGTTGGGAGGTTACTTAGGTAGCATATGGGCTTGCAACACCAATTTTTGTTAGATTTTTTTTTTTAATTATAATAAAAATGAGCCAAAAAAACACATTACTGATTGCCAAATAGATTTGTCTCTTTATGATATAGGTCCGCCTAAATAGATACAAGGCTGCCCAAGCATGAAATATTGCATAAAAGTCAAATTTTTTATTAGTTATAGGTAAATTTTAAGTGTTAAGCTTCAATTTGGAAAACATGGAGGCCTACGAAATCAAGTTTCATTAAAAAATAGAGAATAATTATAACAAAAGTGTAGGAAAAACAAGCTAGATAAATAAGACTAAAATCCCAACACACTAATGAAAGGGCCGCCCAAAAATAGTATAAGGTCACCCAATTGGTAAAAATTCTACCTAACCATGACCTACACATGAAAAACTAAAATAAAAACTCTAATTTTGATTAGTGATAAAAGGACATGGTTCCCATTGAGTGTGCTAAAGATGTGTACCTACACTTTTGAGTCTAATAGAGCAAACAAAAATAATATTATTCCACTCTACCCAAACACAAAGCATGCTCAAGATTAAGCAAATTAGAAGATGAAATAAACATAGGATATCACACAATGAACCATATCCAATATCCTAATTGAACTCAAAGTGGTTTTTTCCCTTGATTGGTGATGTGTGCTCATAGTTCAACAACATAATGTATTGCATTCAAGTGTGTTTTTACAATGGCTTGGGATAACCTCCAATTTAGAGAAATTATAAGTATTAAATGCAAGGTGGAGATCAATTTAGTGGATCAAGGGCTTAGAATGCTTGAGATTTATTAAGCATAGAGGGTTGACAAGTAGAAAAAGGAGATTGAATGAAGATGGTGGGTCCAATATTATAGGAAAATTAAGGGGTAGGATTTGGCATGGGAATTGATGGAGGGGTAAGCTTTGATAATACTATGAAGTAGTTGAAGAAGATTTAAAAACATGTGGCTTTCGTCATAAGCCATATCTTGGGGGTACATAGAAAATTTTAAATTGCCTTTTACGAAAAAAGGTGGATTGCCCCATGGCCCTAAATACCATGGATGAATTAAAAATTAATGAGTATAAGTTTGACCCATGCTTTGGAGTACTACTTATGGGTACTTGACATGACATGTGGATTTTATGGGAGTTTGGGATGGTCAAACCCACTCTTAATGATTTATTATCCCATGTCCAAGTGATTAGAAGATGATTATAGGATAGTGGGAGATTATGAGTAAGTAATAGAAAGTTCTTATAAAGGAAAATTAAATAAATATAGATTTTTGTTTTTTTTGGGAAGAAGTAGGGACATTAGGCTAGATAAATAATCATGAAATAATTATTTATCAAGGGAAATGGGAAAATAATTTTTGGATGAAGAATGGGAGAGTGGGATCACCTAGGAAATATTAAATAAATAATTAGAACATCATTTAATTAATATGTAAATTGGAAATGGAGAGAATCTAGATAAATTGATCAAACACGAATGATTAGTTTTAGATGTCTATAGTAGGTCTAAGTTATTTCCCTAACAGTGGTTATATCAAAGATGTCACTTTAGGCTTATGTTTTTGTTAGCCACTATTGCACTTGGTTGAGTGCAATATGAGCCTTTTTTCTCTTATTGTTTCAAATCCAAATCGACGATGATTATGGACTTTGTGTATTATGGAATGCTAGTAAATGTGTAATTTATGTGGTTGTTTATTTCCCATTTGCATGCAATTATGTTGTAAAAATTTAAACCTTTTGTGTTAATATCACTCAATGAATTGGGAATCGAGAAATAAAAGAAAGGGAAGATTGTAATTTAATCTACATTAGGAATGTTAATTATTGCAATACATTTTTTTGTGCTAAAAAATATTTAATTATATGGTAAGATAGTTGAAATATTTAAATTTTATAGAAAGAGATTAAATTGAATTATTTTATTTGCCTTTGGAAAAAGAAACGAATTAAGCATTTTATTTGTATGCAAATTATATTTTGTGCAATAGAAATAGAGAAAAAAAAAAAGGGAAATAATGAATAGAAAATTTAAAATAGAAAAGGAAAAAATACTTTTCTTTTATTGTTTCTTTCGTGTTGGAATATCTCTTCTCTCTATCTCTCAAACTCTCTCTTCTCAAAATGGGAAAATGAGTGGAATTGCTTGGATTTGACTGTTGTTGGATTGCTTGGGCTGAGAGATTGAATTGAAAATGGAAGAAACAATGTATGCTTGGATTGCATCTTAATTTGCTCCTCAAACTTGGAGGAAAATTAGTAATTTTAGGAGATCAAACTTGAGGTAATTCTCCTCATTTTCTCCATGTTTTTGAATTCATCATTGGATGTTTTCCATGCTTATCCTCAATGAATCATAATGATTGGGCATGCTTATAATAAACCGTGTTATGTTATAATCATGTTTATGGGTGAATTTATATTGTTTTATCACAATGGTTTAACTTTCCCTGTTATTTCCTTACCCTATCTTGACATTTATGTCAAAATAGCTTGGTTTTTTGTATTTGTTCTCTCATGTTTTTCTTGTAGTTCCTTTCTTATGTTAAGGATATATTATATTCATGTATTGTGTTTCTTGGGATTTGAGTCCTTTGCGAGGCTCTCATGTGGCCATTATGTTGTTCATAGTCCCTTAAATGTTTTCCTTGAACCATTTTGTAATAACTCATAAGTTGAGGAAGGTATGCCTCATTAAGTGTGAGAGTTTAGCTTGTTGGATTTTTTGTGCATTGTGCCATGGTATCAACTTGGGAGAAGTTTGATACCAGGGCTCTAGGGTATTGAACATTAGATAATTTTGATACTAGCATTAAGGTATTGAACTTCATAAAATTCTAATACTAGCGCTAGGGTATTGGACTTTAGTGAAGTCTAATACCAAGTCTAGGGTAAGGAAGTTTGATAGCATCTTTGGGGTATCAGAATTTAGTGAAGTCTAATACCATCTTTGAGTGTCAAACTTCAATGGAATATAATACCAGTTTGGGTGTTAGACTTTCTTAAAGTGCAACACCAATTTATTGAACTTGGCTAAGTCCGATACTAAATTATTAGTCCTAGGAGAAGCTCAATGGGACATCAGACTTGTAGGCATCTTGACACATTTTGGGGAGTCAAGTATTTTGGATAACCTTTGATAAAATGTTAATACTTTATTAGTTAGTTTTGTATGTTTTATTTCCTAGTGGTTTTTGGAAGGTGGTTTTGCAGAGAGTAGTGGAGAATGTTTTAATGATTTTGGGAACCTTGACTCATCCCCATGCCTCATTTTTAGTTCCAATCATTATGTTCTATACAATGGTGTTTTAATTCATCCTCTTGTGTCACTATTCCTTGTGTATTGGTGTATGTGTCAAGTGTTTCATCATACGTTGTTATGATATCTTGAGAATGCATTAGTGTTGTGT
The DNA here is from genome assembly GCA_007115665.2 of Sequoiadendron giganteum. Taxonomy (NCBI): domain Eukaryota; kingdom Viridiplantae; phylum Streptophyta; class Pinopsida; order Cupressales; family Cupressaceae; genus Sequoiadendron; species Sequoiadendron giganteum. The sequence continues at coordinate 789,664,907 of CM021100.1, forward strand.
ATATTTCTTTATGTTTCTTTTGTTTCAAAAAAAAAGTTGGTTTGTATTTTGTCTGTTAATGTACTAGCTGAGTGGCTTGGGGCCTTACAAGAATGTGGACATCTAAAATCCTAAAGCGTGGGATGCTAAGATGAGAAAGTCTAAAATCCTAAAATTTGGAATGTTAGGATGAGAAAGTTTGAAATCTAAAATTTTAGGATCTCAAGACAAGTCCAAAATCTCAAAAATTTGGATACTAGGATAATGAAGTCTAAAATACCAAAATGGGATGTAAAAATGAGGAAGTGTGACATCCCAAAATTTTGGATGCTAGGATGAGGAATTCTAAATTCCCAAAATTTAGGATGTTGGGATGAGAAAGTTTGAAATCCCGAATTCTGGGATGCTAGGATGAGCAAGTCCAAATTCCCAAAATCGAAGGAAAATTAATTATAGGATAAATGGAGTAAAAGGGAAAGGTATGCCAAGGAGGACAAATCTAACAAATATGTCAAGATGAGGAAGTCTAAAATCTTAAAATTTAAGATATCGAGATGAGGAAGTCCAAAATCCCAAAATTTGGGATGCTAAGATGAGCAAGTCTAAAAAAATTAAATTGAAGGAAAATGGACTTAGAGGAAAAAGGGGAGTTCAAAGGAAAAGGATGCAGGGAAGGAAACTCTAGTAGGGATGTCGAACTGACCAAGTCTAAAATTTTAAAACTGAAGGAAAAGGGACTTAGAGGGAAAATATAGACTTTGAAGGAAAGGAATGCTAAGATGAGCAAGTCTGAAAACTTGAAATTGAAGGAAAAAGGACTTGAAGGGAAAGTAAGAATTTGGAGGAAAGGCATGCTAGGAGGGAAAAATTGATAGTGATGCAAGGATGACCAAGTTTGAAATCTTAAAATTATCTAAAATCACCTAAATGAAGATCAAATTGCTATGCATTGATCATAAAAATACCTTTTAATTTTACTAAGGATATTTGATGAAAACACTTTGAATGAGCACCCTTAGTTAATCACTCAACATAGGGGACCCAATTGGATTTCTTAGATTGATTATCATAGAAGGTGGATAAGGTCCAACGCACAACATGGGATTAGAACAAAAATAAATGAAACACATAAAATTAGGGTGCCAATATTGGCTCTAGTTGGGGACATGTATCTCTTGTAGGCACACCAACCATCCAAATCGCTAGGAGAAAACCACACATAAAATGGGGGTAAGGAGGGTGGGTAAAATATATATACATATGCAAAAGGAAAAATAACAACAAGGGATTATATATAATACAATAAGTTACATCTAATGACATGAAGGAATAAAGGCATTGGGAGGGATGGTTGTAAACAAAATTTACAAGCACTTACAAGTTAGACCTCTAGACTATTGTAATACTTGGCTTTTGAAATTAGTTCGCATCGAGATCATTAAGGATATACATCTCCTTCTGCTTAGGGCATCCGCGACTTGGTTCTCCTTGCCCTTAATGTAGTTGATCTTAAAGTCATAATTTGATATTAGTTCTAGCCATCTTCTCTATTGATCATTTAGGTGGAGCTGAGTAAATAAATACTTAAGACCCTGATGGTTAGGTTTCAACTCAAAAGGTTTTCCCAACAATTAGTTTTTCCACATCTGTAGCACATGCACAATCGTTGCTAGCTCAAGATCATGCAGTGCATAATTCTACTCATAGGTTTTAGTTTTTTGGACTTGAGCTATCACCTAACCATCCTGCATAAGTACACCACCTAATCCCTCTCTTGAGGCATCAATGATGACTACAAATTACCCCTTTGGGTTAGGAACTTTTAAGATTGGTGTTGTAGTCAACTTCTGTTTCAATAGGTCAAATGCCTCTTGACATTTTTCTAACCATTCAAACCTCTTACCTTTTCTCTGAAGAGAGGTAATGGGACACACAATCCCTCGAGAATAGCTCAAGATCATGCAATGCATAATTCTACTCATAGGTTTTAGTTTTTTGGACTCGAGCTATCACTTGACCATCCTGCATAAGTACACCACCTAATCCCTCTCTTGAGGCATCAATGATGACTACAAATTACCCCTTTGGGTTAGGCACTTTTAAGATTGGTGTTGTAGTCAACTTCTCTTTCAATAGGTCAAATGCCTCTTGACATTTTCCTAACCATTCAAACCTCTTACCTTTTCTTTGAAGAGAGGTAATGGGACACACAATCCTCGAGAAGTTGGCTACAAACTTCCTATAATATCCTGACAGTCCCATAAATCTGTAGACTTCCTAAACATTTTTCGGTACTGGTCACTCTAGGATAGCTTTTATCTTTGCAAGATCCACTACAATTCCTTCTACTGAGATGATATGGCCCAAGTACTACACTTCCTTCTAGAATAACATAAATTTTGAAAACTTGACTTACAACTTATGCTCTCTTAACTGTTGAAGGACAAACATCAAATATTGCATATGCTCTTGCTCATTCTTGGAGTATATCAATATGTCATTGAGGAAGATGGGGATAAATTTATCTAGGCAATCCCCAAAGACACTATTCATCAGGTTCATGAATGTTGAAGGTGCATTCATTAGTCCAAATGGAAGAACTGTGAACTCGTAGTACCCATACTTGGTTCTAAAAGAAGTTTTGTAGATGTCTTCATCCCTAAGTCTCAGCTGGTGGTACCTTGATCACAAATTAATCTTGGAGAAAATTGTTGCCCCTCGCATTTGATCGAAAAGATCATCTATGTGTGGCAATGGGTTCTTGTTCTTGATTGTGGCTTTATTAAGCATGCAATAATCAATGCACAACTGTAGTGTGCCATCCTTCTTATTAAGAAAAATCATTGGTGTGCCCCATGGTGAGACACCAGGTCTTACTAACCCTTTTTACAATAGCTCCTACAAGTGCGCTTTCAATTCCATCAATTTTGTGGTGTTCATTTGGTAAGGAGCTTTGAATATAAGCTCCAACCCTAGTATGATACCGATGGAGAAATCAAAAGCCCTTTTGGGAGGTAATCTAGTCAATTTGTTTGGGAATAGGTCCTCAAAATTTTGGAGGAATGGGTACTTGTCCAAGTTTGAACTCTTCTTACCCATAGATTATTTGTCTCCTTCTCCTTAAAGTTTATGAGATTCATAGAACAACAAATTGTCTTGAAAGGTGAACTCTTTATTATCTCTTGGTTTTTCTATCTCCTCCATTTTAACCATAAAAACTTGGTATCCCCTCTTCTTATCCCTCTTCAACTACATGACAAATATTTTCCTAATTTTGAGCTCTCTGGAAGTTCCTTATAGGAACACTTTATTCCCAAGGTCATCTAAGCACTCTATTGTTTTGGCAAAACAATCCACCTTGGCTCTATACCTCCATAGCCAATTTATTCCTAAAATGACATCATAGGAACCCAAGGGAGCTACATACAGGTTAAATTCTCTAGAAAAACTTGACAAATCAACCCTAGCCTCAAATAGACACTTCTCTACTTGAGATCTTGACTGATTTTCATACTTTACTGACCAAGAGTTCTCCATATATCTTTATTTTCTAGTTATTTTACCTAGCAATTTAGGAGAAACAAAACACTCAGTAGCACCAGTATCAATTAAAACAATAACATGTACTCCAAACAAAATACCTAGAGTTTTGATAGGTATGATCTAATATTTCACCTGTTGATTGTCCAAAGTTGCATGTATCCTCTGCTGAAAAGTAGCTTACCGTGTCAATAGAGAATTCCCTCGGAGTTGAGGCCTTGGTGCCTTGTTGAGACACTAGTTTTTGTAGTGGTCGCCACCACACTAAAAGCACCCTCCTAGTGGTCCCCACCTTTTAGTAGGCTTTCCTACATTTTCCTCATTATTCTTCCCATTATTGTTACTATTGCCTCCATTTCTCCTATCGCTTCAGTCCTCATTCTGATTCCTGTGATTTCCCTTGTCACTTTTCTTATGAAATTCTTGCTTGCCACCACTTCTTTTGAAAGGTTTTGAGGATTGAGACCAGTTGTACTTTTATGATTCCTTTCTTTGTAGGTCAACATAGATTTGAGCCTCTGCTCCTATTTTATGGCCTTTTGTACACTTGGTCCATTATGGTCGGGGCATGTATATCTACTTCCCTGCCAATTTGGGCATTCAAACCCATTATAAACTATCAGATTCTGAACTACTCATCCTTTTGATATTAAGGGACGTATTTGAGGATGCAGGTGAATTTTTACCAATATTCATTTATAGATGAGTCACATTATTTCAGGTTTTGAAAATCCATCAATATTCATTTAGAGATGAGTCACTCTATTTCAGGTTTTGAAAATCCATAAGTTTTTGATCGAAATACAGTTGGGGTAGCCACCTTTGCCTAAATGCCACAAATTCATCCCAAGTTAACTTCAATGAGCTCAAACCCAACTTCATCTTCTTATTCATCCACCATGTGGATGCTTCTCCTACTAGTTGATACGCTCCCTAGATAACTTTGATTTCTTCATAATAGTTATGGATCTCAAAAAAAATTTCCATTTCTGTTAACCAAGTTGTAGTTATGGATCTCAAAATATTTTTCCATTTCTGTTAACCAAGTTGTTGTCGTATCTCCACTTACCGTGTCATTGAACTTAGGAGGGGTTAAGTTCTTCATATCATGGGACAATTATTTAGCTAATCGGTCCCTTTTTACTTCGTATGACCCGAAATCAGAATTGGTTTCCCCATGCTCGCTATGATTTGAATGAACATGGTGGTTCTCATTTTCTCCTTCGATGGTAGTTTCTTTACGAGGTCTACCTTTGACCTCACCTTCAAGGGTATCAACCCTTGCCCTTGTGTCTTGCAACAAGGCTAAAATTTGATCTAACTTAGCCTCTATGTTCCCAAAGGGTTGACCAACTTCTTGATTATTTATGGTTTGCACCATTTTGGAAGTAGGCTTTTACCTGAAGTTTCTAGTTTAAAGTTATATTAGTTTTACTTTTATCACATTGCATGAAAATTCACTAATTTACTGCACATTCCTTTTTAAATTGAAGAGTGAGAGATTTGAACACATGTTTGCAAACTTTATTTTATTGATCAACAAGTGGATATAAAATATCCCTATTTATTTGCATAATTTCATCATGAGGCAACTATTCATCATGAACAAGAAGGGTATACTCCTCAAATTCATCAATAAATATTATTATTATTTTGGGTGGGTGACATACTCGTAGGTGCTTGCCCAACCCTTCTAGTTTGTTTGGAGGGTTATTCATGCTACATTCAATAGGCACAGGCCTAGAAGGAGATGGTTTGTTAACTACATCTACAAGTATGTTTGCAACGACCTTGATAGCCTCCTTCAACTCTTCCCTTTCTTCCTCAACACAAGTCACTGCATGAGTGAAGGTTTTCGTGTCACCCAACCAAGCCTCTCCATCGATATTGGTTCCATCAATGGTTTTAGTAAGAGCTCGTCGTTCCTTCTTTTCTTTTAGGTACCTTTCATTTATGGCAAAGGATTTCTTGGTAGTCTATTTAGTTCTCACCATTTATGGCACAAGGTTTCCAAACATTAGTCCCTTAATGTTGGATGCTAAACTTAAACAATGAGCTCATAGGTCTGAGTGCTTAACTCGGTAGCTCTAATACCATGTGTAGCAATCATCTCCTTCTTACAAGAAATTACCATGATTTATTTACCAAGCAGTCAATAACTATCATCATAGATAAATGAGGTATAAATTTTTTCTTTTCAAAATATAATATGCAACTACAAAATTGAATACACATAGATATATCGTATCTTTTATTCATGCTTTTCAACTGAAAAGGAGTAAACATCTTTTACTTTTTGCATTTCAACATAAATGATTTCCTAAGATAAAATAATAACATAAAGAAAAAAGGTCAGAGATCCCATTTCTAGATACTTTATATCTTCTAAGACTCGATATGTCATCTTCAAGAGGGAGAGCATCACCTAGGTGCTTTACCTCTAACCACGGACCTGCGATCCCTTGCACACCTTCCTAACTAGAAGTGGCCCTACCCTTCAATGAAAGGTTTAGTTAAGAACCCTCTTAATTTTTCCATCTGAGCTCTGGTGTTGTGCCCTACTTAACTAATACCGTCATACAACTATAGATACTTTCCAACTATGTAAGAAATATCGGATTAGTTAAGCAATCCGGGTCATAGTGAACCAACAAGTGCATGCAGAGACTACTAAACTCACTTTGGCCAAAGTATTTGCAATATATACAATCACTACTTGAGATTGAAGTCATGTGTTCACCCACTCTACTCGACTTGGAATACCATATATGGCCTAGGGTTAACTCAAATTGACTGCTCGAACCATTAAATAAACATAAAGTCAACTGTTATTCGACACACCTTGAATTTCTAGTCATAACTCAACTGAGTTGGTGTAGTGTCAAACTTTCTTTGAACTACTGAGTTACTTAATGTAACTACTAGGTCTTGGCATCTGCCACTAGTTCAAGTATACTGAACATAAGAGAGTATCTACTCTTGTAATTAGTTCTTCGACATACTCTTGCCAACACAATTAATTATCTTAACCTAATTGGTCACAAGTAGTATAGAAAATTCATGCACATAATACCCCCATATAGGTGGTTTTCAACTTAGTATAAAACCTTAGAGGGGTTTAACTAATCAAGTCAAAAAGTTAAGGACTTTATTCCACGAAACCATTACAATCTCAAAATCTTTCCAAAGAGGAAAATAAGGAAATTTATTCCTTAACAAAAAAGCAATCTTAGTACAAACTACTATCAAGCTAAGCTTAAGGCTATTTTCCCTTTCCTTTTCTCTGAGTCTTACATACTTGGTTTAAAATCCTCAAGAAACAATGTTTAGCATATGTCATTCTTGAGCTCATTTTTGAACTCTTTTTACAACCATTTACAAACAACCAGAGCTCTTAGCTAACAAGAAAGCCATTAAAGAGAGTTTCACATTTAAGGGTGGTTGTTTTCATAATTCAGTAAAGTCAAGCCTTTGCATGAAAGGAGAATCAATCTTTTCCAAGAATCCCATGAAATTGTACTACTTCAACATGGTGAAATTAAATAAGCAAACAAAGAAGCTTGCATGGAAGGAATATAATCACATCTGCATCCTAGCTAGTTTTTGTGACCATAATCATAGTATAGGATTAAAACACCAGATCCAAATGGATTTGAGGCATATTTAATCCACTAAACCATGATCCCAATGTTATATTCGAAATCAATAAGAAAATAAATAACCATTAAACTAACATGGAAAACATGAAAACATAAATTAAATCTATTCTAAGACCTCAAATCTTATCCCATTGGGGTAGTGGTATCACATTGATGTGGAATGACAACTGTTTCCCAATCCCTTGGATAATATGAGCTTGTTTCACTTGGTTTTATTGAAGAAAACTGATGAAATCGATGAGATAGGAATGAGAAATGATAAGGAACTAGTTCAACATGATGATATGAGTTCTAAATATTATGATGCTTGATAAAATGGATGAAATCTATGCTAAATGTAAATAAAGCCATTTAAAGAAAAAAATATGCTAAAATGGATGCAAACTAAGTTAACATGGAATCCATTAATGGACACTTAAGCTAAATATGGATGACTACTAAACTAAAATTCTAAAAGCTCTCACTATGGATGCAAGTGAGTATATGGATCCATTTCTCTCCAAATAGTGATGTATTTATAGAAAGCAAATGAAGAATCAATGGATCAGATCGATTTGATCTATCAATGGTCAGTAATTAAAGGAGGATGAAACATGGATCAAGGATTCTCATCAATGGATGAGAATCAAAGATCACATGGATCAAGAAAAGATCAAGGGCCCATAATAATGCAAACAAACACACTTTGCAACAACTCTAAAAGGTTGTTTCAAAGTTTGTTTGGAACAATCATTGCCTTTTTTGGAAGAAAATAGGAGAATATTCCTTTGGAATATTCCCTATGCAAGTGGATGGGAGGGAAATTATCAAATTTAGTAATTAAAACTAAATTTTAATGTACCAGATGGAGAATAATATGATATTCAATAAATTATCGATTTATTTAATGAAAAGGGATATGATATCTAATTAAATAGTTTAGGGTTATTTAATTAAATAGGAGGACTTAGGGGTTAAATTAAATAATTTTATTTATTCAACTTAACAAGGTGAAATGTTAGTGTGAGAGGGGTAAATTGACCCAATTAGATCAATTAGAATAATAGATGAAAATGAGGCATTTAATTAAATAACTTGACTTATTTAATTAAACAAGCGAAAAGAGGATGAATTTCAGGATGAAATTATGTTAGTGATCAAATTCAAATGTGTAATATTATTTAGGACAATTTTAAGTGTCTACATTTTTCCCCTCCTTGAAGTAAGGTACATGTTATATTGGTTCAAAGACTGATGCTTTTCAGATCAAAATTGCTGCTCATATGAAAAAAATTAAAATTTCCAATTTTTGGATGCCCCACTATTGCCCTACTGGAAGGAAATAAGCTAGTACCTTTCCCCCTCGAGAGATGGGGAATTTTTTTAGAACTTTGGGTTGATCTCTTGACAAAGATGTAGGATCAGTTTGGCTCAGAGAGGACTAGAAAGCTCAGATGTTTGATGTAGATAGATTTTATGATGTATAGACAGTCATCGGTGATGGGTAGCCTCATGTATATTTTGATATATCACACATATTTGATACCTGGATATAAATATTAGTAAAGATATAATAATAAGATGAATGGATTGACCATTGATTTCAAGATTGATTTAGAAGTCCAACAAGTTCATCATTATTCGAGACTTTATTAGATTATGGTGATGAGATGGATGATTTTGCTCATATTCAGGATTGGGACTTTTCGTCATTCCTTATTTTTGATATAACACATAAACATAATCCATCAAGGTATTGATAATCAGGATGGCATTGTATCTAGTGTAATGGACTTTAACTCTGCAAATAGATAGGGTAATTCTTGTTCACACCTTGACTTACAAAAACCTCGTTGGAATGTAGTTTAGAAGTTTAGAATATTTTAGACCAAAGCATATGCAATAGTCAACAATTTACTCCAAATGACCTCCCTACACACAACAAAGCAAGTATGCACCAAGATTATTTTACAAGAATACCCACAAGCACAACAAATGAAAGATAATGATCGATGACCCATTCCTTTCTCTCTAAATCATTTAGACATCATCGAGAGGTCCTCAAAATGGGTCAACAAGATAAATCATAAGAGAAGATTAAAAAAATAAATAAATGTTATCTCTATCTCATGCCAACGTGAGATAGCTAAGGTGATTTCTAATGTTGATGCCCATTTTCAGAAGGATGCATCCTAGGACATGTCTATCAGATGTTTTGACTAAGACTAGGTGTGTGATAGGTTGTTTGATACAAACACCATTGACTCATTTACCTATGATCTAGACTTTAGATTTTGACACTTAGGTTCTCACTTTACGATTTGCGACACTTGTTTTCTACTTTTTTTGCCGAATTTTGAAGATGAATGATTTATTATGGATGGAGGTTTATTGCAGGTGAAAGCTAAATGGGATGGATGGTTTTGGGATTTTCTGAAATATTTCAATATTTTTGATGTTCTGAAATTTTTTTGAGGCTATTTTTGGTAATTTTGAATGTTTATATGAATGTTTTGGGTTTTCGATTATTTGAGGCTATTTAGGGTTTTCCAATGTTTTTATGTTTTTCTAAGTTTTTAAAATGTTTTGGGGTTTTCTGAGATTTGAACAAGGATCTAACCTGAAAGACTATCCTAGGGGCCTTGATGGCTTATCAAAGATGAGCCTTGCCTACGTTATACATGTAGAGACCACGTAGTTTGACTGACTTCGACTTATTGCTGATGAGATATGAACACTTGATGGATTGTCAATTTATTATGAAAAACTCCTAAAGGACTGACCTAGGGTGTCTCAGGGGCACATCAATGATGGCCTTGCCTATGTTCAAGCTCAAATACTCATAGTTCAACATGGTACTATTTTTGGATTTTTGATGTTTTGACCTTTTTAGGGATTTTGGTGTGTTTTGGATGTTTTGGATTTACAACTTTTGGAATGTTTTTGGATTTCAACTATATAGGATTTTGATGTTTTTGGATTTTTTGAGAGATTATGAGATAAATGATACCTAGATCATGATGTCACGTTATGAGATATGAGACATGGATCAAGAGTTATTTGAAAACAAGAGTGCAATAACCTACCCACAGTGTCTAATAATGCTTCATAGTTTAATGGACAAACCAAGATAGGTGATGTACATGTCAAGAGGTCAATAGAGTTTTAATCATGATTAGATATGGGCTATAGGACATCTTGGGATGAGATGGTAAAGAGCCTATCAAGAGTCTGTCATGAGTAAAGTTGAAGTATACGCCAAATCCTTGTCAAGATCAAGATAAACTGGAATATTTGGATAAAGCTGGATTGGATGGATGGAGGGAACATTAGATTTATCATGACGAGGATGAGATGCTTATGTTCGAGAAGGATCATATAGACGTTCGATTCTACTCATGACACCTATTTTCCATGTTTTTATCATAGTACTTGCCCAAAGCACCACCGTTGTGGTTTTCACTAGAGGACGATTTTTATTTTTACTATTTTCTTGATTTTTTGATTTTTGGAAAATTTTACCCTCATGTTTAACCACCTAGTGGTACTGATGTAGAGGTTACCACTATAATGTGCCAAAAAGTATCCTGCTTGAAGAAGTTGCTTTACTAAGACATGAGCACTTAAATGAAACTTTTGAGAACTCTGATCTATCTTGTGGATACCAAAATTAACCTTGTCTATGTGTGCGCATCACGATAGAGTGCCTTCAAAATCCTTATGATGAAGAGTAGCTGGCAACACACACTTGATGCGAGAATTGGATATCATGAATGAAGTGTATGGTGTCATGCATGAAGGAATCTGAGATCGATTGATAGATGGTTTGGAACGTTTGACTCTCCAAACTTGGGAATATGAGAAATGATGGGTGGGAATGAAGGTTTTCATGGAATTAGGACCAACCACTAGATATACTTCATTCCTTGCTTGAGGAGCTTTCTTTTGTATTTGAGGATGCTTTTGATGGATAAATTTCCTCTTTGGACTTTGCCCCATAGTTTCTTTGACTAATGGAGTATCATTGGGATGATTTTCTTTATTTTTCTTTGGTATCTATTTGTATTTGCTTTATCCTTTTTTCTTTACTGCTCCATTTTATTTGATGATATTCTCATGTCTGTGTTGGTCCCAACTTGTGGATGGAATGATGGGTGAATTCCATCTCATGATACGGATAGTTGTAGCATTGACAGTATTTTCATCATAAGGATTTTTTGTGCCCCATATGTTGATGTTTGCAGTGGCCAAGATTTCCCCTGGCGTTGTGAAGATATTAACAATACCTAATCCTTTGCCCTGATAATGTAGCCTTTGATCCATAGCTATTAAATATGACTTGTCATGAACACATGATACTGCTATGGGTCCCTACTGTCTAGAATATGAACTGTTTGATATGATTCTATGACATGGTTATCTATTGATACTGCTTCAAAGGATATTGGTGTTGATTCAAAAGATGTCAATGATGGACTATCACTGTAAGAATAAAGAATATCAATTGTTACTTGCTCTTGTGTAGGAATATCAAGAGTGGGAGACTCTTGTTTTGGATGAAGAATGTTTATATGTTCATCGGAAAGAAACATCTCAAGGGTGCTATTGGGGACATCTTTGGAGTTTAAAATGGTTTGGAAGATGTCCCTCATTTCTTGGTGAAACTCTAGGGATAGGGGTTCTTGATATTGAATCGATTCATAGTAACTTTCATTATCATTAAGAGCCTCTTCTTGACATGATCCTTGGGTGGATGATGCATCAGTAAAAGACTCTTCGCAACAGTTTGTGGGTATATGTGCAATAAGGGATATTTCTTGCTCCTTTGGAACTTCTTCAACATTCCCAATCATGAATCATATGTGGGGGAGATATCGTAATCTAAGACATGTATGATGCCATTATGGTATGAAACATTGCTAGATACCGTTGATGGGTTTGAACTTTGTTTTAAAACAATATCTTGATACTTGTATGATTCCTCATGTGGTGATGAAGGAATAACATAAATATATTCCATCGTTTTATCATGAGTATGGTTTACATTGTTTGAAGTTGATGCCTTACCTGAATCTTTTGTTTTTCCATGATCAGACACAGGGTTCATGTAAATTTTTAGATTTTCATTCCCATATTTTTGATCGACATCAATGTCTCCTTGTTCAATAAGATCTTCTATTAGATGTTTAAGTCTAAAACAATTTTGTGTGTTATGACCTTTGTATCGGTGAAATTCATAAAAGTGATCTTCTCTATAGCTAAGGAGGTTTGACTTGTGGCACTTGGTAGTTTGAGAAATTTGGGAGTTTAGACTGTATCAATATCTTCAACACTTCCTCCATAGGTTCCCCTAAGGGAGTGAATTGTCGCTTAGCAACACTATTTGTTATTTCTGATGAACGTTGAGTGTTTGAAGCATTGATCATGGGTTTATTGTTTGGTGATGTCATGGATGGTTGTTTTGTGTTCATGGTTTGGGTGTTTGCTTGTCTAGGAGCAGTTAAGACCACCTTTTCATCAACAACACCATCACTAGTAACATTCTTATTCTTGGTTCAAAAGCAGGGTTTGTTGTTAGAACTAGTGGATGGTCGGTTGTCTTTATACCCTTGTGTGTTTCCTTATGAAATTAAGGCTCTCTCAATGTTGAGGGCCCTAGGGATAAGCTCATCATAAGTGGTGAAACATTGCATATTTAACTAGAAGGTGATGAGCTTGATCATTATTTCTTTCTCTATTACTTTTCATATGCTTTCAGACACTTTTTATATATTTTCTAGGATACAAACTTCTATAATATGCTATCCTATTATAACATACCTTACAACTTGAACCTAGTTTGAAGAATTTGAAATATGGTGATATTTGTAGAAATTGCATGATTTAAATGTGATAATGTATTTATATGAATAGAATTCTATGATTTAATTATGAGGGTTATTTGTATATGTATTTTGTATGGATTAATCTCTTTGCAGCTCAACATGACGTAACAAGAACATAACATTTGTAACGAGAACTGAAGCAGTGAAATGGGGGACCATTAAAGTTCAAACCACCTAAAGTGTAGGAAATTGTGGAGCTGTACGTGAACCATCATGGAGGAATAAATATTGAAGGAAGATACTTGTTCTAGAAATCTGAACATTTGCCTATGTGTTTCACATGCAAGCTATTTCATTTCAGATATTTGTTGAATAGGTATTTTCTTCCTTTTCAGTTAGAATAAATAAGCCAATCTTAATTTCACATCCTCGTATCTAGGAGTGAGATTAATGGTTGCAGTTAGTTAGTATTTTGAATAAGTCTCTCCCCATTTTTGTATAAATTCAGGGGATGAGTTTGTAGCTAAGTTAGTTGGTTGTTACAAGTTATTAAGTAGTTATTTGTTTCTAGTTTTAAGTTATTCAAAAACATGTTTTTAAGATGCCATTATTTAATACAATATAAAGGAGGATTTTGTTTGATATTTGGTGTCATGCAATGAATGAAATTTTTTGTTACATGGATGCGTAAGATTCTAAGTTAGATCTGGTTCATAATTAAGTGAGACAGTCCCCTGAGTTGGCCACTTGAGGTACTACCTTTCACTTCATTTATTTATTTATTCATTTATACATTACTATTAATAACATTTTTATTTGCTTCATAAATGCATTGCAATTAAAGTAGAGTAGTTCTTATGGTTGATTACATTAGTTGTTATTCATGAACCATTGTATAGATAGTGAATCTTAGCACTCCAGAGGTTAGATTTGTTTGTTTGTTATTTTGAATAAGTTTTAGACTAATTCTATACTTCCTTATTATTAGTAGTCACCTACAACCTATGCTACAGGTACCCATAGCCATTAGGTTCTGTAACTACTTTTATTGTTTTTGCAATTCTGTAAGATTTTAGCAAAGTAGAATAGTTTTAATAAGTTTGCATAGGATAATTTAGGTGTACATGAGTCCATGAAGGCATATATTGTGCAGTACCATCATAAGATTACACACCTTGGTTGATGATTTAATGTAGTCTTGACAATATGAAGTGGACTGTTCAACTAGTTAACCCTTTGAATTGAGTACATTTTTCCAGGTTTACAAACACATTAGTTAGACTAAATTTTTGGCGTCGTTGTCAGGGATGGTGCTATCTTCACAAACCTATTTTTATAGGTTTTCATAGTTAATTTTTCTTTCAAACATTAGGACTATTAGACACCACATTTTCAACACCAGGCTACTAATATTATGCACACCCACTGAATCTAAAGTCATATTTTATGTATGCAGAGGCAGAGAGATCCCTTGGGTAGGTTCCTTCCCTCTACATGCCAGAAAGCTATTATAGAGATTGGTGAACCTAGTACTCCGAGCGAAGGTACCACTGAAGAAGAAATTTCCTTTTCACCAACTTCTAGCACACATATAGAAGGAACATACCACACTATGGGTGATGCAATAGATGATGATGATGCTCGACCAACATTTGGGTTTCTTATTATTGGTCAACAAAGGGTTGCAGTGCTAAAAAAATCCCTCCTTCGGCCTTGCCATGGGTTAATAACTAAAGAATCAAATACATTCCTCTTTGAATTTGATGTATTATGCATAAGCTATGATTATACTTATGCATATAGGTTGAAACTTTTTCTTGCTACTCTCAAGGATGGAGCTTTGAGATGGTTTATGGGATTAAGTAAAGATGTTGTTCCTGATTGGGACACCATGAAGACACTGTTCTTGGAAAAGTATCAGGACTATTGTAGATGACTTGATAAGAGGAGGGATGATATATTCCAAATGACACAAAAGGATGATGAATCTTTAGAGGATTATGTTGAAAGATTTCAGTTTGCTCTTAAGAAAAACCCCCAGAAAAAGTTTTCGTAAGAGTCTCTCAAGTTAATCTTTTTGAGAGGAGTTAATGAAGATTATATTGTTGCCCTCAAACTTATTGGAGGAGGAGACATCTCTCAAGTGACATTTGAAGAAATTTTTAAGATATGTAGTAACTACTCCAGAACCTTCACAAAGAGGCCAAGAGAAACTAGAACGTCGATTCTTGGTAAATCATCTACTAGGGTTTCTAAAGTTGAGCTGAGAAATCTATTATCCAACATGGAAGAGGATATAATCAATCACTTGGAGACACAACTAGATACTCTCCATATCAAAAAGAAGCATGAGGAAGCAGAGGTTATGCTTACTAAGTATTATCCAAGTTGTAGCAAAGAAAAGCAAGTTGTAAATGTAAGAGAGTGGCCAACATCCATTAAGAAAAAGTTGAGAATCTTGACTTTCAACCCATTGAAGGAGATTATGGATAGCTATTTTATATAGCACAAAGGAGGCCATGGCAGCAGATACAAGGTATGCCACAAGACCCCCTTACCTTTCCTATTGGAAATCGAAACTTGTTTTCTTAGAACTCTCAGCCCTGACAAGCAAATCAAAACCAGTTGCAAAATCCTTAATGACCAAATCCTCAACCTCATTGGAACCAATAGCCAAATCGTCTAAAAAAACAAAAATTTCAAGGTTCCAATTACAATCCACAATGGCTAAACCAAAAAAATAAATGGCAACCTTAGTGGTAGAAAGGCCAAAAATGGCAGTAACAAAATATGAACTATCAGCAGCCCATGCTACCTCCTCCACAATAGCAATAAGCAATAATGCCACCATAAAATACTACATCCTATCCACCCAAGCAAAAAATACCTTCCCAACTTGCACCTAACCCTAACACTAATCTTGTTCAATAGGCTTATACTAACGAAGCTATGTAGTACCCCACATTGGGGTAGAGGTGAGTGATGTCCACCTTAGATTAGGAAAACAACTTGTTGGTCCTTCATCCCCCCAAATTACAGAAATGGAGGATGAGGAACTTGCAGTTGAGGCTTCAGATAAACCACCTTTGGTGCTTGAACAAAACCAGGTACACCAAAATACCTCAAATCCCAATGCACCTTTTCCTAGACACCCAACTCTGCAAAAACATCACACATAGGCTGAGACATAACTTTTAGGGTAGTTGAAATATGTTAACATAAAAATACCACTTATCCAAGCTATCAAAGACATCCCCATCTATACTAAAATAGTAAGGGATCTTTGTCTTAACTAACCAGGTAGAAAAAGGAAAGATCCACAAACAGTTCATGTTTTAGGGAATCTTGCAGATATCACGCTAGGGAACATTATAGTCCTTAAGTATACCGATCCTAGAAGTCCATTTGTGGATGTTAACATCAATGGGACCCTCATTAAGAACACTTTGATATACTTGGGGGAAACCATCAATGTCATGGTAAAAGAAACAATGCAGTTGCTTCCGTTGGTCATCCTCAGGGCCACACAAACTGTCTTGCAATTAGCTGATAGGTCTATGGTCAAACCCAAGGGAATTATTGAAGACTTGGTTATTGCATTGGATTCTTGGGAATACCTTGTAGAATTTATTGTATTACAACCCAAAGTTAATCTTGCAAGTTACCCACTCATCCTAGACAGGCCTTGGTTGGCAACAATCGATGCATTTATAGGTTGTAGATCCAATAAAATGATAATATCCAATGGGACAATCACAAAGAAATTGGTTCTTTATCCACCTACCTGACCATATGCAGACCTTGATCACACTATTTGGCCCAATTTGGGTGAGGAGGAGGAAAATAACTATTCTCTTCAAAAATTGATGACTATTGAGCGCAACCCCTTATTGGATGACTAGGATGAAGATGAGCTCATTGCTCATATAATCCAAAATTATTGTGGCAAGAGCTCGCAACAACAAGATTGTCTCATACACCTACAAGATCCCTTGCAAAGTATTGTACCTACCGATTCTACAAAAGAGATATCACAACTATTTCACTCATTACTCCCTCATCAATGTTTACCAATTATACCAAGCCTTGATCTCTCATCAGTTCAAGAGTCATCGAAGAAGTTGGAAATTATGCCAGAGAGGATGTTAAATATTAATAATGCCTTGATTGAGGAACAACAAAATTCTCTGCAATCAATGTTGCAGGCACACTTAGCCACATATGCATGGGATTACCATGATATGAGGGGCATTGATCTTGATCTATGCACGCACAAGATTTATATTAATGATGGTTATAGACCTATAAGACAACCACAAAGATGTGTGAATCTAGCTCTAAGAAATATAGTGAAAGTTGAACTGCAAAAGCTTTTAGATGTCGATTTTATATACCCTATATCAGACAGTGAATGGGTTTCACCATTGGTAATATTTCCCAAGAAAGGTGGGAAATGGAGAGTCTGTGTTGACTACAGGGAATTAAATGTTGCCACAAGGAAAGATCACTTTCTACTGCCATTTATTGACCAAATTCTTGATTCTTTGGCAAGAAATAAATATTTTTCATTTATTGATGGTTCCAGTGGTTATAATTAGATCAAGATTTCACTAGTAGATCAAGATAAGACCACATTTACCTGCCCCTAGGGAGCCTATGCATATTTTGTTCTACCTTTTGGCTTGTGCAATGCTCCGACTACCTTTCAAAGAGCAGTACTCAACATATTTTCTGATTTTGCACATAACTGCATGGAGATATACATGGAATATTTCACCACTTATGGTGAAAGTTATGAAGAAGCTCTTAGTAACCTGGAGAAAGTGTTAAAAACATGCAAGGAACACAATATATCACTTAGCAATGAGAAGTTTTTCATGATGATGACACGAGGAATTGTGTTAGGACACTTTATATCTAGTGAAGGAATATAGATTGATCCAAAGAAGATTGAAATTATATCTACCCTACCTATACCATAAACAAAAAGATGTTAGAAGTTTCCTTGGACATGCAACTTATTATAGGAGATTCATGTAAGATTTCAGTAAAATTGTTGTACCTTTGTTTATTTTGTTGACAAAGGATAGTGAGTTTGATTGGACTGAAGGTTGTCAGAGTTCATTTGAGAAATTAAAGACAACTCTAACTCATGCGCTAGTTCTAATAGGTCCAAATTGGACATTACCATTTCACATACACACTGATGCATTATAATTTTCCATTGGAGCAATCCTAGGGAAAAAAGAAGGGAATAAGGAATATGCAATATATTATATCAACAAAAACCTTTAAGGAGCAGAGTTGAACTACACTGTGATAGAAAAATAAATGCTTGCAATTGTATATGCCATTAATAAGTTCAACCATTATATAACTAGCTATCAAGTGTTCATACATACAAATCATACAGTCATCAGATACTTAATGAATAAACCAATAGTAGGTGGAAGACTTGTAAGATGGCTATTGTTGCTGCAAGAATTTGACATAATAATAGTTGACAAGCCTGGAAAGGCTAATGTGGTTGTTGATTTTCCATCTAGATTGCCTACCCAATCAACCGAAGGGGTGGTTGATGATTCTTTCCCTGATGAGAATCTATTTACTCTAAATGTGTACACACCATATGGTATGCTAATATAACTAACTATTTGGTAACATGGTAGATTCTAGGTTATTTTTCTCAAAGAGAAAAGACAGTTGGTTCACAAATGCTTCCCTTATTCTTGGATTTCTAGATTTTTGTTTTACACTGGCCCAGATAACATTATGAGAAGATGCATCAAGGAGGATGAGGTGTTTGATATATTGAAAGCATGCCATGATGAGCCCTGTGGTGGAAATTTTGTAGCCAAGAGGACAACCTTTAAAATATTGACAATAAGATATTATTGGCTGACCCTACATAAAGACTTTGTTAAGTATACTAGAAGTTGTGACTGCTGCTAGAGAATGGGAAGACCCACAAAAAGTGATGAAATGCCTTTACAACCTCAGTTGGCATTGGATCCTTTTGATAAATGGGGGCTAGATTTTATTGGATCTATCTCTCCCAGTTCAAATAACAAGGAATACATATTGGTATGCATTGACTACTTGACCAAATGGGTAGAAGTAAAAGCATTACAAGTTGCTAGAGATGGCAATGTAGCAAAATTATTATACGAGGAGATCTTCACTAGGTATGGTGTACCTAAAGAGATAGTGATTGATCAAGGGCAACAATTCACATAAGACCTAATTACCAAATTGGTAGAAGAGTATTAGATTAGGCATAAGAAATATACTTCATATCATCCTCAGGCTAATGGTCAAGTAGAGGTCACCAATAGGGAGATTGAAAATATATTGACAAAAAAAGTGTTGCTTCATAGGAGAGATTGGGTATCCAGATTACCAAAAGCCATTTGGGCATACAAAACCACATGGAAGATAACTACAGGTTTTATCACTTATGAATTGGTTTATGGCAAGATAATAGTATTGCCTAATTTGAATACAAAATATTAAGGACAATAGTTGAGTTGAACATGGATTTAACACAGGCACAAAAGGAAAGGTTACATTCTTTGAATGGGTTAGATGAGATATGCATGGAAGCAATCCATCATACAGAGGTGATGCAACATTAACGAATGAAATGCCATGATCAGTTCATAAAGACAAAATAATTCACTGAAGGAGATTGGGCTCTACTATATGACTTAAGTTATAAATATTTCAAGGGTAAATCCCAATCTAGATGGTTGGGCCCTTATGAAATTAGCAAGGTCTACCCAAATGGAGTTGTACAATTGCATACCATTGATGTGGCTTGGTTCTCACTTCTTGTTAATGGACACAAACTGAAGTTATATAAGAAACCAATACAACATGATGACTTCATCTTTTCACTAATCCAAGAATACAGAGTTCACAATGAACCTGAAACATAAACTAATTCACAAAGTCCTACATCTATACTAGGGTACATACCAAGCATGTCTGGTGATCTAGAGGTTGAGTTACAAAACTCAACCCCCTGAAATCAACCAAGAATAATTTCTCATGCTTTTAAACACATGCAAACATAACATATTATTTATGCACACACAACACATTATCCATGATGTACATACTCTACTCTAGAGGGGCCTATTATCCAGTTATTCAACATTTATCCGGACCTATTAATATAGAGACCTGAAAAGTTAATCTGTCAAATAAAGGCAGGCCCTATGCTTGAAGTACCCATAGCAACACTTATTGTACCTACACCTACACTACCTTGGAAAAATTTAATTGTTTTCCTATGCATTTCGCTCATATCACATGCCTCATTCATTTCCCAATAAAGCGCCCATAGCCAGTCCCACTCAAATCATCGCCGCTAACTTTTCATCTACTATCATGTATTTAATGCCAATCAAATCAATTACACTCCAAATCATATCTTTTTCTAGTTACAATTTGTTCCAAGCAATAATTGCTATTACACACATATGACAGATAATTTCTCATAATTAAACTAGATTTCTTTTTGTATTAATTACTATTCTTGATTTAAGTTATGCATGCGAAAAATATTTCACTCATACTTTTCATTATTCTTCTATCATCCCTATTGTGTCATGCATGAAGTGAGGTCACTTCAATTTAAGTTGGGGGGAGGGGTATTATAGTTATGATTATTCTTGGTTTTTGCCACTTTTTACCACCTAAGTTTGTCAAATATCATTTTATGCCATCCTTTTAAAACTCCCAAACACGAAATACCTCTTTGTTAATTCTGATAAAGTGATTTCTACCCTAAAATAATCTAAGATAAGAAGATTTTACATTGGATTGAGCTAAAGGAAAAGAGAGATTGTGAGTTGTAGTATTGGGTATAAGGGAAGGTATTTGAAGGAGCAATAAAATTTGGAGGGTTTTTAAAGGTGGTTGAGTCAAGTTTTGAGTAAGAAATTTTAATTCTACAAGGTTGTAGAATGGGAGGAGATGTTATACGCAGAGAATCATCTGCACATAAATACATATTAGAAGATTTAATGGTTTTACCCCTCTTTACTAGAGTAGGATGGTTGGAATACTTCTTGAAGCTGATAGAGTATGATAATGACATAGCAAGAGATTTTGCAGCAACATTACAATATGATGAAGTAACAGTGAGAGGGTTGGTAGTAGATGCTTATGAGTTGGCAATTGCTCAAGTCACAGGATTACCTCGGGTGGGGTCTGAATACCCAGCTCGTGCAGATGTAGTGGTGGCAAGGGAGAAGTTTTGTGAGCGTAGAGAAATTATGGACTCCACATCTCAAGGTACATAGCGACTTTCCCTTCCATTCTTTTGGGAAAAATGCGCTAGTTATATTATTAAATATTTTACTTGTGATGACCTTCACAATCTCTTATACACTATGCATTTTAAGTTGCTAAATCATTTACGACATGAAAAAATAGTGAATGTACCCAATTTTTTGTACAACATGTTGAAGAGAATGGAAAATGAATATCAAAGGAAGCAAGTGAACACCACACTGTCCCATCATTGCTTGATAATCTTACTGGTTAAAAGGAGTCTAAGAATTCAACAACCACAAGTTAATTGGGATGATTTTAAAAATTGTAAGGATATCACTGAGTTTTTTGAGGCACCTGAAGCAGAGGATGAACCTCAACTTGGGTCTAAACCTAAAATTGAACTTGAGCAAGATGAACCTGAGAGAGGAAATTCTTCTATTACACCGTTGGTTTCACCTACACGCAACCATAGTGGGTCAGAACAACATGATATATTAGAACATATGTTGGTGGTAATAGAAGAGCTCTCATCATCTCAAAACCCTAGAGTTAAAAGAGGAATTGCATCAACATCTTCAAAAAGGAAAAAGAAGAAGAAAGGTGTTGAGAAGCAAAAAAATGTTGTAAAGGAAGGGGTAGAGAAGAAAAAGGGGAGTGAAAGGAAGACGAAGAGAAAAGTTACATAGGAAACTGTTACTCCTTGAGACTCAGGTAGGTTGAGAAGGAACAATATTGAAAAGAGAAGCATGAAAGAGCATGAACACGACGAAAGAAATGAAGGACAACAAGATAAGGATGCAATGGTGATAGATACAAACACATATAGGGAAAGGGATGTCCTTGAGGATGTTTTTTTTGATATTCCTAGAAATGTTAATGTGCCTATTAGAAAAAGAAGATATATTTCTTCTTCCTGTGACTCTGATTCAAAGGATTTCTTTATTGCAAAGAAAATAAGAAAAACAACCCCCAGTAGCCCCAATAGGGAGATCTTTGATATTTCAAGGGATGATGATGATTTCAATTTTGAAGAAAAGAAATAATTGTTGGAAGATAGAAATATAAGAAAAGAGCTCCAGGAAGCTCTTGATAAAATAGAACAACTTGAAGCACAAGTGAAAAGGTATGAACAAAGAGACAAAGAGAAGGAAATGAGAATTCAGGAGTTGGATGAAAAGATACTGACTTATGGTCATGGAGCTAAGTTGGATTTACTAGCATAGATGGCCGAAGATAAAATAGGGGTTCAGGAGAATTTAACATTAAGTCCACAACCCCCTACTGTAAAATCACCAACATATCATAAAACTTTGACTCTAGGATTGGAATTGTTAAAAGTCACTAACCAATTCAAGTAAGAAAAAGAAAACTGGGAGAAGGAGAAACACATTTTGAATGCATCACTGGAAAGTAAAAACTTAAAACTGAATGAGTTGGAGGAGAAATTGATAGAAGTAATAGATAGAGCCATTCAAATAATTGAGTGTATACCTCCACCTAGAGTGTATGCATTGTTCTTAAAAGAGAAGTTTCTTAGCTTTCAGTTTAATAAGTTCAATAATGATTAGTCATTTGCTTTAAATAAGAGGCATAGTTTTCTTAGTTTCTTCAATACAGTCAACTTGGAGGAGCAAGATCAGTTGTGTGAGTATTATCTCCACAACTATGTGATGATAGAGGAAATCGAATGGAATCCCTTAATCTATGTTGGGGATTTGCAAGTAAGAGCCTTGGCATCCTATTTTAGGAATGAATAGTTCCAAGGGGAACTAATGGAAAAATATGAGGAACAAGAGAAAATAGTATCACTACAACTTAGGAAAGAAGCAAAAGAGCCCAATAGAGTCATTACTCAATGGTTGACACTCCTTTCTCACCGGGGTGTGGGAAAATTAATTGTGGGCTTAAGACTTCAGGGTTACAAAATAATTCAACAAATTGTAAAGATGAGCCTCCAGGACTACCTAAAGTATGTGGAAAATAGGTGGAACAACTTGACTCTCGAGTTACAGAAGAAAGAGCCTCACTCTTTCTATAATTTTATGAGTATTTTTGAGAGATTGTGCAAGTATATTAAGATTTCAAGACTGAGAGGAGTGGAATGGATTCCACTAACCTATCACCCTCCTATTCTACTTTATCCAGTACCGCATTGGACAGGAGAAAAGAACGATCAATGTGCAAATGTGGAATCAGTTAAGCTGGATAGGCTTGCATGTTATAATGGATTTTATCTCAAACAGGGACAGGGATTCAATGTAGTCATGGATCTTAGGTAGATTGATTTATACTATAATCTTCTTCTCTAGGTGGTTTTAGTCAAGTAATCTCCACATATTGAATGCCAAATTCACTTAATAGCATGACCCACTTTGCCAGTCTACCTGTTAAGGTAGCTTTACTGAGTAGATATTTTAAGGGGTCGATCTTTGCTATTAACTTGATTGTATGAGTCAGCATATAATGTCTCAGATGTTGAGTAGAAAACACCACCATCAAGCAAGATTTCTCTATGAAAGTGTAATTTATTTCATAACCATTTAATGTTCTATTGATATAGTAGATGGCATGTTCTTTTCCTTCATAATCCTCTTGCGCTAATAGTGCCCCCAAAGAGATATCTGTCGTGATAATGTACAATATCAAAGGTCTTCCTTCAGTTGGTGGCATGAGAATGGGTGGTGACATTATATACTATTTTATTTGATTGAACGTTGTTTCACACCCCTCATCCCACTTGAAAACTATATTTTTGTGCAAAAGGTGATTAAAAGGATGACTCTTGTCCACCAGCTGGGAGATAAATCTCCTGATCGATTAGAGCCTTCCTTGTAGTGATCTGAGTTGACTGATATTCTTAGGAGGTGGCATCTCCATTATTGCCTTGACTTTCGCTGGATCCACTTCAATGCCTTTTTCTGAGACAATGTACCCCAACAGTTTTGCTGATGTGACCCCAAAGACACACTTCTTGAGGTTTAACCTGACATTGAATTTCTCTAGTCATGTGAAGATTTTGTTCAGAATATGTAGATGTCCTTCCCTTGTACAAGATTTTTTCATAATATCATCCACGTAATCTTCCATGAAGGTGTGCATCATATCATGAAAGATTGTTGTCATTGCTCTATGATAGGTGGCTTTTGCGTTTTTCAAACCAAATGGCATGACGTTCCAGCAGAAGGTTCCCCAT
This sequence comes from Sequoiadendron giganteum, assembly GCA_007115665.2. Lineage (NCBI taxonomy): Eukaryota > Viridiplantae > Streptophyta > Pinopsida > Cupressales > Cupressaceae > Sequoiadendron > Sequoiadendron giganteum. The sequence continues at coordinate 789,689,365 of CM021100.1, forward strand.
GGACATGTAAAAGCCATCTTTTCCTGATCTTCTGGAGCTATTTTTATTTGATTGTACCCAGAAAAATCATCCATGATTGACAACATGGCATGCCCTGCCGTCAAGTCCATGATGATGTCTATATTTGGTAATGGAAAATCATCCTTCCGGCATGCTTTATTTAGGTCTCTGAAATCCATACATATCCTGATGCTATTGTCTGGCTTTGAAATAGGTACAATGTTTGATATCCACTCAACATAGTCTATAGACCTTATGAATCCAGCATCCAATAATTTATTTAGCTCTGCTTTTACCATTAATGCGATATGGGGATGCATTTTTCTCAATTTTTGCTTGACAGGCTTGATTCCTGCGGGCAAAGACAAATGATGCATGAGAAAATTTGGATGTAAGCCTGGCATATCAGAATATGACCAAGCGAAGTTGATGCTTCTCTCCTTAAAATAAATTGATGAATTCTGGTCTCTCTTGATTTGTCATGGATTCTGCCAAATGTAGGATTTTTGCCTTTTCCTTAGTGCTGATGTTCACAGACTGTGTTGGTTCTAACAGAACTGATGACTGCTCATGATAATGTTCTGGAAGAGTGTCAAATCTTCCATCCTTCAGTGCCTTATAAAAGTTTTCACCGTTAGATGCGTTCTTTATTTTTTCTTTTTCCAGATCTAATGCTGCCATAGAATGGTTTTCACCATTAGATCTATTTTCCCTGTTTTTACTTTTGCAACTGGAAGATTTGACACCCTCTTGCCGAGTCGTGTTGTTATGAGTATTATAGATAGAACTTCTACCAGGTTCACTATGACATAGGAAATTTACGATGGCATCATCGTCCACAAATCTTGGCACAGTTAGAGGTTCGATAGGTTCCCAGTCAATTAGTTTAGGATGGATTAATGGCATGAGGTTATCAGATTCATTTAGGTTGATGGATGTAAGGGTTTGGACAACCATTTCGTCATAGTTGTTTATGGTAATATCGAGGTCAATGATGGTACCTTCTTCAAGATCGTCTGGTTCACTCGAAGTTTGTTCGTCCCCACTCGAGTCATCGATATTTTGTGATCCTGCTACGAATGGTCTAGACCCAGAACCTTGGCCCTCCTCATGTGTAGGTGTATATTGTTGGATGAAATCAATATGAATATCAGTGAAAGATACATCAGAACATGAATCCCACTCATATTCATTTGAATCCGTCTCAGAGCTATTTCTAAGTTGAAGGATTCTTTCTACAACCTTCTTTGCCAGTTCCTGTTTTTCTTCATTAGAGTATCCCAGTCTCGGCTTCTCTTTTGAGTGGAGAGTGAGGGGCTGAATAGGCTCTATGATTCCATCCTTTCTTAATCCAACAGGTCCTTGTCCTTCATACCCCATTTTTTCTAAAATAGCTTTTCCTTTTCCATATTTATCAGTGTTAATATTGAAATTTTTTATATTGATATCTGATGTCGAGGGTTCCTCATCTTTTTATAGCCAATCCAAGATTGCTTTGTTGTCTGATTCATCCTCTATGGTACCTATTTTGACAAACCTTTCTTCAAGAACTGTGATTGGTAATGATGTTTGAGGTTTTATCATAGATGGTTGACCATATGTCTTAGGAGATGGCATTAACTGTGATAGGTTAAGCGATTGCTCCATAGAATATGTTCCCATTCCCTTGTCTATCAGTTGGACTTGCTCTTGAAATTTTTGTGATAAAGAAGTTTGTTGATCCGGATTATCTATTGATTGAGTTTCAACAGGAATTGTTTCTTTTTCTTTACCCTTCTTCTCTACCCACTTGGTGGTGATACTTGGACATTTTTCTTCGTTGGATGATCTTGAACTGGATGCTTCCTTGTTGTGAGGCACGAAGGTATCTTGGGAGATTCTAATCGTGTCACAATGTTGAGGATGATTATAGTCAACAGATATAGTCACCTCCTGTCCATTTATTGGAAACTTCAAACATTGATGATATGTTGAAGGTACAACCTGCATTTCATGAATCCATGGTCGTCCTAAGAGTATGTTGTATGTTAACTCTTTTTCCAATACTTGACATGCTATGTGTTTCATCATTGGCCCCACTTGAATGGGTAACATAATTAATCCCTTAGACGATCTTTCCTCCTCATCATATGCTTTGATAGTCATTTTCCTTCGGGCATCAATAGCATCATTGGGGTACCCTAGTGCACGGATTAACTTGAGAATGCAATTGTTCAGACTAGCTCCCCCATCTATTAAGAATCTCTTGACACGATGATTGTGGATTAAGACTTCGATATGGAGTTCAGTATTATGGGGATGGTTTAGTGAGACATCATCCTGTTCAGAGAATGATAGACAATGCGGGGTAGTCAAATTCCCCACCATAGCTTGGAACTGGAAAACATCTAGATTCATTGGTACCGTAGTGGTTACTAGTGCTTGTTCTAGAACCTCCTTATGCGATGGTGATAATTTAAGGAGTTCTAGTATCGATATCTGTGCAGGAATGTTTTGTAGTTGATCGAAAATGTTATAATGAGATGGAGGTGGAACTGCATGTGTAGACCCAACTCCCTTTAACACTACCTTGGATTGCCCCCTAGTCATTATATTTGCTGGTTGATATTCTTGACGGTCTTTGATTTTTAAGACATTGATTTGATTTTCAGAGTTTTGTATGCTTGGGAGCAAATCCAAAGGGGTGGTGTTGTTGGTTTTGCTTTCGTCAATGTCCTGACCAACTGTATGATCACTCTCTACTTCAGATAGACAAATGATGTTTTGTCATACACATGATTGATGTTCTTACCTTTGTTGTTTGAAGATGATGATGCTCCTTTGTCATAGTTTGGAAAAGGGTCCTTGAAGGCCCAATGATCATTATTGTTTTGGGGTCCCTCCACATATATTTTGTTGTTGTCGATCAAATCTTGTACTGCGTGTTTCAACTCCATACAATCGTTGGTTTTGTGGCTTTTGTTAGTATGGAAGTTGCAATAATCTGCGTCATTCCACCATAGTGGTTTGACTTTTGGATCCCATAATCTGGCTTCCCATGCAGTGATAAGGCCGTTGGTGACTAGTTCTTTCATTGTTGATTCTATCGTTTGTCCTAAAGGTGTGAACCTACGCCGATTTGATGGTTTTTGATATGACTGTGTTTTTACGATCTCGTTGCTTTGTATGACATTTGACTTGACAATTTGATCATTGCTTTGATTCTTTGATGTAGATGTTGTCAAGTTAAAAACCGGTTTGACATTTTGGGAATCATTCGTTGTTTCATTAGTAGTCGTGATTCGATTCTTTTGCCAAATTTTTGGTTTATCACTGCTTGAGTATTGATTGGAGGAGTTATTTGTGTTATTTGTTTTATCATTGAAATGCTTGATAACTCCTCTTTTGACTAGTGCTTCTTCAATTTTAAGACCGTTTTCTATTACTTTTTCGAATGTGGGAGGACATTGCAATTCTAGCCTATAACTCATTTCCTCCGTTAAGTTGTCAATGAATCTTCCTCAGGAATGGATCGAGGATATCTAGCGAACAATCATCGCCTTCTTTGTAGAAAAGACAAGAACGTCTCCCCTTTGTTTTCTTTTAGGTTATAAAGATCCTTTATTGTAACATCATGTTGGATGTTAAATGAATACTGGGAGATGAACTCGTTGACAAGTTCCTCAAAAGTCCGGATACCTAGTTGTAGCTTTGAAAACCATTCCATACATGCACCTCCCAAACTTCTTGGGAATAACCTCATTAAGTAAGTTTCCTCTTGGGAAAACTCAAGGCTCATTGTTTTGAATTCTTGGATATGATCTATCGGATCCGTTCTTCCATTGTACTTGTCGTACTTTGGAAATTCATAACGTCTTGGGAAAGGTATCAGGCCGACTGTTGCGTCGAAAGGATAAGGACAAATGTCTTGTATCGCATATCTTTTGGTACTTCCTTTCGTCATATCCTGTATTTGTTGTTGCAACATTTGCATTTGATATTTCAAAGTAGCAACTGGATCTATTGTTTGTGTAGGTTGCAGTATTTCAGTCTCACTTGTTCCAAGTGCTTCCTTTAGACGATTTATGTCGAAGTCCTTGGGAAGTTTGACACCTGATTCAGCCAACATCAAAAGATACTTCTCCATGTCTTGTTCTTAGATCTTTTCCATAAATTTATGGAACTTGGGATCTTGTTGAGCTGTTTGAATATCCTCTGGAGTTATTTCGTTCTTATCGTTTTGGTTCAGATTGTTCCAAGGATTTTCTTCTGCCATTGCTTGCGATGTTTTAAGTTCTTGTTCTAAGAGTCTCTGTTTTTGGGATCTAGTGAAGATTGACATACAAATTTTTACCCTTTCTTCCAAAATGTTGATCTTCTATGCTGGAAAAATGTCAATTGAACTTCTAACAAAGTCGAATAAGATGACTGATCTTATTGATGATACTATTTAAAAATTTGATTACTATACTTGGTTTCGTGATAAAGGATGATAGTATCATGATGATGAAACTTCAGTGTATTAATCGATTGTGTATTTTGATTTGACACTTTTGATTTGCAAGATCTTGTTTCAATTGATAAGATTGGAAATTTGTATAAACCTATATGTTTTCGATCTCTAGACAGCGATTTTGATAAAAAGAAACTTATGTTCTGGTAAAAACTGTGGATAAAATGACAAATAAACCGACTGGTATGATTTTTGAACTCTCTATTTTGAAAGTGCTAAAACAAAGTACATAGGCGCTATTTCACAGAAATGCTAGAACAGAGTCCCGAAGCGCTGAAACAAGTGATGGAAGCTCTATCTTGATAGAAGCGCTAAAACAGTACCCATAAGTGCTGAAAAGAAATGATGAAAGCGCTATCTTGACAGAAGCACCAAAACAGTGCCCGAAAGCACTGGAAAAGATGATGAAAGCGCTAAAATAAAGACTGTAAGCGCTAAAACAGTGCTTGAAAGCGCTATTTCACAGAAGCACTATAACAGTGACCCGAAGCACTGAAACAGGTTTTCAGAGCGCTAAAACAGGACTTTTAAGACTCTCTATTGTAAAATTTGATCTGGCCTTGTGGCATACTCTATCATGGGTTGTGAAAAATAAGACTAACGTATGCGTTGACTGTGGTTGTGAAACTGTGTGAGAGTTCTCCTTTGGAAGAAGGCTCATGAATAGAGTGGTTCTACTGCGTAATCTAAAGTGTGACCCCTAGAAAAATCATGATATCTGTGGATGAAGGTTCTATTTTGTAAAAATATCTTTCGATCTTGATATAGAAAACGCCTTCTTCTTAAATTATCTCAATAACTAAGAGGTTTCTTGGGTTTGGTGATTTTGATTGTTCTCTTGACAAACATGGTGGACTTCCACTTTCGAATCATGAACTTCTTGATTTTGATTTTGACTTGTTGTTTTTAGGATGATCTTTAATCTGATTTTAATGATTTTTGTGAAAACACAACAAGCAATTGTGAGATAATTGTTTTAATTTGAATAGATCGTGTATGTTCAAGAACCACAAATGGTCCTTATTGATTTTCACGGGTTGCTTTGACAAAAGTACACAAATCAGACAAATTCACACTTAAGGACAAATAGGTCATCGTTATACTCACAGCCCATATCTTGAATTGTGTTGACGCACACAACCGTGTCACCCCCTAGAGGGCGCCCGTGTTTTTGTCGTTTCTAGGCGCATACTCAGAGTTGGATTTCTCGTCCTCTGAGTAAACAGTCCTTGACAATTATATGGTGAGTATCTTGGGGGTAGATTCTTCCCTCCCCTTGCACCGTGAGGATGACAATGTTTGGATACTGACTCGGCGGGATACTACTCTATGGTTCGTAGATAGGGCTTCTGCGCGGTGCGGAAATTGATAAACTCCCTCAGGAGACCTCCCAATCTTTAGAACAAAATTTTTGGGGATAGTTATCTTGCTCACTACCGTCAAGTTGGACTTTCATCAACAACTTGCATTTTGATTATAGTGGGTTGGAATCCTTGGCTTTAGGTGTTCCCACTTAGGTCGTTTCCGTAGGGTGAGTACTTTTTCCCACTACGGCAGGCCTTCTAAAGGATTTAACAAAGCGTAAATAGCATGAAGTAAAGATGAATTTGGTGCTTTGATCACCCAGTTAAGGGGAGAGCATAAACCTAATCACCACAAATACAACATATAAGTTGTTATGTTTTAAACCCAAAAAGACAATTTTCTAATCTATGTGAAGGTGTTGCTTCACAAAAATCATGATGTTCTTTTTAACTTATACTGCAAAAATGTGATGACTACCCTAGGATTGATAAATTTTCTTTTAAGAAAACAAAAAGTGGCTACCCTAGGATTGATACATTTTAGAAACCAGAAGTGACTATCCTAGGATTGATAAATTTTATTCTAATTGTGAAAAAAATTAAATCTGGCCGCAGTCGCATCGGATCCAAACTGATTTTACAAAAGCGTCGAAACAGTCCACCAAAACGCTATAACTTTTACTTGATGCACTATAACTCGAAAAACGCCGAAACAGAACACCGAAGCGCCGAACTTTTCCACGGAAGCGCTAAATCATCGATGCGCCGAAACAGGTTATGGAAGTGCTAGAGTTGAAAGCGCTGAAAGTTTTGACGGATGCACTATAGTATCACGGAAGCGCCGAAACAGTGCACAAAAGCGCTATAATTTTCCAAGGATGTGCTATAGTATTTGACAAAAGCACTAAAACAAAACACGTCGGAAACCTATGCGACACTTACCAGAAAAATTGATAAAATTGGGGTTAAGGCCCCACGGTGGGTGCCAAAATTGTAAGTGTGAATAAGGTGTAAAGCACAAAAGACACTTCTTAATACGAAATTATATCAAAGACAAAGCTAATTGAACTAATTCAAAACAATAATCTACTGAAAGCGTCATATTGCTCTCTATCTCCAAAGATTTATTAAATCACTGTGGCTCTCAGATCGTGTGAGCACGTTAAAATGACAATTTAGAGAACGAGAAGGATGCTGATAATATGTATATAAATAAATGAAACTAATGTAATATGAATTGACATGAAAATTGACAAATGCAGCTACAGGAGGCAACCATGATATGAAAACTTGATGCTTGAAGGGGATGGGGACCCCTTGTCACCTTCACTGTTTGTGATTATGGCAGAAGCTTTAGGCTGTGTCATTAGTCAGAGAAAACAACAAGAGGAATGGATCGGTGTAACTGTGGCTCCAAATGTGGAACGAAGTACCCATTCTCAATTCGCAGATGACACCACACTATACGAGGAAGCAAGCATTAGAGAGGGAAGATGCATAAAGACAACTCTAGACAAGTACGAAGAGCAGTTGAGACAAAAAATGAACAAAGATAAATCAAGAATATACTTCTTTAACACCAAGATGTCAGTTCAGAAGGCTATATCCTCATTATTGGGGTATTAAATGGAAAAGCTTCCGGCTAGATTCCTTGGGGTTCAGGTTACAGATGGAGCATGCAGATCCAAGCACTGGGAAGCGGTGGTGGCTAGCTGTAAAAACAAGGCCATGTCCTGGAAAAACAACCAGTTGACGCTGGCAGGCAGGATTACCATGGCCAAGGCCGTATTATCGGCCATTCCAATCTTCATACTGGCATGCTACGAAGCCCCTAAGAAGGTTGAGGAAGAGCTCGAAAGAATCCTAAATAGATTCTTATGGGAAGGCTCCAAAGGTGAAAAAAAGATACCTCTAATCAGTTGGGAAATGACAATTAAACCAAAAAGTGAAGGTGGTACAGGTTTAAGGAGAATCGATCTTCAAAACATCGCATTGGGGGCCAAGTTGGTGTGGAAAATGTATAGACAACCAGATAAGTTATGGTGTCGTATACTCCAAAACAAATATCTTGATAACCTCTCTCCTACAAGGATTTTGACAACTGACAATCTTCAGGGGGGATCGACCATATGGAGGTTCATTAAGAAATGCCGCCCATTGATCATGAGTCATGTCTCTTGGAAGATAGGAAATGGTCAGAAGGCAAGGTTCTGGACCGACTCTTGGAACAGATACAGGAGTCTTTCCGACCAATTCGACTTGGGTCAGGATATTGAGAGACTGGAAGCAGAGTATGGCATTGAGGTAATCAACTACGTTGATTCGTAGGCAGAGGAAGGCGGTGGGAGGGTGATTTGGAAGAACCTGATCCACTCGCCCTTAGCTCAAGGGGTAGTGGCGGCATTGGTGGGAGAACTAAACAATCATATGGTATGCATATCCAGGGAGGAGGACACCATTATCTGGTGCGGGGCAAAATCAGGAGAATATTCTGCCAAACTCGACTACCAGATGCAAGTGGAAATTGGAGCAAGAGTTGACTGGTTGGCGTTGACTTACCATGGAAAGATTGAAGAGGATAGGAACAACCGGCCCATTTCGTTGCGTAATGTGTGAGTAGGCGGAGGAGGATACCGACCACTTATTTCTACTATGCCCAGTAGCAATCAAATGTTGGGATTGGCTTCAAAGATCATTCCAAATACAGGGCCGAAGGCAGGAAAAACTACGAGATTTCTTGAACTCATGGCAAAAAGGAAACATGAACGGATATTGGCATGGTTTGTGGCTTTCAGCACCCTCGATGGTAGTGTGGCACATCTGGAAAGAACGAAATAGGAGAATTTTCAAGGGGGGAGCCCTTTGTAGCGATCATCTGATAGAAAAAATTAAGGAAGCATTAATAGAAGTGGCCAACAACAAGATCCAAGTCAGTGCAAAATCAAAATTTACAAAGTGGGATGCAGACATCCAAAAAGAATGGAGCAAACTAAAACGCCCTAAGGAGCGCTTTTCCGAGAAGAGGAAAGTTGACAGAAAGTTGGTCCACTGGTAGGGCCCGAAGTGATTAGCATGGAAGTTGAACTTCGATGGGGTGGCTAAGGGCAATCCAGGCATGGCAGGGGCAGGATGCATCATTAGGGACCAAGCCGAGCAGTGTGTCTGGGTCGCGTCTAAAAATCTTGGAGTTTTCACAAACAATATTGCGAAACTGGAGGCACTAACATTGGGTTTACATACATGCATTAGTAAGGGGATTAGATCGGTGGAAATCGAAGGAGACTCAAAGATTTGCATTGAGGCAATAGGCAACGATTGATCTCCAAGCTGGTAAATTAATTGCTGGGTTGGACAATTAAAAGTGTTACTTGGCAAATTGGATAATTACAAGATTGGGCACGCCTACAAAGAAGCTAACAAGGTGGCAGACTGTCTAGCAAATGCTAGTGTCTGGAAAACGAACAAGTTGATCGTAGACTCGAATTTGAAGAGATGGGATGGGCTAAAGTACATCGTCGAACAAGACATGTTAAAAAAGAATACATAATCCCAACACAGATATGGGAGGGTACAAATTCATCGATGGTCTAAGGTGGAAGAACCTGGTATGGGCGGTGTATATGAGCGCAGTGCCTGCCTTGGGTCGTGTCATAAATGATGCTCTCAAAAAGGCGGTGAACGTAATCTGCAATGGACAAGAACCTTGGTACTTTGTCACGTGAACTCATCACAAGATAGGGCAGCTATAAGTTGGGGACAATCGATGCATTTCTCATCAAAAAATGGTGCATATCTCTGGTTTAAGTTGCTCATGCCAAACGAAGATGCGAACAGAACAATGCCATAGGCAATTCGTCTCCAACAACGCGCGGATAATGAGGGCAATGCAAGTATTGTCTTCATGGGACATGGCCAGCGGAAGAAATCAGTGTGATGGACGGGTTTATGAAACAGCCATGAACCCATTAGTGGATGTGGATGGTTCATGAGAGAAGGTAGTGGTGGGGATTAATGGCCTTGTCTTCGTGGCCAACTGTAATGTGGTTGCCAACACAATAATGGAGCTGCCAAACAAAGAGTGGGTGAGCAGGCTACGGGCCTTCTTTGATTTCAGTCTGCACGAACTGGAGGAAAACAGGGAGGAGCTGGAGGAAGAAGTGCTCTTCTACAGGAGTGAGGAAAGGAAGATTCGAATGGGGGAAGCATGGGAGGTGTTTAGGGTGGGGATAAGGAACAATGAAATGAATTCTTTCCAACGTTTCATGCTTGAGGGCAGCAATTGGCTTTTAGCAGATTGCCTATCAAGGCTGGTATAATATGGAAAAAGCCTGGCAATAGTGTACAAATCTCTCTCCAATGACTGATCTGGTTAGGATGGATATAGGAGTCTTTATGTTTATGTCTATGTTTATATTTCTACTATGCAAACGAGCGCTATCCCCTTGATAGCACTTCTATAAAAAAAATAAAAAAATATTACCTAAATAATTTAAATGATAAGCTTCTAAATAGATTAACCATATTCTATATAAAGAAATTCCACCATTTCTTGTGACACTATTTGTCAATTGAATAGGGGAGAGGATCCAATAGTCGAGCACCCTAACTTTGCGCTTCTCAAAATTTTACGTAAAAATTTCAAATCACTCCCAATTTTTTACAGTAGCTTATTTGGCAAGTCCCCTGCTTATAACTAAGGTTTCAAGGCTACATCATCAAATATGATGCCATGTTAACATGTTTTTTCTTGAGGTGTCCAAAAAAGCCCCCAAAAAAAGTGAGACCGATACTTGTGCACCAAATCATGTTTTATTGGTGTGTTGATGTGGCATCACATGATTTGTTGCTTTTTAGATCTAAGGAATACATTTCATTCAATTGTGATAGCAATCATTAACACTAACAACTTTAAAGTCACAACTATTGATCCAATATTATTAAAAATATTGAACATTAAATCAACAAATGATATAACTACTAAAAAATGCATAAGTTTGAATAGCTTAACCTTCTTTTACCATTAAATTTTTTCATAATTTTGGACACCACAATATCTTCCACTAATTTCTTGAAGATCTTCAAGAGCTATCTTGGAAAAAAAATTTGGACACCACAATATCTTCCACTAATTTCTTGAAGATCTTCAAGAGCTATCTTGTTAGTTTGTTTCTTGTTTGTTCTTTTTGTCCTTATGACCACTTAAATGTCCAATAGCTTTTTCTCCACACGTATGATATTCTTGAATTATAATAGCCCATTCCATATCTTCTCTCTTCCTCTAACCACCTCAGCTTCGTTATTCTTTAAATCTCAGACGTGGACAACCCCTATCGTAGTTGAAGAATGACCACCATCTCTTCGTAGAGCCTCAGTTGTCACATTCTTGCTTACTTTTTCTTCAGCCCCTATTTCCAACTGTAGTCTTTTCAATGGAATGCAGCTGCTTGGGCAAGGTGTGAATCATCTTGCAGATGGAAAACATAATCTATTAAAATATCTTGTTGCTACTTTGCTTATCTCTTGTTCCTTGAACCTTCATGAATGGATAAGCATATTCTTGTACACATCATTCTGGTTCATATGTTTTAATTGGAAACAACTTCCAATTGTAATGGATCATAAGAAAACACCTGAAAAACCCATTTAAATGCAAATTATCCCATTGAACTGCGGAATGGGATTTTTTTTGAAACAACATTTTGGGATGGGATTAATCTCCGAGTGATTGAAAAAATTGATCTTATTTTGGGTTTTTCTATTTTTATCGATGTTTGAAAATGTCTATATAAAGATGAAAGTAGAGAAATCCATTATTGTATTGAAACCGTTGAGTTTTTGCATGAGCCAAAAAAGTTACAAAAATTTTAAAGCAGAAGAATTTTCCGTGCATAATGTCTTTACTTTCTATTTATTCTGTCATTGTTTTCAGATTGTATATGCACCTTCTATTGTACATGTTTGTCAAACTTTTTTTCTCCATTTTTATACTCCAAGAATCATCTTCCTCAAATTACTCTTCAATTCTGAAATCTAATCCATAAACACTTTTGGGTTTAGATTCTATTCGAAATCTGCTGGTTGAATCTTGTTTTGAAATCTTGGCTCTATAAAAGCTTCAATAAGCCTGTTCATTATTATCTCAGATGGCTTTCTGTTCTCTTCGAATTTCTTCCTTAGAATTTAATATTGTTGAACCCTAGTTTGAGGAGGCTCCAAATATCTGATTTCCTCACCCAAATTTTCGCAAGTTCCTTGCGTTCTTTATATCTCTTAATTCCCATTTCAAAGGTAATCCTCCCTGAGCCATTACCTGCCAAATCCAATCTTTACTCCACCTTTCTTAATCTGTTCATGTGCACACCAATAATCTTACCACACCAACTGGTCTTTCTTGGAATTAATGCTGCCATAACCTTATCAATTAGGTTGCTCACCTTCTGAACCCTGTGCGAGAATACTTAGCCCGCTATGGTACCAAATGACACGTTGCTCAACATGTCAACTCTGTGCATGAACTCAGCCCGACCAAATAACACGCTGAGAAGCACAGAATCTAGACTGTAACGAGGAAAAGCCAACACACAGTGAACTCGCATCCAAACGAGTCCGAATTCTCAAAATTCTTCTATAAATGCATAAAAAATATGCCATATATTCACATAACAACCCATATTCTTTTGTACCAAAGGGAATGACACTGCCAGAAGCACAGAAACAGAGTGTAAGGAGGAAAAATCGACTCAGAATAAACTGCCCATTCACATCCCCACCATTAGAAAGGGTTTTCAATATTAAATGCCCTTTCGTTAATTCATTCGCAGTGTTCCACCTACCCATGTAATAGCAACCCATGATTCCGTCACATTTTATATAAAAGGAAACCACGTAACATGAATCACAGAAACAAAAATGTTAAAAGAAAAACTTAACTACTCTGAATTCACATCCACATGGGCAAATTTAAATATAAAATGTTTTTCTATTAATTCATTGAAGTTATCTTAATTAATGCAATTAGATTTCCACAATCCATATGAAGCGTTTTTAAAGCTGTATCCTTTGCGCCTCATTAAATATCTGTTTTTAAACCTAATTTTGTTCTTCTCTGAAAAAGGATTTATATTTTTAAATTTTGATAAAAGAAAGGTAGAATTTGGAGATATAGATCATGTAAACCATGGAGAACTACTTTGGAAATCAGCCCTTCTCAGGATCTTGGTATTTCTACAGCTGAACAGGAAACTGAGCCTCGAACATGAAATTATATAACAAGATCTTTTGGGAAGTTGTGTCAAGGCAAGTTTCAAATGACTCTTGTTACAAAATAAGTGCACTGATACAAAATACAGAAATAGCATATTTAATTTTTTAAATAATCTAGCTTCTACAGCTAAACTAGGGAAATGGAAAGCAATGTGCTACATGCATACATTGGGCATGAGTAACAAGGAAGCTTCTTGTTCTACAAAGCCTTTAAAAAGGAAGATATACCTATTTAAGAAATGAAAAGAATGCAACAGTGAACCTCTTTACGAAGAACACATTTACAAAGTAACAGTGATCTAATTTTGTGTCAGAAAACCAGCGATACTTGGAATGAATGAACATATTACATGATTTCCAGACCTGCTCACAAGGTATTCCCCTCAGGTTGGCAAGTTCAAATGCCAAACTTCTGGCATTTGGGTTGGCAAAAGCAAGTCTGTCCTTGTGCCATTTGAATTTCTAATTGTTGGAAGCACACTTAGCTTCCTCTCAAGAAAATATAATGAAACCATTATATATTCCAGCCTCGGCCTTCATGAAAACGTTATATCGAACCCCTCGTTCAACCACAATGAACAGTTTTGATTCTTGTAGCTTAGATAATGTTTTCTAGGAACGAGCCAGGATTAAGTGAGAAATTAGGCCATGGTATACAATGTATGCAGGCATGAGCACTCTTTAAGCTATATTGTAGAATGACAGCCTGCAGTGTGTAGAAGCACAGCTTTAATCTCTTCAGGTGCAATGTCTCCTTTAGATTGCTTTTCAGTGAAAGAGATAAGAGTTAGCCCCTTACTACAATACAAATATAATGAAAAACATTTTTATCTGTGTTGTTTTCATTTCAACCATTTACTTACCTCTGCTCGAAATACATCTAATGCAAACCCATTGAAGCAGCTAATGACAGCTTGCTTCACATCAAGGCCAAGTCCATCCAGCGCCCTCATTGTGGATAGCAGTAATCCAGGTCGCCTAGCACAAAACATATGGATATTTAGAGCATGCCCTTCTCTTATCCTCACCTCCACCTGCATGAAAAATAAATTAGAAATCAGAAATGTGTAATTTTCTTCCTAGACATACAAACATTAGATACATCCCCAAATGAGATTTGGCAATCATAGGCATAAATTGTTTTTGAATTGTTTCCAACCGTTTATCTTATGAAATGTTCAGATATGAGTTCCTTAAGAAACTAAGTTATCTTTCCTTGCAAAGAGAATGCACTTCAAACAACTTTCTGATGTGGAAATTCAATTAGCTTGCTGCTTTACCTTGTAGAAAATATCAAACTCGTGTTTAAAAAGGGTAAGCTAAATCATTTCTATGATAAAAAGTTAGTATACTTTTATCCCATTAACTATGGAGGAAACGTGACAAATCCTAAAAAGCTTACAAAAAGCCTGTATAGCTTTTGTTCACAAAGTGCTTGGAAGTGGATCTGGCCCCATTTTCCTATAACGGTTGAAATCTTTGTGAACAGATCACGTTGTTGTCCTAAATAATAGCTTCGTTTGGTCCCTGGGACATTACTTCAACACAATTTGCTAAGGAATGCACATATTGCCATTGAAAAATCATAAGCACCATACAAATACATAACATGCGAACTAAAATAGAGAAATTTAAATAATTATAGTGGTTTCCAAATGATGGTTTTTGGCTAAGCAGGTCCTTCGCCCAAATGCAATATTCAGATAAAATAACTGGGCTGATAGATATATTTTTGTTTAACTTATGTAGAAACATACAAAAGACAAGCACAAATGGTGTATAAAGACCTCAAAACATACATTAGGTCTTCCCATAAAAAACAAAGTAAATTAAGAAAAGTTCTTGGCATAGGTGTAATTTGTCACATTGTCAAAGCCAGAATGTTTAAAATCGATGAAATTTTCAAATGAATACTGGGCAAAAGATTCAATGCTTGTATACAGAGTCGACACTTGATTTGCATGTTTGCTGCTTCAATGACTTACCCTTGCAGGCTGTCCATTAGGACTGGGCAATGAAGATGGGCATTCTTCTTTCACTCGGCAAGGTAAAACAGGTGTTGTTGGTGTCAAAGGATGGAAGCTAGAAGCCCCAGATAAAGCAGGTCCCTGAGATGTAGATTCAAGCTCATTGTGAAGGTCATTGATCCTCTGCAGAAGCTCCTTCAAATAGTCAATTGCATCTCCCAGAATAGAGGCACGGTCCATCTGTCAAATCACATTACATCATTAAGGTTTTTCAGCGAGAAAATTTATAGATTTCAAGAACATAAAATGCAAATAAGATTGTAATAACTTAGAAGGAAAATGCAGTGCATATCATGAAAGCAAAAATTACAGCAAGGAAAAACTAAAAAAGACAGAAAAAACAGCTTTGTCAGACACAATATCATTTGTAAAGAAGATCAAGATATAAATCTGAGAAAACAGCCAAGAACAAACCAACATGGCTTTTTAACCTCTGGAATAAGCTGAAAAACCAAAAAAGGAAACCAGACAACAATTAGAGGCAATATCATCTCTCCAAGCACTTCTTAGAGCAAAACTAGAAACTTGCTAAGTGCAACCAGTTCATACAAAAGTAGCAAAGCATTTGCTAAGAGAATTGCTAAATACTTTCCAAATCCATATGGGGTAAACAATGAATCTCGAAAAAAAGAACTATCAACATCAAATACCAAACGGTACACTGCCCACTATAAAAGACTGGAAATTAGGTAAATTGAAACTCTGGAAGTTGAATGGCATGGAGTATCAACGATGAAAAACTAAATCTACCATGATTTGCAGAAAGCATATTATAAATTTCAAGGAAGAAGCCTGCAATATCTGAAGAACTACTTATGCCAACAGAAAATCACACACACAGGGCAATCAGAGGAAAGTTATAACAAATCAACCAGCACTTGCTAATCCTGGAATAAAGCCAGAAACAATATCATGAGCCTAAGGAAAGAGAAAGATTGTTAATAAAAAAATCAATAATGCATGTTGAGACCAAATCAAGGCAGTTGTACACAAAAGTGCCGACATCTAAGGCCAGAAAAGATTGCAGGAGAAAGAAACGAAAGCAAATGTTGAAGAAAAATATAAAATAATGAAATATGGATACAGCCCAAATCAGACAAACAAGTACTTGCTAGAGAAGAAATTTAGAACTTTAAAAAATAAACAAATTACATTAAGTTGCTAAAAATGTACCACCCAAACTAGCAAACATTTCTCAATATACAAAAGTGACATCAAGAAAAACAAAGAGCTCTCAGTTTACAAACTATTAAATCAGCGAAGAAAAGGATAACTCAACAGAAGACAAACCAGCAATCATTTGTCAAAAGAACCAATCCAAAATTTGAAAAGAAAAATATAGCAGACTTCATCAGTTTGTATAAAGACAAACTAGAAGCAAAAAATAGAAGGTTGACCACATCAAACCAGCAAGCATTCCACAAGGATAAAGCAAAAAGAAGAATATAAAGAGCACACAGTTTTCTAACTACTACATCAGAAACACAAAGAACAATGCGACAATCACTTATTAATGGAAACAACAAATGAATCAAAAGAAAAAACTAAAATCATAACTCATCAATTTATGAAGGAACAAATCAGAAGCATTATGAAAAACAACAGCCCATATTGAATCAGAGAATATCGGAGGCTGACTTGAAGATGGGAAGTAGTAGCATCTGATATACTTCACAGGCCACAAAGGAGTACTAGTTACTCTTCAGTAACATATTAAAGGAGTACTTATTTATATATTCTCTAAGTTGGTCAGATTCAAGGTTGAAATGCTACTACACACTTCTTAAGATGCCCTGATTTCAAAGCTGAGCTGCAGCGAAATTTTACAGGATGGTATACACCAATTTCTTCATGCATTTTGACATTGGCTTGAAAACCAAAGGTCATTCTTTCATCCTGCAGCTTTCTCCTATTTCATAACCATGACATTTCTAGTGGAGATGAGAAGGGGAAAAATCAGAAATTTCATAGGGGCAATAATCAAGGACAACAAAAACTACAAAGCAAAAACAACAGCAAGCCAAGGACAAGAAAAAGGGCACATTAAGCAAAAGTAATGAACCAGCATCCAAAATGGATCGTTATCAAACATGTAAGAATAAAAACACATACAAAATAGATTAACGAATTTTAGTGAAGATGAATGGATGAGAAAGTTAGAAACTACATAGGAACACCATCACACACCAAATCAACAAGAAGCTAAGCACAACATTAAAAACATAGGGCAAAAGTAATGAGCCAGCACCCGTAGTAAGCCTGCATCAGACATGTATTTAATCATTAAGAACAATCACCAACGTCAAACAAATTGATGGATTTAATCCACCAAGGACCTTGACAACCAACATCAAACATTTATTCAAGTTTTCCAAACCAAAAAGGACAAAATGAAACAGACTAACAATTGTATCCAAAAGACCTTGAGCCTGCCTATGATAGGAAAGCCTCCTATCAAAGGTAACATACTCAAAGAACAAACCTTGCTGATCTTGGGAACAACAGAGCGAAGCATGTAGAGCCGATCATTGAGCTTCTTCCTCCTCCTCCTCTCAGCCATAAGGTTCTTAGCAGGTAAGCCCTTTTTCTTCCCCTTATCCACACCAATACTATTGTTATTGCTAGCATTATTCCCAGCAGAGCCCAATCCACCGTCATCAGCACCAGTAGCTTCAAGCTCGACCTTGGTGGCATCATCTGTATCGTACTGAAACCCAGAGCCATCGATGCTCTCCTCCATATCTTCCTCTTCTCTCTTATCTTCCTCCCTAACAGTATTCCTATCATTATTATCAGCGGCACTAGACACTATCAGCTTCCTTTTTCCTTTCACATTGGGACTAATAGTATTGCTATTATTATTGGGGTTAGGACTCCCTGCACTAGCACTAGTATGCCTAAGAGCAGCCCGTTTCTGAAACAGAGTAGGCTGGGCACCCACCGAAGGGTAAACCTCAAGAGGTCTCAGCGTTTTTGACCTGCTGAAATTCAGCACTGGGACTCGAGCCTTAGTGGGCTGCAGAGCAGGCGCAGGAGCACCAAGGGGTGGAGGATTCAACACATTGCTTGGGCCTAAAGAGCAGCTGCTGCCGCCGCCATTGCTGTTGATTCCCAGAAGGTTGCTGAGAGTATTAGCATTATTAAACAGCAGATTGGAGCCGGTGGTCGTATTGGGCATCAACCGAGGGCTAAGATTAGGGGTGCAAAGCTGGCTGTGGGGGCTAAGACTGGGCGTGGAGCTGCTACGGGGACTCGACCCGGGGACCTGGAATCCCCCAGGTCTCATGTTAAACAGGCTTCCCCCATACAAATAGCTGCTGTTTGTAAATCCCTCACAGCTGCTGGCGGCATCAAAGGAGCTCGAACCCACGACGTCACACAGCGAAGGCAATGCATTCTGGTGGTTATAGAGCTGGTGGTTGTGGAGCTGGTGGCTTTGGTGGGCTGAGATGAAAGACTGTACATTGGAACCATCAAGGCTGAAAATAGACGTGGGTGAAGACGAATTAGAATTCATGGCCTGTAACAGAATGTTAGCTTCTGTATTTTGCTGCACAAGACCAGAGTAACACCCAAAATCCTTGCTTTCCATGGTAAAACAGCCTCCAACATCCTGGTTATGACTAAGATTATTAGTAACATTGCCATTACTGTTGTTATTACTAGAGTACCATTCCTCATCTAGCATTGCCTTAAACGCATTCAAATTCTCGTCCTCCCACACGCCTGCTCCAGCGTTCACTCTCGAGAACATCGTGGCGTGTGTAGATGTTCTGTATATATCTCTCTGTATGTATATATGTGGCTCAACTGAGCTCAGGATGCCACTCTTAGAGCCAGGTAACCGCTAAATCTGGCCCATTTCTGGAGGTTCGTACAAAACTTTAAGTCTTAGATCGTCACAAAACATAGTTGCCGGAGGTGCTCAGGGCCATGAAGAAGCTGCTGCAGCAATGCTTGTGGCTCGTCTGTGTGTCCGTCGTCAGCTGTCTTTTCTTCACCACCCTTCCGTTAACTGTGGGCAGGGGTTTATCAACCGTGGTTACAGCTTGGCTTAGCGGAGCATCGGTTACTTGTATGTGCATTGTGTATGATTAGTATGCCGCTGGTTAAGGGACAGTTGTGTACGCCTTTAACGGCCTGCTGACGTCATGTGTAACAGCGTTACAAAAGGAGTCACTAGAGACAAACTTAATTTTATTATTATGGCTACGGTTATGTACAGGGAGTTTATTTTTACACAATTTTAATATGGTAATTAAAATTATATAAATTAAAGGAAGTTTATTATTTTCATAAAAATAAAAATTAGTGTCAAGGGTAGTTCAATTAGTTGAGCATAATTGGTGAGGATGATGGTACGATAAAAAAATCATTCACGAGGGTTTAAACTTTCAGAGTTGTGTTTGGACTAGGTTTGATACCTGGATGACCTTGATGGACGAGATCCCCTTGCACGCGACTACTTAGCCAAAGACATTTTTTTGATTTAGATGTATGCTTACTCAAATTGTTGTAATCTGCTATATATAAAAAGCAGAGATGCCAACATATATATAATTTGACTTGTTTCTATTAAAAAATAAAATAAATAAAACTAATTCTTATTCTTATAATCAAAACACAAACATAAGAGTTTCAAACTTAAAATAAATAAATAAAATCCCCAATAAAAAAAACATATGGAGGAACATGAGGTGGAAGGTGAAGGTATGAGGGGGATGGATTGAGATCACCATCACCTTATGTCAAAGTTTTGAGACAATGTTCCATGAAGTCTAATGTTGATATTCACAAGTTTATATTTGGGTTTTAGATTGGGGAACATAATTTCAAGAGTATTTGTTAATAATTTCCGATATTGATAGGATGTTTTCTCATAAGTGAAAATGGAGAACCACTAAATTTTTAAAGAGAATGAGTATTCTTTTAGAATGAGAAAATCTGTGTTATTTTTATACAGTTTTCATATTTATTTTATAATAAAAATGTATAAAATTTTAATAAAGATAATGCTTATAGAGGGATCAAAGATTTAATTATTTTCAAATCTTTTTATTATAAGGAGAGTCAACCTCAATATTATATCTAATAAGAAGTTTTCATGTCACATTTCCCTCAAAACACTTTCATAATCCACTTGACACATAAAGGACATGTATAATATTGTCATTTGCTTTTAAGGAGACTACAAATATCTTATGGAATTTTGTGAAATCTACAACCATTGTGGGAATTATCCTATAGAAAACATCTAAGCAACACATCAAATTTCTTTTATATGATAATAAATGAAATCAAACCAAACACAATGTAGTAAATAGAAGTAGCTTCAAGGATCTAGCATAGATTAAAAATTTGTTAGTCATGAAGATGAGCTTGGTTATGTAATCTTTAATCTTTTTATAAATGCCTTGAATCATAGAGCTCAAAATATCCACAAAGAATCCCTAAAGATCAAAAGGGATACTAAGGAATATGAATAAATCTCCAAGTCAAATTGATCCCAACTAGATGCATTAAGCTAATGTGGGATATGGGTAGGAGCTAGTATGAAACATTGAGTGTTCTTCAATTGACTATTGGAACTTGAAGTTTTATAGAGGATATGAAGACACTGCAAGGCTTGAACCATATAAATTCTAAAAGAGAGAAACAAATCATAAGAAGAATGTTCATTGAGAGTTTGATTCTCTAGACTATGAAGAAGAGAAATACATTATGCAATGCCCAAAATTCAACATTAACAAAATACACAAAATGTAACCTATAATTTTTGAAGTGCTAATTAAAAGTAATACATGTGTGCTCATGTGTCATCACCACATGCAGTACAACATGATGTTGAACATGTGAGGCCCAACTCCATCTATAATTGTTGTGACTCTTTAATTAGTTCAATTATGCTAGATTAGTGAATTATTGGATGCCTCAACCAATATTGTTTAAATGTAATATAGCATTGGAAACATTGATGGATAAAATGAGTAAATCACTAATTTTTATTCTCTTAGATCATTATGTTAAAATGAGTGTGTGCAATTGAGAAAGTTATATATATATATATATATAAGTTTTGAAGTTATAAGAGACCCTCAATGAGTAGACCCAACTACATGCTTAATGTTTTAATTGTGCCATGACCTAGTTTAAATTATTAATGTAGAAAATGTGTCATACTAAAGGTGAATTGGTAAACCCATTAGGAATGTAGGTGAGCACATGAAATTTAGATTTCGTACAAGCATATTGAGATGAATAGTTTAAATTGATATGAGCAAAAAATGATGTGTACCTAACTTCGTTCAAATGATTGGCTAATGCATTTTATGTTGCTTGGAAAAAGGATAATATTTGGGAATGAACTAGGACATTTGAAGATCACAAAGAAGTTCAAAAAGGATTAATTGCCTAACAACATTGAGGGTAAATTGAGGTCCAATTCTAATCGACAACAAGTATACCTAAGGTGAGTTAATAAGGTAAGTTATATGTGAAACATAAAATGTGGTGACCTTAAGTTTAATCTCCAAAACCTAAGGTATGTTCCAACATTTATAGGATTCCATTAGGATACAAATCAAAAAGGTGCATAGATTGGCTTACAACCTCCAAGGTGAGTTAATCAGACCTAGATATGATACTTTTGAGTCTTATGAATGAATTGGAAATGATTTGGAGTGATTTCACTAATTAGATTTAATGACCTAATATGATAAATGTAAAATCCTGAAGACAAATAAATGAAAAGAATGATTTGTAAGTGGATCTTGAAAGTGCAGACTGATGTGTACCTATCACCAAAAGTTGAGTTTGAGTGTTTGAGCAGGAATGGGTCACCCCTAGGTGAATGGGTCCTTGATGAGGGGTCTAGAAACTATTTTTGAAGTCCTTTGGTGCTGGATCTGAGCTCCTGATTCTAGGTTATACACTTGTGAAAATGCGTCAATAAATTCTATAATTGAGTTTATGTGGCTTGACAACTTTGATGACAACAAATGCAATAATGCAAAATGGATCTTCAACTCTCTTCAATCCTCTTCAAACCTGTAACCTACACATTCCCAAAGAGGGAAGATGTTGTGCCATATAGGGGCTTGCCTCAGTGAAACCCCATGTAAGTTTTCCCACTTCCACAATGGTAATGTCGATGATAAATGATAATGGAAAGGAAGGAATGATGAATGAAAAAAATGTTCCAACTCACCACCCTTCAATGACTTCCTTGAAGGACTAAATTCATACACATCTCTTCAAGGATTTAGATCTTACTTGCTTGAATACTTGAATTCTTTGGATACCTACAAAAAGATGTTATCCTTCACAAAACAATGACAACATGAACACACATAAACCTTGATATGATGTTAGATATTGAATTGTTGTAATAAACTCTAATAATGTTGCTCTTGAATTCCTCTTAAATTCTCTTGATCATAAAGTTTCCAATAGATTTATGTTCTTTCTTGTTAGATTTAAAATGATAAAAGGCTAGGTATTTATAGGTGTTTATCCAATTTCCTAAAAAATAGATTCCAAAAGTTGACACTTCATATTTGAATTCTGGATGTTAAAATGCCACCAACAACATATTTAAATTTGGGTCCTGGCTAAGAAGGGGGACCCATTCGCCCATGGGCGAATGGGTTCTGGCCCAAATTTCTAAGACACTCAAAGTCAAGGGAAATTTAATGATTCGTTGGATTTATTCAATGCTTGTCCTCCTTTGGAAAATGGTAAAAATTAGGCTTTGGAATGCATAATTTGGAAAATTAGAAGCTTAATTAAGTCCAATAAATTAGAGGGACAAAAGATAATGTGAAATTGTTAAGGTATACAATTTCCTACACTCTAGGAGCTTGTTGGGTATTAGAGCCTAGGTTGCAACATCGAGCACTCTGGTGAGATGGGTCTTTATTGTGTATGTTGGCAACATGTGAAACTCCTTGTAACAATTAGTTTTTAATTTAAAAAGAAAATTAGTAAATTTTGTGGGTTTACCTTATATTGAAACATTAAATTCTAATTGAAATTAACCACCTTATATTAGAAATTTTAGAGACATTTATTAGTTTTAAAATTTAACCCTTTGAGGTATTAAACTAATGATAATAAACTAGGAGGAATGTTAACTTGAGAAGATCAATCCTAACAAGAGCATCACAATTATGTAGGTGATGTGCACACCAAAAAAATGTGACAGCCATCTAATAAGAGTTGTTGAGCCAAATTTATCACCGTTTGATACTCCTCTTAAACTGTAAAAAAGGTAGGTGTTGTTTGTTAAATATGGTTATTAGGAACCTAATGGGCTAGTGGATTAATGTAAAACATCTTAGTATCTATGATTAAAGGAACCTAAGTTTTGTCACCTTGCAACCATAGTCCTTGGAAGAACATTAATGATGATTATAAAGAATTTGAATTATTTCAAATATTGTGAGTGGTATAGTATAACCTTGAGCAATTAAATTAATTATTGTTGATTGTATAGTCCAACTTTAGAAAAGTAATCATTTCATTTAAACTTAGAAAACGTAAGGGATTATTTAAACACTATCTATCGATTCCTTTTGGTTAACCTTAGACAAAGTTAAATTGAAATTCATAGCTTAGATTTATTAAGAAAGAGTAATGGGTCTAATAATTAAAACATAATTAAATAAGCTACATCAGTGCAAGCTACAAATGTTGAAAAATAATTTTTATAACCCCTTGGATAACCTTGAAAAGGATTGATTATTGAATCCATAAATATGTTTAGCATGTTTTAAACCATGGCTGATTTGGGTGGGCCTTTCTTGGGTTACACTTATGAATAAACTATGGGATTGACAAAGTGTACCACACTAGAAGCCTTTTTAACTTCTATCAAGTGTGCATTTTTTAACATCTCTAGTTCTAATTAGAGGATTGATACAGAGAAAATTGAGGATGTCACTTGTGAAATACTTAATCCTTCATTCTATGTAATGATAATTAAATGCAACTTAAGAATGGATTAAAATAAATCTTGAGCTCGTACCTTGAGCATCAATAACATATAATCGCCTAGGTCTTCTCTCAATTTAGATCATGGTCTAGCATAAGAAATAATTTCTCCATTAAATTTTAAATTCCTAAAGTGAATCAATGTATAGTTGGTACATAAAATTACATGATTAATGACATCAACTTATGGTCAAGTCTTGCATTGTATAGTAAATCCTATTTATAAAAGTGGTCAAAATTAGATCAGACCTTGAATTAAATAACAAAATTAGAAAATTGCTTAAACACTTTTGCAAGTAAACAATTACCTAAAAAAATATAAAGAGGACTATAACAATTACCAAACCCATAAATTTTGTTGTTTAGAGACTAAAATAGCAAGCAAATGAACAAGATTGTTAATAATCAAGTCAAGAATGAAAATACATACGAGGATATAAATAAGATATGATTGTTGAGGATCAATATATGTGGTGTTTAAATGATTCCCTATCGAGTAATTAAACACAATATATTCATGAAGAGACTTGTAAAAACGTAAATTAGGATTTAAAGTATTATCTAGGGCATGTTATCCCTACTTTTATTGCACATTTCTATGGACTAAAGAACTTTTTAGAGCATAAAATGATATATGTTAGCTAGGAATTAATAACTTATTCAAGTAGGTGTTGACCCTAAAGGTGGAAGGTTCCCCTAATATCAATTGATCGATTGTTTTATTTTGAAATTGAGTAATGAATTATGTGTGGTTTACGGTTAATTAAGTGATTGGAAAATTATAGTATATTGATAAGAGACACTAAAATAGACATGTAAAACTTTCAAATAATGTTGTGTGTTAAGATGTCTTTTTCTAGTACTAATTTAGGAAGAACATATACATGTGGATGCAATAGAGAAAACTGAAAGGAAATTAAAAATTCTAGGGATTTTTTCCAATTGTATATTCTTTTATGATTATGAAATGGTGATTATAACATGTGGTTAGATGATTTGGCTCTAGATATAAAAATACAATATTTGTGAATGTATGTAAATATTAATGAGTCATGAGAGTTATCATTCCATAAGTTATCATGTGCCTTATGCATTGAGTGTGCTTCATGTTCTTATATTATATTATTCCAGAAGAAATGGTTGACAATCTCCCTTAATAAGTGAAAAACCTTCTTAGCATATTGTGAAGACTTGTAGTGGAATTACCCAATATAAATACATTAGTGAACATAATAAACCTAGTTAAATGAAAAAAAGAAGAAAAAAGATATGGCTAAATATAAAAATCTAACTTTGACCATATGTGTAATGTTGAGTGCCAATTAATAAGATAAAAAGTGTGATGTACCATGTATTTCTAATTTTAAGAAAATGGAGTAATACCTGGTCTACATTTGTGTATTATCTAGAAAATTCTTTTACATACACAAAGTGAGTAGATATTGACAAAATTGAGAAGCAAAGTGAACATTGTTTAAAGTAAAGGAAATGTGTATGGGTGTCTTGATTTTGTGCTATAGTGTGGTGGACTTTATAAAGTGTATTGTGTTGTGACATTTGAAATAAAACTAGTAAATGTGTTTTACCCCAAGTATGAGATATAAGGTATTCGATTTGGGATAAGGGTGGGTGGATATCAAGCATGATCCCCTATATGAACCCTTTGTGTTTATCTGTATATAGTCTAGCTAGTTGTTAAATGATGTAAACATGTTATGTCTAGATGTGTGTCTATTAAATGAAATGTGATGTCTTACCTTGTGTAAGTCTTGCTCTTATGTTAAATGTGTAACCTTAACGTATGGCTCCCCTACGAGATTGAGAGCCTGCTAGTGTAATTAGGGGTTGAGAGACAAGAGGACCTCTAATGGGGGCTATATGGTTTCCCTTGGATGGTTCCCCTAGCCTACTCCCCCACAAATTAGAGCCACACTCGTTGGTTCATAGTGCAAACCTATTCCTTGATATTTATAATCCATGGGTAGAGGGTAGAATTTTATGGATCATAGTGATGGGGATTTCGATCCCACTTATGAATACAAATATTGGATACTTCGGTGATATGGATTAATGAGAACCATGATATTTCATACATATATGTGGTTTGAGACCACCATGATACAACAAGTTATAATATTTTGTGGTTTGAGACCACCATTCCTCTCCTCCCCCCAGCTGGCTTAGACAAGCCACATAGTGGAAGCAATGTGCAACTTTTTTTTGTAAGTGTAATTTATTTCTATTTATTTTATGTCAATAGTGTTAAACTTTTCTTTAATTTTCTTGGGCTAGTTAGTTGTTTTAAAATTTTTAATGGTCTCTTATGTCTCAAAGTTTTATTTAGTTTTGGGTTTAATTAAATTATTGCATTGATTTTTTTTTTATCCTAGTTGTATTTTTCATTTTTTTATGAGACTTTTATTTGATTTTTGAGGTTAAGATCACACATTGATGAATTTTATTTGAGTCATTTTGCATGTTTGTAACTATTAGCATAAGTGTTATAATATGACATATGTAAACTATCATATCTAGGAGGGATCCCTAGTAGGATGTATAGGGAAGTAGATGCATTGGGGAGTTTTATCGTGAGGATGGGAGTTGTAAATATGGGACAAACATGGGATGGTCATAATCTATTCCCCCTAATTTTGTGTGAGTTACTTTGTGAGTATCTATCTTTCAAAGCCTAACCCCCTTAAATAAATGAAAGGTAGGTACAATGAAATGTATGGAGGGGTCTTTAAAGAAGGGGCCCCAAGACCATCTTTACTTATAGTTATGGTATCTATGCATGTCCATCCTCGTAAACCCCATTATGTGAGCCTTGTTGTAAATATTGTATAATTATTGTGATGTATGTTTAAACTTGCAAATAAATGTGATGTGGTATACATGTGAATTATGTGAGAAAGATAGTAACAAATAATATGAGGCTAATATCCCTTAAGACATGACTTGACATTGGAACACAAATAATATTTTGACATCATGAAAGATTTTTATGGTGCAAAGGGATCCTTGATGTGTATCCAAGGATGTTAATATGTCTTGATATATTCTTGTGTAATTTTATTGAATTTGGTTACATGGTTAATAATTTATAGCTACATGGATAATTGCTAACAATTTTTATATTGAGAGTATATTGGATAAATGTTCTATCATATGAAATTTTGTTCTAAATATATTAGGATGTCTAATTCATGGAAACAATGTCTCAAAAATGTGCTTATGGTGTAATTTTTTATTTTCCTCATCAAATGGGAAATAATAATTAGCATATTTAAAAGATTTATGTATGTTGCTATATTGGGGTTATGTTCCTAGACCTTAATGACTTCCAGGAGGAAGTCCAATCTAAGGGGAGGACGTGAGGCCCAACTTCATCTATAACTATTGTGACTCTTAAATTTGTTCAATTATGCTAGATTAGTGAATTATTGGATGCCTTGACCAATATTGTTTAAATGTGATATAGCATTAGAAACATTGACGGATAGAATGAGTAAATCTCTACTTTTTATTCTCTTAGAACATTATGTTAAAATGAGTGTGTGTAATTGAGAAAGTTATATATATTTAGGTTTTGAAGGTATAGGAGACCCTCAATGATTGGACCCAATTACATTCTTAATGCTTTAATTGTTTCATGACCTAGTTTAAATGATTATTGTAGAAAATATGCCATAATAAAGGTGAATTGGAAAACCCATTAGGAAAGTAGGCGAGCACATTAAATTTAGATTTCGTACAAGTGCCATGAGATGAACAATTTATATGAGTGAAAAATGATGTGTACCTAACTTAGATCAAATGATTGGCTAATGTGTTTTATGTTGCTTGGAAAAAGGATGATATTTGGGAATGAACTAGGACCTTTGAAGATTGTAGAGAATTTCAAGAAGGATTAATCGCCTAACAATTTTGATTGTAAATCGAGACAATTCTAACTGACAACAAGTATACCTAAGGTGAGTTAATATGGTAAGTTATATGTATTGGTTATCAAGTCGCATAAAGATATTTAGTGAAAAGAATTGCTCAAAGATCTATTAAGCATATCACACATCTCGATTTCACTCACTAACATCATTTTCCTTATTATCACCTAATTCCTTCATTTAATTAAATAATGTCTAATTATTTAGTTAAATTCACTTATTAATTGAATAATCTAGGTTATTTGATTAATTCATCATTTTCCATGTCAATTTTCTCTTTTGATTAAATAATTCCCAATTATTTAATTAAAAATCTTAATTCCTCATCCTCACAATTAAATAATTTTTCATAATTGTTTAATTGGCTAATTTTTCTCCAACTCTCCAACTTGCACAAAGAATATTCCCTAAAGAATATTCTCAATTCAAATTCAAATTCTTCCCTCCAGTTCAAAATATCTCCAACCTATTTCCATGAAATGAGGGATATTTTAGGCTCATAAATTTCCTCAACCATTGATCTTCACCCATCTCCTTGATTTCCTCTCATCCGTTGATCGTGAGATTGATCTTGACCATTGATCAAAATTCCTAAAATCTATAAAATAAGCCTTATCAAACATGAAAATCATTCACAATCCTCATAAGCATAGGCACTCTCTAGAATTATTGAGTCATTTATTGAGCATTTGAGCACCTATTTTATGAATCATACCTCTCATGCTAAGCGTTTGCAACATTTATTATGCACAAATTGAGAAATCCACATCAAAATTATACATCAATCAACAATGGGATTGAAGGTTTGCACTTTCAGTTTGGTTAATTACTTTGATTTTAGTTCAATTATTTAGATTAAACTATTTTAATGTGTTGTAAATGAACTCCATTGAGTATGGTTTGTATGATCTGAATTGTGTGAGCTATTATAGTTTTTAGACTCTAATTACTTCATCCAATACCTCCATATTTCTCATACGAAATTTTGACACACGTGGTGGGACTCACATCCTTGATTTAACCAATTTTGTGAAGTTTTTGTCGGCCTTGCAGGTTACAGAGATAGTGTGATTCTTTTGTTTTAACAGTGTGATGCATTTGCAAAATATCTACGCATTTGTAGCTCAAAGATAGATGCCTTTGTTAAATCCTAATGCATATTTCTATTTCCTCTTCTATTTGTTTGTAGGAAACTTTGACGCCTCTATCAAAGGGCGACTCCTTTGCAATACTGCGATGCATCTGTCTGCTAGAAGGTCAAAGCATTTTCCATAAAGCCACACTTCTATTCTAAATATATTTTTTTTCTTAATAATAGTGTGGTGCCTCTGCGTGAAGATCAATATCTTTTCCAAATCCCAATGCCTTTGCAAAGTGATAGTGTAGTTCCTTTGTCTTAAATCACGACACCTTTGTCAAGTATATATCAGTTTTATTTTGTTAAGGTTTGTAGTTTTATTTGAATTCTTTATTTCAACTAACTTTTAACAATTCTCTATTTTCCTAAGTTTATCTAATAGTTTGTAGCACGTGGCGATCAATGGAGGAAGATTGAAAGTAAGAAACTATTAATGTTTGTGTTGTAGGGTTTTGAGTTAATCTGGAAATCTCATTTTCCCTTGGTGCACTTAAAATACAATCTCACACTTCATTTGGTGCATTTAAAATAAACAATACAAATTTCATTTCCCTTGGTGTACTTAAAAGAATAATACAAATCTCATACTCAAGCTAGTGAAATTTGTATTATGAGATTTGTATTATTCTTTTAAGTACACCAAGGGAAATGAAATTTGTATTGTTTATTTTAAATGCACCAAATGAAGTGTGAGATTGTATTTTAAGTGCACCAAGGGAAAATGAGATTTCCAGATTAACTCAAAACCCTACAACACAAACATTAATAGTTTCTTACTTTCAATCTTCCTCCATTGATCGCCACGTGCTACAAACTATTAGATAAACTTAGGAAAATAGAGAATTGTTAAAAGTTAGTTGAAATAAAGAATTCAAATAAAACTACAAACCTTAACAAAATAAAACTGATATATACTTGACAAAGGTGTCGTGATTTAAGACAAAGGAACTACACTATCACTTTGCAAAGGCATTGGGATTTGGAAAAGATATTGATCTTCACGCAGAGGCACCACACTATTATTAAGAAAAAAAATATATTTAGAATAGAAGTGTGGCTTTATGGAAAATGCTTTGACCTTCTAGCAGACAGATGCATCGCAGTATTGCAAAGGAGTCGCCCTTTGATAGAGGCGTCAAAGTTTCCTACAAACAAATAGAAGAGGAAATAGAAATATGCATTAGGATTTAACAAAGGCATCTATCTTTGAGCTACAAATGCGTAGATATTTTGCAAATGCATCACACTGTTAAAACAAAAGAATCACACTATCTCTGTAACCTGCAAGGCCGACAAAAACTTCACAAAATTGGTTAAATCAAGGATGTGAGTCCCACCACGTGTGTCAAAATTTCGTATGAGAAATATGGAGGTATTGGATGAAGTAATTAGAGTCTAAAAACTATAATAGCTCACACAATTCAGATCATACAAACCATACTCAATGGAGTTCATTTACAACACATTAAAATAGTTTAATCTAAATAATTGAACTAAAATCAAAGTAATTAACCAAACTGAAAGTGCAAACCTTCAATCCCATTGTTGATTGATGTATAATTTTGATGTGGATTTCTCAATTTGTGCATAATAAATGTTGCAAACGCTTAGCATGAGAGGTATGATTCATAAAATAGGTGCTCAAATGCTCAATAAATGACTCAATAATTCTAGAGAGTGCCTATGCTTATGAGGATTGTGAATGATTTTCATGTTTGATAAGGCTTATTTTATAGATTTTAGGAATTTTGATCAATGGTCAAGATCAATCTCATGATCAACGGATGAGAGGAAATCAAGGAGATGGGTGAAGATCAATGGTTGAGGAAATTTATGAGCCTAAAATATCCCTCATTTCATGGAAATAGGTTGGAGATATTTTGAATTGGAGGGAAGAATTTGAATTTGAATTGAGAATATTCTTTAGGGAATATTCTTTGTGCAAGTTGGAGAGTTGGAGAAAAATTAGCCAATTAAACAATTATGAAAAATTATTTAATTGTGAGGATGAGGAATTAAGATTTTTAATTAAATAATTGGGAATTATTTAATCAAAAGAGAAAATTGACATGGAAAATGATGAATTAATCAAATAACCTAGATTATTCAATTAATAAGTGAATTTAACTAAATAATTAGACATTATTTAATTAAATGAAGGAATTAGGTGATAATAAGGAAAATGATGTTAGTGAGTGAAATCGAGATGTGTGATATGCTTAATAGATCTTTGAGCAATTCTCATACTCAAAATTGAGGAAGATTGAATTCCTAAGTTTATCTAATAGTTTGTAGCACGTGGCGATCAATGGAGGAAGATTGAAAGTAAGAAACTATTAATGTTTGTGTTGTAGGGTTTTGAGTTAATCTGGAAATCTCATTTTCCCTTGGTGCACTTAAAATACAATCTCACACTTCATTTGGTGCATTTAAAATAAACAATACAAATTTCATTTCCCTTGGTGTACTTAAAAGAATAATACAAATCTCTTACTCAAGATAATGAAATTTGTACCCCAAGGAGTAGCTAGCATCCCTCAAGCTAAGACTCGCGACCCTCGATCCACCGAGACAAGGAGGTGATGAGTAAAGAGGAGACCCCTCTTGAATCAGGCATAATGGTTGAGCTCTCTATTCACAATAGACCCTTACTACAAACTTGTTTTATCTAGAAGCCTAAGAACCATTTGTAAATTGTTAGCTTAAAGTGGTGCAATGTACAAGTATCAATGTGTGAAGTTACTTGTTATGTGCCAACCTTTGTTGGGGTGATTGTTATTCTTCATTAGGATCTTTTCCTTTCAAGGTGAGAGGTGTTAAGGTGGTACATGACCTTGGAATACTCTAGTCACCCACTCATTGCAAGGTATTTTGGAGCGGGCCTACTCTAAGCTGATAATCCTAATCTACCACTAAAATAGGTTGTGTATCTATGACATGTCTTTTTTGTTAAATATACTCGTGATACCAATTAGTGTGGTCTTGTTGAAGAAGACACATGAAAATCATTCCAAACATCCAATTGAGTCAATCCTACATGCTATTTTTGTTGTTTTATATCACTTTCTAGATCAATTAAACACAAATCAGACTTAAAAAATCAAAACCCTAAGTCAAAAGTGCAAAAATTCCTTTGAGAAAAAGTGATGCTTTTGACTGTCGTAGTTTGATGCCTTTATATGCAAATCAAAATATTGTACATCTTGATGCCTTTATTTTAGAGTAATAAACAATATATCCACATCTCAATGCCTTTGATTCAATAGGGTGACACTTATGTTGTATCTTGACACCTTTGTAGGTATTTTGTCACCTTTATAGAAAATAGTACAACTCCTTTGATAGTATCTCAACACTTTTGACTCTCAACAAATAATAGAGAACCCTAGAATTTTCTAGATTTTGAATTTTGACCAATAAACATTGCAAAACCTGAAATTCATGTAGAATATACTTGTAGTTATCCTAACCATTCAAAACAACAATAAACCTACACATTTCCATCTTCATCTCATGTCATTACTTCACTTTAGACTTGTCTAAACATCTCTAGTCAGAATTGGAACAATTCAACTCCATCAAGAACAAACCAATTCATTCAAAATAAAACCTAGAAATTGACATAGCTCACTTTTAGTTCAAAATCTCTACCATAATCTCCTAGTTTATCTCTTTACTTAAAAAGTATCTTCTTTCAAGTACTTAGTTGAATTAATGTCAAAATATTATGAGTTAACTTGCTTTGGAGTCATTAGTCTACTCCCAAAGTTTGTGAATCTTATTATCACCCTCCTTAGCTTGGACTCATTTGTCTAGTACAAGCAAGGATTATCCCCAAACACAACTTAAACAAGAGATTTTAATCAATTTTTTTCCAAATTCAAGGCTTCACTCCACCCATTCATCCAAACAACATGCATCATTGGTCCAAAGAGGCTTAGGTTTTCCTTACAAGCTAAATTTGAAGCAACACAACAAATTTGACAAACACATCTTCATACACCTTCAACATGCATGTCTCCCAAGAATACTACAAGTTTTATGGTCACAACTAGATCTCAACAAAAAAAAATGTAGAAGAATCTTAGTGGCTAAAATCCCCCACTACCACAAGTGCTAGTGATCAAGCATATGGAATGCCTAAAACCAATCCTAAAGGGTATGAAATTCATTTGCCAACTAAAATACAACCCAACCTTGTGGAAGTTGAAAGAGTCCATATAGTGGATGACACTAATAAACCCTTTGACTTCACTCTCAAACATATATTAGAGATGACTCAAGACCCATCTCTTACTAAGGTAGTGGATGTTATGTTAATTCTTGATCCAAACCTATACATGTTAAAACTCTCACAAGATAGTGCTAAATTTCCCCGATTTTGATCTTAATAAACTTAGGGAACACACAAAATTTTCAAGTTTTGGAGCAAGGAACCATCTGCAAGGAAGTGACCCCTTAGTAAATCACATCGTTGAACAAATACAAAATCCCTTTTCAACAAATGTACCAAGTAAACCTATTGTCACTTTACAAGGAGAAGATCAAACTAACTT
The DNA here is from genome assembly GCA_007115665.2 of Sequoiadendron giganteum. NCBI lineage: Eukaryota > Viridiplantae > Streptophyta > Pinopsida > Cupressales > Cupressaceae > Sequoiadendron > Sequoiadendron giganteum. Next base: position 789,723,080 of record CM021100.1, read on the forward strand.
TGCAAATCAATATAACAATCTGCTATATAACACTCAAGGTCTAGGGACCCCAACCAACTTAGGATTTCACAATACAAAAAATCTACCCACATACACCAACCAACCAAATCCAAACCAACAAAACTTGAACATATCAAATCCAAATTTTATGAACTATGGGACGCCCTCACAAAACATACATGTTCATCAACAACCACCTCAACAATAACCTCAACCTTAATATCAATCACAAACTCAACCTTAATATCAACAACCACCTCAACATAACACCCTTCCACTACACCATCAACAACCTCCCCAACACATCATTCCACCCAATCAATACATCAATCTCGAATAACCAAATACTCCCCCACAACACCAATTAAACATTTCATACCAACAAAAACTCCAAGCACAACAACAACTACTTTCCCATCAACAGTTGCAAGCTCAACAATAATTACATGCTCAACAACAGTTGCAAGCTCAACAACGGTTACTTTCACAACAACAACAATAAGCCTTGCAACAAAATCCCCAACAAAACATCATACCCCAACACCAATATGAACCTTACAATGCACCTCCATCCCAAACCAATCCACAATATCAAATGGGTCCTCCACTTGCATACAATCCATACAACACAAACCCACCTACATATCAAGATCCAAATCAATACAACACTTACAATCCACTATCAAACATTCCACCTACAAATATATCCTTACAAATTCAAACATTGAAATAAAATATTTAAGATATAAAAATGGTAAAGATGGAGAAATCATACACTGTCCAAGACTTATGTCCATACCCATTCGATAGAAACACAACAATGTTACCTTTCCCCCACACTTTGAAATGCCGAAGTTTGATAAATACAAAGGACGTGGTAACCATGAAGAGCATATAATAGAATTTTATGTAGCTTTCATGGAGGTATCATATAAAAATTCATAACTAATATGCCTCTTTCCACATAGTTTGGGTGGGCAAGCTATTGAGTGGTTTTCACATCTACCACAAGGAATAAAAATGTTTCAAGAAATTATAGATCAATTTGTAGCTCATTTCTCCTACAACATTGATGCCAAAATCAACTTAGAGGAACTATACACACTCAAACAAAACAAAGCAGAAGCCTTTGCCTCTTTCCTACAAAGATGGAGACACAAGGTGAGTAAGTGCAAATGGCCAATGCTTGAAAAACAACAAGTGGAAATTATTGCAAGTAATCTAAACACAGACCTCCCCTTCCAATTATGAATGCAATGTGTAAAAACTTTCAAAGAACTCATCTCAAAAGGGCTTAACATTGAGAGAGCACTCATTGCTAAAGGATCAACGCAAATCTATAAGGACAATCACCAACCGTCTAGCTTAAGTGAAAAATCCTGTATATGGTTCAAAAACAAGAATGTGACTAATGATGGTGTAGTAGATGCAAAATTTGTGACAAACGCACCATCTCAATCAAACATGCAACAACATAATAAAAAATTCCAAAACACTAACCCACCAAGAGCACCACCACTGCTAGACAAAACAATTATCCACCAAGACACAAATACACTCCATTGGGAGAACCTATTGAAATGATCTTGTGTAAGTTGATCTAAATGAACTTAATAAAACCCAAATTCAGATAGTATGAAGAACCACAATTCAAACCTTCATGGTACAATGATAATGACTACTATGAATATCATTGCAGAAACTTAGGTCATAAGACTTCAAACTGTATGAAACCCAAAAACATTATCCAAGACCTTATTGATCATGGGGAAGTAAATATCGACCAACAACTTAGTAAATTTGGAAAAAATGACTTGGATACAAGAATCCTATGCTAGACCATGGTGAAGGAAATGATGTGGGAAAGGCTAAAACATATAATAATGTTAATCACAACTATGATAATATTGTAGACAATACCCAATGTGATGACAATCGTATATCTATTATTACTATATAAGGACTAACTCTTGAGTGTGGAGCCATTGCACGAAGAGGGAAAGTTACCATTCAAGAAGTCCCTACACCAGAAAGAGCTCCATCAAAATATAATCTTATGGATTATAGCTTAATCAAACATCTCAAGAAGACACTAACACAAATCTCTATTCTAAAACTCTTTGAGAATTTCACCCACACACAAAGAAATATTGGACAAAGCTCTTTTTTCATCATATGTACCTAATAACATAGACACCAAACAATTCCAAGCCATGGTGGGGCATATTTCATCCACTCAACGCTTGGTATTCACAGAGAAAGACCTCTCATCCCAATCATCACAATCGAGCATTACACCTTGAAGTATATGTTCACAAACACAAAGTGAAAAGAGTCTTGATAGATGGAGGCGTGGGTTTAAACATTTGTACCATTTAGTTGGTCAAACACTTGGGTTACTTTGAGAAAGTAATCAAAAGAGCAAAAGGAATCACCATCAGGGCCTATGATGATAATGAACGAGGTTCAAAAGGAACAATCAGGCTACCTATACAAGTGAGTGCCACAATAGTAGAGAAAACATGTAAAGTCTTAGACCCTAATTTTCTGTATAACAATATTTTGGGCCACCCATGGATCCATGCCATGCATTCCTTTGAGACCCATTGTCGACACAATTGGGTCTCCAACTTATAATATGGCTTCTTTCCTTTCCAAAACTCTTTCCCCTCATGTGGGGAATTCTAACTCCTTTATCAAAAATTCTACCCATTTTGTCTAATTTATCAAGGAAAAAAGGTTAGAGGGCAATGACCTCCTTGTGAGTTTCAATGTTGTCTCTCTTTTCACTAAGGTTCCCATCCCTGACTCTATTTCTATAGTCAGGCGCAAATCCAATGAGGAGGTGGCAACCTCAGCGAAACTTTCCTTAAGATATACTTTTTTCTCTTTCTAAGGGGTCATCTACGAGCAAGTAGATGGTGTGGCTATGGGTTACCCCCTCTCGCCTATCATTGCCAACCCCTTCATGGAAAATTTTAAAGAGATGGCTCTACACTCATTTCCTCTCAAGCCAAAATGGTGGAAACATTATGTGGGTGATACCAATGTGTGTTGGCTGCATGGATTGGATAAGTTAGAAGAATTCCATAACCACCTCAACAACTTGGTTCCTTGCATCTCCTTTACGAAGGAAATTGAATCATGCAAGCAACTTACTTTCCTTGAAATTATGCTTCTTAAGAAACCTAATGGATCCCTTGTTCATCGGGTGTTTTGTAAGGCCACCCATATGGATCTCTACTCCTCTCTTCCTCTCATCACCACCCTAGCCAAAAAAGTGGTGTCCTCAAAACCATTGCCTTGAGAGCCTATCAAATTTGTGATGAGGATTGCCCACCCCTAGAGTTAAACTGTCTTCGCCAGGTTTTTAGATTGAATGGATAATCTAGTAAGAAAATTTCTAGAGCTTTTAGCCATTCCAAGTCGAGTCTTGTTCCCATTGCTAAACCCTCTCGCTTCTCTGATCTCTCGGTGGTTTCCCTCCCTTACATCGATAGTCTCTCTCAAAAAATCTCAAGGATCCTTCATAAAAAAGGCCTTCGATGTGCATTCAAGCCCTTCTCCTCCTTGAAAAATCATTTCCCCCCCTTAAAGACTCCAAGGATATCTTCCTCGACTCCAGAGTTTATAAGGTAGTTTGTTCATGTGGAATTCCTTATATTGGTGAAGTGGGCTGCTTGTTCAACACTAGAATTAAAGAGCATTGTTTTGAAATCAAACATGAACGAGTCCTCAAATTTTCCTTAGCTGACCACTCCTCTACCAAACACCATATTTGTTTGGAAGACACTCAAATCTTGTTGAATGAAGATAACTTCTTTAAAAGGAAACTTAAAGAAGCCATCTCAATCCACAAGCACTCCTCAAACCTTAGTCACGATGAGGGTTGGAGGTTGAGTCAGTCTTGGCATCCTTTGTTGTCTAACCTTAGATCCCACCATCTCCCTTTGTTTCGTTAGTTTCCTTGCTGCCTCCTCTCCCCTTCCGTCTTTCCCCCCTCCCCTCCTCGTCTATCTTTCCCCCCCTCCATTTGTTCTAGGGTCTTGTTCTTCGAGCCTATTCTCTTGTGTTTGTGGGTTTTTTCTTGTGTTGTTAGTTTCTTGCACATTGTTGCTCCTCCCTCGTTCGTCCTTCTTTTTTCATTTTTCATTTTTTATTCTTGGTGTGCTCTTGTTATTTCATTGTTGTGATTTTTGTATTATTCCTGGTTCGTTTTTTCATTTTCTCCCCCCTTTTTTATTCTCTTTGGTTCTTTATTTTCTATTTTATTTTTCCTTCGTTTGGGGTTCTCTTACTTTGTGTTTCTTCCTTCTTTCTTATATTGTTATTTTTTAGTTTCTTTCTTGTTGCTTTCTCTATTCTTATTTATTTTTTATGTTATTTTTGTGTCTTCCTTCTTTCTTTTAAATTTTTTATGGGTTCTTTTCCTTTTGTCTTGTTTGGCTTAGGAATATATATATATGTTTCTCCTCCTCGTTTTTTTTTGCAATTTTTATATTCTTTATTTTTGTGTCTTCCTTCTTTCTTTTAAAATTTCTATGGGTTCTTTTCCTTTTGTCTTGTTTAGCTTAGGAATATACATATACATTTTTATCCTCTTTTTCTTTCAATTTTTATATTCGTTTTAACATATGTTCCTTGTTTTTATTTGGTTGTTTGTTTTCTTATATATATACATGCATATACATGTATGTATAGTTATTTCCATTTGTTTTACTTTTATTTCCATATATATATATGTGTGTATATATAAATTTTTTCTTTATATATATATTCTTTTGATTTTATTTATCTTCTATTTTGTTATTTCCTCCTGTCTTCTTTTATTTCTTGGTTGTCCTTTGGTTTTCCATTTTATTTCATCCATTCAATTGTTTCTCTTAATTTTTTCTTTTGCTTTGTCTTTCACTTGGGTTTTTAGTTGTCCTTTGGCTTATCTATTCTCTTTACTTTTCTTGTCTTGTTTTTGTTTTCCTCTTTCTCTTAGTTCTTTTCATTTTTACCTTTTATCTATTTGTTTTCAATTTATTTTTAGTCATTTCTCTTTTACTTTATATCCTTTTATCTTTATTTTCTTGTCTTGTCAATTTCTTTTGATTTATCATTTTTTTGTGTTGTCTCAATTATTTAGTTATATTTATTAGTGTTATTTTTTGGTTTTCTTTTCTTTTAATTTTTTAATGTATTTTTTATCTTGGCCCACGTGCATCTTTCCCTCTCTCTCCTCCTAGTCTTTTTAAGAATGGCCTAGGTATGCAACTACCCATTTTTTTCTCTTGGTGCTCTCAGCTCTTATCCCGACGATGGATCATGGAGTGTGATCTGAAACGTTGATGCAAAAAATTCGCACATAATCGAATCTAGAAATCACTTAACAATAAGCATTATAGATTGTGGAAACTTGATATCGCTAATTGATACCCTTCATAGGAAGGAACTACATGCTTCAAATCTAAATAGCTAGAGCTGCTAAGAATCAAGCAGAAAGTTACAAGCCTTTCTTTTCTAAAAAGATGTAGAGATTCCAGATTGATCCCCTACTTTGATAGAGTCACCCACCACCTATAGAGTTTCAACACCAAACATATTTTTGTTTGGGCCGGTCTTTCATTCCTCAGATCAACCATCAAATCTACCAGGGCATCTATCAACCATCTTAATTTCTGTCTTCTTTCGCTTCATTTGGAGCTTACAGCTTCTTTACGTTCTAACTTTTGGATCTGATTGGATACTTATTTGCATGCAAGAGCCATAGGACAATAGGATAAATGTATCAAAAGGAAAAATAAGTTTTTAAATTTTTAGTGCAAAGGTTTATCCTCGTCTCCCCCTCACCAACCTTCAATTCTCAACACTTCCTTAGCATCTTGTAGTCATTCCCTTTCACCTCACCCTTGGGCTGTTGTCAATCCAACTTCTTCTTTTTCTTCAGCAGATTTCCACACCTCTTCCTATCATCCCTCCCGCGCTTTATCTTTTTCTCATTCCAAACCTTGAGGGTTTAGTTCATTGGCATCGGTTTCCTTGCAATGTTTGACTAACACTTAGAATCCTTGCATTATGTAGTCTTCAGTGGGTCGTGCATCTCCCAAGCGCCTGCCTTCTTGCTTTCATCTTGATGTGAGCTGTTTTCGAAGTAATTCTCGGATGTGCATCATTCCAAACCGATGTCTAGGGAGGGCGTCACAAAGAGACCATCCTTTTTCCACTGATGGTGTTGCTTGTGTTTCAAACGATGTGCCACAAGGTGAGCTTCGTCTCTTAAATGATGCATCACAAGGAGAGCATCTTTCTATGGCCTCTGTTTCTTCAACGCTAGGGAGTTCTTCACATAGGTTCAATGCATCTCCTCCTCAATGTCTTCCTGTGATCAACGGTCCTCTTTCAACGTTCCTCTTCCATTGGGTGTACTTCCTCCTCAAACTCTGTTTCTCCTCTTGTAAACTCCCGTATTAATTGTTCTGATCTTTCCTTCTTGAGCTGCAGTGATCAATCTTTGTTGGATTGTGTTGCACTTATAATCCAATCTTCTGGAGATCTTTGATTATGTTGAGCTATGCCGGCCACTTTTATGCCTCCAACCACCTCTCCTCCCACCACCTCTTCTTCCCTCCCCTGTCCATTTTTTCCCAGGTGTCCACAGGTTTGGAGTCTTATCCTCCTTGTGACATTTTTCGTCGTACCAATTCTGGTTGCTCACCAACCATTGCTTTGTAGCCTTCCTCTCCTATCATGTTTAACCATGTTGAGTGTCTTCCTTTTTTTCCTCTCCAATCTACGCCTCTCTCTCCCTTACCTCATACCTCCACTAATGCTCATCCAATCCATGAGTGAGAGTGAATATTAGGGTTAGAAGGCAGATATCTAACAAGTTAAATACAAATTTGATCAATAAAATAGAGAAATAAAATACACATAAAATTATAACAAAAAAAAACAACATAGAGAATTTAATGTGGTTCACCCAATCTGGGCTACAACCACAAAACCATAGCCATCCGATGATTTTATTATCCAGTGCAAAATATATTACAATCTCGTGAATAATTCCATACTACAACTCTCCATCCCAACCGTTTATAACAAGCTTTTAGAAGCTTCTAGAAATTAGGGTTCTACAAAGTCAATTTTTTTCTTTTTCGGTGACAAAGTGAAAAAAGTAGATTTTTTTTTGGGGGGCTACCACTCTCGATGCCCTGCCCAAAGCCCAGCTCAACCCCAGACCCTGGCAAGGATACATGAAGAGTGTATGGTATAGCATGATCATTCACCACATACCAACAATGCAAACTAGTGGTCAACTTGTCTAATGTCACCTTAGAGCCCCTTGCCATCAATTTCCTAAAAAGAGGTTGGGGCTCACGATAGCTACTCAAGTTATTCCACACGTCGAATTTATCATTGAAATTGAGAATGTTGTCCAATCTCTCCCTTTGGAGATTGCTGAGGAAGTTAGACAGGATTGTATTGTTGCACTTCAAAATGCTAAACATCCAAAGTGCAATATCCCTAAAGCCGAGCTTCTTGCCTTTAATAAATTACTCAACAACACCGATCTTATCATCTCTAAAGCAGAAAAGGGAAATGCTACGGTCGTCATGAACAAGCAAACCTAAAATTAAAAAAATGCTTGCTCTCCTCTTTGATCCCACTAGCTATAAACCCTTATCTCACAACCTGTGCTCCAAGATCTTCAAAATAGTCAAGTCCTTGGTGTCCTCTTCCTCCTTTGACGAAGCTACAAAAAAGCGTCTCCTTCCTCACAAGGAAATAACCCCTCGCATCTATGGGGTGCCCAAAATTCAAAAATATGGTATTCCTTTGAGAACCATTGTCGATACAATTGAGTCTCTGACTTATAATATGGATTCTTTCCTTTCCAAAATTCTTTCCCCTCATGTGGGGAATTTTGACTCCTTTATCAAAAATTCTACCTATTTTGTCCAATTTATCAAGGAAAAAAGGTTAGAGAGAAATGACCTCCTTGTGAGTTTTGATGTTGTCTCTCTTTTCACTAAGGTTTCCATCCCTGACTCTATTTCTATTGTTAGGCACAAATCCAATGAGGAGGCTGGAACCTTAGTGGAACTTTGCTTAAGATCTACTTTTTTTTATCTTTCCAAGGGGTCATCTACAAACAAGTAGATAGTGTGGCTATGGGTTTCCCCCTCTTGCCTGTCATTGCCAACCTCTTCATGGAACATTTTAAAGAGATGGATCTGCACTCCTTTCCTCTCAAGCCAAAATGGTGGAAATGTTATGTGGACGATACCAATGTGTGTTGGCCGCATGGCTTAGATAAGTTAGAAGAATTCCATAACTACCTCAACAACTTGGTGCCTTGGATATCCTTTACGAAGGAAATCAAATCATGCAAGCAACTTCCTTTCCTTGAAATTTTGCTTCTTAAGAAACCCGATGGATCCCTTGGTCGTCAGGTGTTCCATAAGGCCACCCATACAAATCTCTACCTCCTCTCTTCCTCTCATCACCACCCTAGCCAAAAAAGTGGTGCCCTTAAAACCCTTTCCTTGAGAGCCTATCAAATTTGTGATGAGGATCACCTATCCCTTGAGTTAAACCATCTTTTCTAGGTTTTTAGATTGAATGGGTACTCTAGTAAGCAAATTTCTAGAGATTTTAACCATGCCAAGTAGAGTCTTGTTCCTATTGCTAAACCCTCTCGCTTGTTTGATCTCCTGGTGGCTTCCCTCATTTACATAATTGGTATCTCTCAAAAAATCTCAAGGATCCTTCATAAAAAGGCCTTTGGCGTGCACTCAAGCCCTTCCCCTCCTTGAGAAATTGTTTCCCCTCCCTTAAAGACTCCAAGGATATCTTTCTCGACTTCAGAGTCTATAAGGTAGTCTATTCATGTGGCATTCCTTATATTGGTGAAATGGGCCACTCATTCAACACTAGAATTAAAGAGAATTGTGCTGGCATTAGACATGAACAAGTCCTTAAATATGCTTTAGCTGACCACTCCTCCTCTACCAAACACCATATTTGTTTGGAAGACACTCAAATCTTGTTCAAAGAAGATAAATTCTTTAAAATGAAACTTAAAGAAGCCATATCAATCCTCAATCACCCCTCAAACCTTAATCGCGATGAGGGTTGGAGGTTGAGTCATTCTTGGCATCCTTTATTGTCTAACCTTAGATCTCAAAGAAAAGAGAAAGAAAAAAGAAAGAAACTAAAAAATAACAATATAATAAAGAAGGAACAGACACAAAGCAAGAGAACCCCAAACGAAGGAAAACAAAATAGAAAATAAAGAACTAGAGAGATAAGAAAAAAAGGGGGGAGAAAAAAAAACGAACCAAGAATAATGGAAAAAAATAAAACAATGAAATAAAAAGGGCACACCAAAAATAAATACCAAAAAAGGAAAAAAGAAGGATGAACAAGGGAGAAGCAACAATGCACAATAAATGGACAACACAAGAAAACACCCACGAACACAAGAGAATAGACTCGAAGGACAAGACCCTAGAAAAAATGAAGGGGGGGGCAAGATGAAAGAGGAGGGGAGGGGAGGAAAGACGGAAGGGGAGAGGATGCAACAAGGAAACTAAAGGAGCAAAGGGAGATGGTCCACGTGCATCTTTCCCTCTCTCTCCTTTTGGTCTTTTTAAGAATAGTTTAGGTCTGTAACTATCTATTTTTTCTCTTAGTGCTCTTAGCTCTTATCCTAATGATGTATCATGGAGTGTGATCCAAAATGTTGATGCAAAAAATTTGCACACAATCGAATCCAAAAATCACTTAGCAATAAGCATTATGGATTGTGGAAACTTGATATTACTAACAAGAAATTATTTCCAAATTTAAAACATTATTCTAAAGTTGAATATATCTAGTCTAGTGTAAATTAGATAAAAATCACTAACTGACTCATTTAAAATTTTATGTATATAAGACACTTTTGTTTTGCTCGGTAACAAAGTTTTTTGTATTCATTTTTAAAATAAATATTACAACTTTTTCATCATTTCTCCATTTTCATACCATCCAAAAAACACCAATTCTGCAATTAACATCAAATTTCTAGCACTTTATCGTGCAAAAAAGTCATACTAAAACAACAACCCCTACCACTGCTTATCTATTAATAATCCCTACTACCCAAAGCTTGAACCCTTAATCTTCAACAAACCCATTATAGAAATTCAAAAAACTATGCTTCAGGTACTTCTAACATAGCTAGTTCTAACAACAAAAGGAAATTAAACTACTGTAAGCACCACCCAAGCCCGATTCATCACGTTGATTTTTCCAACGCCATCTCTCTTTGCTTGACCTTCTTCACCTTTCGCTTCCTCTGGAATCTCCCTTCTTCTTTTGGCCTCATGTTTTCACCTCCAAACACTGCATTTTTGCTTTTGCCTACTCAATGATCTCCTCCACGTCCATAAGTTGAATGAAAAATTTGAGAGCTTTCCATCCTAACCGGTCTTCTTCACGACACCTCACCTTTAATTTCCCTTCTGGTCAGTAGATGAATGGCACCAATCCTTCCGACCCATAAAATTCCTCCATTTCTTCAATCATAATCCCTTCACTGATGTCCAACCCTTCCCCTATAATAACCCATTCAAGAATAGACTCTATGCCTACCAGAAAATCCTCGTGCATAATTCTCTCCATCACTTTCCTCATCGTTTCAACAAATTCTCCCAAGTCAAGACCCCATGTGGCTATCAACGAATAAACATCCATTTTGGTTATGTATTTGTGCCTCAAGATCCCAAAATATCTTCCTATTATCATTCTTGCATATTGCACGAACCTGCTGTCCTCAATCATGAATAACCCCTTTAGTCTTTCCCCTGATGCATCACCATGAAAAGGGTTTAGCTGCTTTCATGAAAGGAAAGTAAAACTAGCTTCCATTGCTCTCTGTTTTGCTGGTACGACTACCTTCGTTTGTTTCTTGCAGAGCCTAAAACACCACTTTAAAATGCAAATGTCTTCCTCAAACCCAATGGTCACGAAATTAAAAACCATCTTGATTGTCAAACATCGAATTAAATGCACCAGGTACAAAAGAGACCTCACCAACCTTTCTTGCATTTCAATTGTCTTTTCAAAAAATCCTCACACCTCCCACCATCTCACCTATTTAATGAATTATACCCATCCTCCAACTCAACAAAGTCCACTGAACTTATCTCTTTAAAATCCTCAAATTTAAACTCACCAACTTCTTCAAATTTAAGTCCCATTTTGATGGAACATCTGCCTCCGTATTACCCATCCTTCTAATGTGGCTTACCAAAAAAAATTCACACGAGGCTAATTATTCTTGAATTTTCTCAATGAAATTTTGTAGATGCTAAGAACTGATGGTCCCTACTACCAATTTTAACTACAACTCAATTGGCAGAGTTGATTAGTTGTTTCATTTTAAAGTGAAAGTTCAGTTAAATTCTGCATGTGCTTAAATTGTTGTTTGCATCAGATTTATTAAGTTTCAGTTATGCAATTGTTTTAGTGAATAGAATTTTAGAGTTTACTCAGTGCTTTGCAGCATAAATGAAGTACAAAAATAGAATACATAAATAATTAAGCATAATCATTACTTTCATTCATTTTACAATGTTTATTCACATTACAGTATTTCATTTAGGAATGAATTGTACAAGATTGCATTTCGATACATTTCTTTTCAGAAAGGAAATAAAAAGAGAAATTTTGCCCCACACAAGCCATGGGAGTAGCCAAACAATGGATCATGATGAACATTCTACATTACTGAAGATTTAAGAAAGAAAGACACATATTAAAGAACACAATCATCATTGCCTATTGCCTTCGATTGATTCTGGAATGGTGCACCATCCCTCGTCCTTGAGCTCCCGATTGACCTGTAAGAGAAGTAAAAGGTTGTTAGAGCTCCGATTATGAACATTCCTGTATCAATCACCAAAAATAATGTAGAATGTTGTTGATAATGCATTGAAACAACTGAAGTTGCAAGAACAGGAGTGGGACAAAAGTCAAGAAGGAAACATCATAATAACATATTTTTTTTATCTAACATTGTTTGTTTCCTGTGCATGTATAGGAAAAGCTATGTAGCTGATCATTTCATGAAGACATAACAACATGTGGAGTAAAACGGGCTCCCACAAGGGTAGAGCTCGACATGTTGACCCTCGACATATAAATGAGGGCTGAGTAAAGAGATACAATCATCACATTCATATGAGCCAGTCAAGAGGGAGTGAAACACTTTTCAACTATCAAAACAATCAAGACCATTGTTCACTCATAACTGTCAAGTCTGAGAAGTAATGAAATGAAATCATGAGTGAACAAGGAGCTCGATTCAACAAGTGTTTCATGTTCACAAATGAGTGATAGTGAACATGCATACATATTTCACTATCAAAGTTTTGAGTACCTAAAACTTCAGCGCAAAATTTTACATCTTCTCACATTTTTCAATACCTTTCGAATCATCATTCATGATTCATTATTGTTGTCTTTAAGGGGACATAAAAAGACATGAAGAGTGCCAAAGAATAAGAACACTGGCATTGTCAAGCCATTGAATGCAGAATACCAGGAAAAACCAATTTTGGGTATGTTCAAAGATCAGTTTGCATACATAAGACTACATTACGAGGGCAAGATGTACATTGTTTTCAAAGCCTTATTTCATCATTTTTGAAGGTTTCATTGCATATGATCAAAATGAAGGAAGTATGGACAAATATCAATAGGGTTCAGAATGTACAAAAGTCATGATTGGATGAAACAGAGGAATAAAGGTTGAAGGAGCTTATGAATTATGAGAAAATAACAATAAAGTGATAAGTGTTCAAGTTGAATGCAATGTGCAAGTAAAACATGAGAGTCAAAAAATAGAATACAAGAGACTAAAGGCTAATTTCAGAAAATTGATGTTGCAAAGCCATTTCATTGCATCATTACATGAGACAGTGGTAAAGTGAAGGCTTGAGCTTCCTTTCTAAAGTGTTCAAAATGCATAAGATAGGTGAAAAAAGTGGCAAAGTAATCTACAGGTGTACACCATGCTGGCTGGATGCCACTTTTCAAGACAGGTGAAATGAAATGCACCTAAAAGAAAAAAAGAGTTCCTATGTGTTTATGAAGCAAGAATGTATGCAGGTGACATGATCAAAATTATGCTGAATGTTGGCATTGCATGAAATAGAAAGCATTCGAAGTTCAAGAATTTCAAGTGTTCCTATATAATGGCAAGACGGTGGCCTACAGTAGAGGTGAATGTTCTTCCATGTAATGTGTTTCAAAAATGTAAATTTGCATATAGAGGAATGTACAACTTTATGAGATCATGTACAACAAGTAAGTGAAGCTACAATAGTAATTTGAAAAAAAGTCTTCTTGTTCTTTTGAAGAAATGCACTTATGCCATGATAAGTTCAATGTCAAATAGGCTAATGTTTCAAGGTGAAACAAATGTGACATAACCCATTTTGAAATAGAGAGAAGAAACCCACATAAGTCTGTGTGATAGAGTTTCAAATGGAAGAGAGAGAGAGATTTTTTCATAAAGGAAAAACAAAGAATTACATACATGGTCACAGCTTGAAGAGCAGTTTTCCTTTAAAATACAGAATACCCATTTTGGGGTTTCAACTTTAAATACAAAATACCATTAGAATACAGAGTTTCGAGCTCTAAGGCTCTTTTAAAATGGTGAAAATAACAAGTATTGGGTGCGGCCATGAAATTCTGAAAACCCATTTAGGGTTTTCCATTAAAATATCAAAACCAAAGCAACAGATGGAGTTCAAGCTTTTCCTTGTGAATATTCTTTAGAAAGAACACCATGGCCACGACCTACAATAAGAGAAATACATAGAAATTTTTGAATGTTCTTCCATAAAAAAATAATCTTCATTATTTTGTCAAACGCTTTTGAGTTTTATTGACCAGAAATGCTCAAACAAAATTTCCAATGGCAGAAAATAAAGATTGGCAAGGAAGCTTTGATACAGGAAGCAAAAAGAAATGCATAAATTTACATGGATAGCCGTGGCCTTAAGGCCAAGATTTATCTTCAAAATGGAGGAGGGAAGCCACAAAATGACTCAAAGATAACTTACCTTGCTTGCTGATGGAGATTTGACCCACAAAGAAGTCGATGGCCAAAGACCTCATACTTTTTCCTGCTCAAACCCTAGCTCCATGGTGGCGGCACCATTTTCCCAACAGAGAGCACTTTCCTCAAAAAACAACAAATGTAAAATGAGGCCAAAAACTTAGGGGAGCTTGAGTTTTGCGTTACCCTAATTCTCCTTTTACATTTCATCACATTAAATTAATTTTTCAAGGCCTTCACTAATATCCTTTGGTGTTTTGTCTTGCCTTAAGCATATTTCATATGCCCTAGGTCGACCTTAGGCATTAATTTTAAAACTCATGTTTCCACAATACCTTAGAGTATTTTGATCTATTTTTTTGCCTATGCCTTAAGGAAAAATAAAATACTCATATGATGCCATAGGTTTTATTTTTATTGATCTTATAGAAATCAATTAAAACTCAATAATAGGTATTCATCTTTATATCTTTTATGATTTTTTAAAAGAAAAATCAAATTGTAATAAGCACGAGATTGCTATTTTTTTGCAAAGATTTCTAAAATCTTAATTACAAAAAATAGGGCAAATGGAGAGGATAAAACTACAAATATTTTGTAAAGCAAAGGTTAAGCAATGTTTCTATAAATTGCTTTAATCTTTTGCTAATTTTAGTAGTGTTGTGAAAGCAGAGCTGTTGACTTTTTCCTTGGGAAAATTTGAGAAGTATGGAATAAAGATAAGGTGGTTTTTTTTCTTCTAAAGCAGATTGAGCCTATTTCTAGAAGCCTTTTGGATGGACATGCAAAAAGTTTGAGGTTTCCACTTTTATTATACAATATGATGCAGTTTTGGATGTTTTTTTCTGGGCTTTTCTATTGAGCTCGAATTAGGGTTTGGAGAGTTTTATTTAGGAGAAAAACTTAGGGTTTTTCTCAGTTCAGATCATTTTCTTCTTCCTCTCTTGTTCATGCAGAGAGTCTTGTAAGCAATTTTGTACTCAGATTTTAGGAAAAATACTCTTTCAGTTTTAATAAAGCAACAGAGTTCTTCTCATTTCTTGTCTCATTTCATGATAGCAATTTGATATCTTTGTGATTCAATTCGAATCTTTTTATGTCTTTCTATTGTGAATTTGTGTTCAGAATTGCATAGTTTCAGGTTGTGTGTTGTATTTAGCTATAGATCTTCATACAAATTATTGATGAAAGTATGTGCCAAATGAGATTGTGAGAGTTATTGTGACAAAGAGATTGTTGTGAGTGGTGTTGTCTGAATCTCATAAGTTTCTAGTTAATCATCCGTTAAATTTAAGTTATCTTTTCAGTTATCTTTCTACCCCTCTTCCCAAAAAATCATTTAGAGTAGAAAATATCATTTGGAGAACCAACTCACTCTGGAGATTCCTTCTTCACACTGATCACCCACATCTGAAGAAGGTTTCCATGTGTCAACAGATAGCTAAGTCTTCTGCAAGATTAGCATAGGGTGCATATCTAATTGATAATAGTTTTTGGCACGCTTGGTGGGACTCTGAAAGTTGATTTCAGAGAATTTTTCAAGTTTTTTGATTACTGTTTGGTGTATACAATAGTTTTATTCAACCTTTTGGAGGTATTTTACATATACCTGGTGACTCCATTTCTAATTTTTCATGTAGATTTAGTGTAGCTTGTGCATGAAAATAATTTAGACAAGATCAAGTTCTGTCCCGTCTAAGTATCTGTAGTTGTCCCCACCACGAAGGAGCATGTAGAGAAGCTAAGAGATTATTTGATACACCTAGGAGGTCAAAATCCACGCCTCCAGTTTTTAGTCCTATAGTTATGGTGCCAAGAAGTCTTGTTCCTGTAGCACAAGCACCACCAATGGCAAGACAACACACTTTTTCACCTTTTAACGGGGGAAGCCCGTTAAATATTGCACATTATGATGATATTCCAGTTGTAGCTTTCAGGAGTCTTCCATACTTTATAGGAGAAGATCAAACTACTTTCGTTGACCATATTCAAGATGTGGCCACATTGTGCTCAGTTCACAATATCACTTAGGAGAATGTAGCATTGAGGCTCTTGGCTACATCACTTAAGGGAAAATCTCTGCAATGGTTCAGAGGTCTCACGATGAACTCAATCGCGACATGGGATGCATTAGGCGATGGATTGTACTAGCATTTTGTTGATAAATCGGATCATTTGTCCCTGTTAGAACAGTTGAGCACAATCAAGAGAGTTCCACATGAGCACATGGCCGATTTCAACTACCGATTCCAAAGGACCTGGGATAGAATTCCTTTAATGGTAAAACCTTTACCAGATCATGCCTTTATATTTTTCTTAAAATCTTTGAATATAAATATTTTAGTAATGATCCAATCTATGGGTGGTAACACACTCCCTGATGCTTATGCCATTGCCATTAGAGCATAAAATTGTATTATTCAAGCTGGGGAAATTGCCCCTAGGCCTCCTATGCCTTTATTTCCTGAAATCCAACCGTCTACGCCTGCATCTTTACCACCCCTAGCTACTGTTCCCCCTATTCCAACAATAGGTTATCAAACCGTAGCTCAAGAAATCACTATCCTAGCCCAATCCCAGGAATTTCAAGAGATCAAAAATATACTAAAGACTTTTGGAAATGATCTAGTGAGCATTAAAAAAAAAGTTGGCTAAGAACGTAAGCCCTATCAAGCCCCCTATCAGCAAAATCAACCTAATAGGCCACCTTTTCAGACTGACTATCAAGGCCAAAGAAAGAACTTTAATCCTAAAACTTTCCAACCCTATAATCCAAACGCTGCTAGTTCATCAAAAGAAATTGTACCACAAAACAACATTTCCCAAGATTGCGAGTGGTGTTATCCATGCAATCAGCCCCATAACCAGTTAGCATGTGTGAACGACATGAGAAATCAGGCCTTAATGGTCCAGAACAACTATGTTGGTTCAGAGAGTGTTCCAAGTTAGAATCAAGAACAACAAGAGATTTTTGAAGTTGCTTTGACAAATTGGCAGAGTTCTGAGTTTTGTGGCATGAACGATCAGGATCAACAAAATTCTCCTGTTTCAGCGAATACCAGATTGAAAAAGAGGGCTATGGATTTGGGGCAGCAAGCTGGAAACATACAACAATCTACTAAGGACAAGTTTCTTATTTCTTCACCCCATGTTACTTCTGCAGTGCAACCTAAGGTACAAATTGTGCAAAGAGGCCAAGAAGTACCAGGGAAGGAGCAGTCTAACACACAATAACAACCCTTGCAAA
The DNA here is from genome assembly GCA_007115665.2 of Sequoiadendron giganteum. NCBI lineage: Eukaryota > Viridiplantae > Streptophyta > Pinopsida > Cupressales > Cupressaceae > Sequoiadendron > Sequoiadendron giganteum. Next base: position 789,740,431 of record CM021100.1, read on the forward strand.
AGGGAAGTGACACTGCTGTTGCTAGAGGACAACAAAAGGTAAGCCCTATTTCTTTCATATTTATTGAGCATCTTAAGAGGGCCACTGTCAGCATGTTAGTTTTGGATGCTTTGCATATTCCAGGTCAAAAGAGCTTGCTGCAGGATGCCTTGGATGAACTTTCTGTTTCTGACGATGCTAACCAAGTGAATGCTAAAGTTGTGCTTGCAAATGTTTTGGAAGTTAACAATGAGCAAAAAACTCAAGAGGTAAAGCCTCCTCCATTTTATTTGAGTTTGATTATTGGCGATAAAATTGTACATAACTGCATGATTGATTCTGGTGTGAGTAGCTCTGTAATGCCTAAGAGTCTGGCTGATAAGTTAGGATTGGTTTATGAACCTAATTCCCAGAAAGGTGTTGTCTAGTTGGATGGGTTTGTTGTTAAAACTATTGGTATGATCAAGAATTTAGCCCTTACTTTGCACGCATCCCCAAGTTTTGCAATTCCTTAGGATATACATGTTATTGACCTACCACCCCATTTTTCCATTTTCCTCTCAAGAGATTTTACAGCCAAACTGGGTGGTTTCTTGTCTTTTGATTGGTCTCATATGTTCTTTAGAACAAGATATGGTACAAAAGTAACCATAAAGTATGAACCTCTAGCCAAAGACCATATCGATCCATATGTTCTATGTCCTATAAACGCTAACATCTACGTTACCCCTAGACTGGAGGACCAAGTCATGACCTTAGACCACAACACCCCTATAGAAAATGTGAATCTAGATGAGTGGGCAACCGAAGATCATGAGTTTGATCCTTTCCAGCACACTGATGAGATAGGATTAGGGGCTTATATGATTCATGAACCTGATGTTGTTATCCCCAATCCGATTAAAGAGGAAGTGCGGCCTGCAAAGAAGGAAGATAAGCTTTGGAAGCTTTAATTTGATGGCTCGAGGAGCAATGTGAGTGCTAGTGGTGGAGCCATGCTGGTCTCACCAGATGGAAACAATTATTATTCAACTTTCAGGTTTGCATTCAACTGTACAAATTATACAGTCAAATATGAAACATTGGTGCATGACCTAGAATGGGCTCGAAAGAGAGGTATTAAATGTTTACAAGTTTATGGCGATTCAAAATTAATAGCGAATCAAGTAAGGAATATGAATGCTACGAAGAATGACTCACTTAAAAAGTATAAACATCGAATATGGGATTCAATATAAAATTTTGATGCTTTTAATATTCTTTCAGTTCCTAGAAATGAAAATAAACATGCAGATAGGCTCGTTGCCATAGGAGCCCAATTTGATATTCCGAATGAGATTCACAAGGTAGAGGCATGACAGTATGTGAAAATTATAGCCAGACCTTCTGTACTTGACAATAATTTGTGATGGTAGGTTTTTGACAGTGATGAGCAAATTGTGAGCTTCTTAATTGCTGAAGCTGGGTTTGTAGATGGAAACCAACAAAAGTGGTAGCAACAATATGATAGCCAAATTATGTAGTTAAATACAAACAAGCTGCCAAAAGGATTGGTGACCTCAGAGTCTGTTTTTAACTCAGATGATCAGGTACGAAAAGATAAGTGCATCATGACTGTCAAGGAAGGACACTATGAGGCAATCAAGATTTTCAAGGGTAAAATGCTCAAGTTGGGAAAGGTATGTACAAAGGAAGAGAAGAATGCTTTCATTTCATTATGTCAGGAGTTTAGTGATATTTTTGCTTGGGAATACAAAGACTTGAGGGGTTTTGATCCATAATTAGCCCAACATACTATGGAATTAGAGCCCGATGCAAAGCCAGTAAGGCAAAAAAAGAGGCCCCTTAATCCCAAGTTAGAGCACCTTATGAAGACTGAACTAAATAAGTTAGTTGAGAGTGGCATTATTTTTCCTATTAAGCATATGTCTTGGGTATCTAATTTAGTTCCAGTTAGAAAGAAAAGTGGGGAAATTAGATTGTGTGTTGATTTCTGGGATTTGAATAAAGCTTCCCTGAAAGACCATTATCCACTCCCTTCCATGGAACAAATTTTGCAAGTGGTTTATGGTTCTGACAAATTTTCTTTACTGGATGGGTACTCAGGTTATAATCAGATTCTGGTAAAGCAAGAAGACTAGTTCAAGATAACATTTACAACCAAATGGGGCACCATCAACTATAAAAATATTCCTTTCAGCTTATCCAACGTTGGAGCAATATTTCAGCGAGCGATGGACATGGCTTTCCATGGCCTCATGAATAAATTTTTTCTCGTATATTTAGCTGATATTATTGTTTTTTCTAGAAATGCTAATGAACATTTTGAGCATTTAAAACAGATTTTCCAAAGATATAGAGAATTTGGAGTATCTCTCAATCCAAGGAAATGTATATTTTTTGTGCATGAAGGTAAACTCCTTGGACATATTGTCTCAAAGCAAGGTATTTCTATAGACCCCGAGAAAGGTATAGACCCCGAGAAAGGTATTTCTATAGACTCCGAGAGAGTTTATGCTATTCTTGAGTTACCATTACCATCTCACATGAAAGGCTTACAAAGATTTCTTGGGAGGATTAATTTTGTAAGGAGGTTCATACCCAATATTGCAGCTTTGCTGCAACCTCTCACTGCTATGCTTAAAAAGAATATGCCTTTTGATTGGACTAGAGAAGGTAAGAAGATCTTTGAGTAGATAAAGGAAGCCCTTGCAGCTGCCCCTACCCTCATTAACCAAAATTATGACAGGGATTTCATTCTTTACACTTTTGGAGGGGTTGACACTATTTCAGCTATGTTGTGCCAGCAAAATGATGAAGGCTTGGAGCAACCCATGGCGTTCTTCAACCAGGTATTACACAATTATGAGGTGAATTATTATTTCATTGAGAAACATGTTTTTGCTGCTGTAAGAAGCCTCAAAACATTCAGGCACATGTTATCCAATAACAAAATTCAGTTACTAGTTTCTCATTCAACTGTTAAGGACTTCTTACTTAACCGAGATAGTAATGATAAACGTGCTGGCTGGATAACCAAGGTTATGGAGTTTGAAATTGACACTAAAATAAATAAGCTTGTCAAAGGAAAGGGTTTGTGTGAACAGATTGCAAAAATTACAGCGAGCAACAACTTAAAAGAAGTTGAAGGCGTTGATACAATACTAAATAATGATGATACAGTTGTTGTTCTAGTTCTTGATGCTACCTGGGTGCAACAAATGATACACTATTTGTAGACTGGTTAGTGTCCCGAAGGCTTGGACAGAGAAAAAAGAAGGTACTACAGATTACAAGCCATTCCTTATGCTATTATTGATGGTATCCTTTATAGGAGATATTTTCAAGGTGTTTTATTAAGATGTATTGAGCCTGGTCAAGTTGACAAGCAGTTAGGAGAGTTTCATGATGGGCCTTTAGGAGGCCACTTTGCGGCAAGAAAAATAGCTCCAAAGATCATGTAGGCTGGTTATTATTGGCCAGATCTGTTTAAAGATGCAATTGCTTGGATTCGAAGATGTGAGAAGTGTGATTTGTTTTCTAGAAACAGAGGCTTGCAACCCTACCTCTGCATCTCATTCAAGTGGAGAAACCATTTGCTAAGTGGGGTTTAGACTTCATTGGACCAATCAACCCGCCTTTAAGCGCGGGTCATAAGTGGATTCTTACAGCAATGGATTACTTCACTAAGTGGATCGAAGCTATTGATTTAAAAGAAGCAAATGCGACTTTTGTGCTTAATTTTTATCAAGACTTAGTGTTGAGATTTGGCACCCCAAATTCAATAATCTCTGACAATGGTTTAGCCTTTATTGGTTTGAAGATTTTTGACTAGTCAGTTAGGAATAATATTTTTCTGAACATGTCTTCTAACTACTACCTGCAAGGTAATGGGCAGGCAGATTCTACAAACAAGAACCTGATCTGGATAATCAAGAAAACTGTAGAGGACAATCAACAAACATGGCATGAAAATATTAACTTAGCCCTTTGGGTTGATAGGGTAGCTCCTAAAAGAGCCACTAGTTGTTCTCCCTATGTACTTGCCTATGGAAAGGAAGCTAAGTTAGCCGTTTCCATTGAGTTACCAACTTTGAGCTTTGTTAAAGAATAAGAATTTCTGAATGAACAACCTCTCGAGGTGAGATTTACACAATTAATGGAGCTCGAGGAGATTAGGAAAGAAGCATTGAGGCAGCTAGAAGTACATCAAGCTTAGATGAAGGTCTCTTTTGATAAAAGGGAAAAGCCATGAGATTTCATCATTGGTGATTTAGTTTTTAAATGGAATGAGTATAAAAGTAAACTTGGACGACATTTCAAATTCGATGCAATTTGGGACAGGCCTTATGTGATCATGGAGTGCAAGGAACACAATGATTTCCAACTTTCTAAGTTGACTGGAGAGGTGTTGTTTATCCCAGTTAATGGGATCCACCTCAAGCATTGCCTTTGAGATAAGTACTATCTTTGTAAATAGTAGAGTAGTTGCTGCAAATAAGTACTTAGCGCACATTTTATTTTCAGTTTTTGCTTTCCCTAAGCATTGCTGCGCATGTTTGGTTGGCCATCAGGGCCTGTTAGTTTGCTTTGAGTTTTGTTCATTTTTGTTTTGCTGCTGTTTGGAGTATTACGGTTTGAGTTTCCGAGTTTCATGAAGGGGAAAATTTAATTCTGCACCCAATGGAGTATTAAAGGCAATTGATCTAATGCTTAGAAGAAAAGCATTCAACGAAAATTGCCAAAATGTTACTGATTTTCACTACAACTCAATTGGAAGAGCTGATTAGTTGTTTCATTTTAAAGTGAAAGTTCAATTAATTTCTGCATGTGCTTAAATTTTTGTTTGCATTAGATTTATTAAGTTTCAGTTATGCAATTGTTTCAGTGAATATAATTTCAGAGTTTACTGAGTGCTTTGCAGCATAAATGAAGTACAAAAATAGAATACATAAATGATTAAGCATAATAATTGCTTTCATTTATTTTACAATGTTTATTCACATTATAGTATTTCATTTAGGAATGAATTGTACAAGATTGCATTTCGATACATTTCTTTTCAGAAAGGAAATAAAAAGAGAAGTTATGCCCCACACAAGCTGTGGGAGTAGCCAAACAATGGATCATGAGGAAAATTCTACACTACTGAAGATTTAAGAAAGAAAGACACATAAGAACGAACATAATAATCATTGCCTATTGCCTTCAGTTGATTCTAGAATGGTGCACCATCCCTCATCCTCGAGCTCCTGATTGACCTATAAGAGAAGTAAAAGGTTGTTAGAGCTCTGATTATGAACATTCCTATATGAATCACCAACAATAATGTAGAATGCTACTGATAATGCATTGAAACAACTGAAGTTGCAAGAATAAGAGTGGGATAAAATTCAAGAAGGAAACATCACATTAATATATTGTTTTTATCTAACATTGTTTGTTTCCTGTGTAGGTATAGGAAAAGATATGTAGCTAATTATTTCATGAAGATATAACAACATGTGGAGTAAAACGGGCTCCCACAAGGGTAGAGCTCAACATGCTGCCCCTCGACATACAAATGAGGGCTAAGTAAAGATATACAATCATCACATTCATATGAGCCAGTCAAGAGGGAGTGAAACACTTTTCAACTATCAAAACAATCAAGACCATTCTTCACTCATAACTGTCAAGTCTAAGAAGCAATGAAATGAAATCATGAGTGAACAAGGAGCTCAATTAAGCAAGTGTTTCATGTTCACAAATGAGTGATAGTGAACAAGCATATATATTTCACTATCAAAGTTCTGAGTACCTAAAACTTTAGGGTAAAAATTCACATCTTCTCATATTTTTCTATACCTTTCGCATCAACATTCATGATTCATTATTGCTGTCTTTAAGGGGACATAAAAAGGCATGAAGAGTGTGAAAGAATAAGAACATTGGCATTGTCAAGCCATTGAATGCAGAATACTAGGAAAAACCAATTCTGGGTATGTTCAAAGATTAGTTTGCATACATAAGACTACATTACGGGGTAAAGATGTACATTGTTTTCAAAGTTTTATTTCATCATTTTTGAAGGTTTCATTTCATATGATCAAAATGAAGGCAGTATGGGCAAATGTCAGTAGGCTTCAGAATGTACAAAAGTCATGATTGGATGAACAGAGGAATAAAGACTGAAGGAGCTTATGAATTATGAGCAAACAATAATAAAGCGATAAGTGTTCAAGTTGAATGCAATGTGGAAGTAAAATATGAGAGTTAAATAATAGAATACAAGAGACTAAAGGATAATTTCAGAAAATTGATGTTGCAAAGCCATTTCATTGCATCATTACATGAGACAGTGGTAAAGTGAAGGCTTGAGTTTCCTTTTTAAAGTGTTCAAAATGCATTAGATAGGTGACAAAAGTGGCAAAGTAATCTATAGGTGTACCATGCTAGTTGGATGCCACTTTTCAAGACAGGTGAAATGAAATGCACCTAAAAGAAAAAAGAGTTGCTATGTGTTTATGAAGCAAGAATGTATGCAAGTGACATGATAAAAAATATGTTGAATTTTGAAATTGCATGAAATAGAAAGCATTCAAATTTCAAGAATTTCAAGTGTTCCTGTATAATGGCAAGACGATGGCCTACAATAGAGGTGAATGTTCTTCCATGTAATGTGTTTCAGAAATATAAATTTGCATATAGAGGAATGTGCAACTTTCTGAGATCATGTACAACAAGTAAGTGAAGCTACAACAGTAATGTGAAATAAAATATTCTTGTTATTTCAAATCAATGTACTTATTCCATGATAAGTTCATTATCAAACAGGCTAAAGTTTCAAGGTGAAACAAATGTGACAAAACCCATTTTGAAATAGAGAGAAGAAACCCACATAAGTCCGTGTGATAGAGTTTCGAATGGGAAAGAGAGAGCTTTCTTCATAATGGAAAAACAAAGAATTGCATGCATGGTCACAACTTAAAGAGTAGTTTTCCTTTAAAATATAGAATACCCATTTTGGGGTTTCAACTTTAAATACAAAATACTATTAGAATATAGAGTTTCGAGCTCTAAGGCTCTTTTAAAATGGTGAAAATAACAAGTATTGGCCGCGGCCATGAAATTTTGAAAAACGATTTAGGGTTTGCCATTAAAATATCAAAACCAAAGCAACAGATGGAGTTCAAGCTTTTCCTTGTGAATATTCTTTAGAAATCACACCATGTCCGCGACCTACAATAAGAGAAATACATAAAATATTTTGAATGTTCTTCCATCAAAGAATAATATTCATTATTTAGTCAAACTCTTTTGAGTTTTATTGACCAGAAATGCTCAAAAAAAACTTCCAATGGCAGAAAATAAAGAATGGAAAGGAAGCTTTGACATGGGAAGCAAGAAGAAATGCATAATTACATGGATAGCCATGGTCTTAAGGCCAAGATTTGTCTTCAAAATGGAGGAGGGAAGTGACGAAATGGCTCAAAGATAAGTTACCTTGCTTGCTGATGGAGATTCAACCCATAGAGAAGTTGATGGCCAAAGACCTCACAGTTTTCCTGCTTAAACCCTAGCTCCATAGTGGCAGTGCCATTTTCCCAGCAGAGAGCACTTTCCTCAAAAATCAACAAGTGTAAAATGAGGCCGAAAACTTAGGAGAGCTCGAGTTTTGTGATTAGGGTTTTCATGTTACCCTAATTCGCCTTTTGCATTTCATCACATTGAATTAATTTTTCAAGGCCTTCACTAATATCCTTTGGTGTTTTGTCTTGCCTTAAGCATATTTCATATTCCCTAGGTCGACCTTAGGCAATAATTTTAAAACTCATGTTTCCACAATACCTTAGAGTATTTTGATCTATTTTATTGCCTATGCCTTAAGGAAAACTAAAATACTCATATGATGCCTTAGGTTTTATTTTTGTTGATCTTATAGAAATCAATTAGAACTCAATAATAGGTATTCATCTTTATATCTTTTATGATTTTTTAAAAGAAAAATCAAATTGTAATAAGCATGAGATTGTTATTTTTTTGCAAAGATTTCTAAAATCTTAATTACAAAAAATAGGGCAAATGGATAGGATAAAACTACAAATATTTTGTAAAGCAAAGGTTAAGCAATGTTTTTATAAATTTCTTTAATTTTTTGCTAATTTTAGTAGTGTTGTGAAAGCAGAGTTGTTGACTTTTTCCTTGGGCGAATTTGAGAAGTATGGGATAAAGATAAGGTGGGTTTTTTTTCTTTTAAAGAAGATTGAGCCTATTTTTAGAAGCCTTTTGGTTGGACATGCAAAAAGTGTGAGGTTCCTACTTTTATTATACAGTATGATGTAGTTTTGGATGCTTTTTTTTGGGATTTTCTATTGAGCTTGGATTAGGGTTTGGAGAGTTTTATTTAGGAGAAAAACTTGGGGTTTTTCTTAGTTCAGATCATTTGCTTCTTCCTCTCTTGTTCATGTAGAGTCTTGTAAGCAATTTTGTACTCATATTTTGAGAAAAATACTCTTTCCGTTTCAATAAAGCACCAAATTTCTTCTCATTTCTTGTCTCATTTCATAATAGCAATTTGATGTCTTTGTGATTCAATTCAAATTCTTTTATGTCTTATTGTTGTGAATTTGTGTTCAAAATTGCATAGTTTCAGGTTGTGTGTTGTATTTAGTTATAGATCTTCATAAAAATTACTGATGAAAGTATGTGCCAAATGAGATTGTGAGAGCTATTTTGATAGAGATATTTTTGTGAGTGGTGTTGTTTGAATCTCATAAGTTTCTTGGTTAATCATCCATTAAATTTAAGTTATCTTTCTATCCCTCTTCCCATAAAATCATTTAGAGTAGAAAATATCATTTGGAGAACCAAATCACTCTGGAGATTCCTTCTTCACACTGATCACCCACATCTGAAGAAGGTTTCCATGTGTCAATAGATAGCTAAGTCTTCTGCAAGCTTAACATAGGGTGAATATCTAATTGATAGTAGTCCCCTTTATCACTGCTTGCACAATTATTTACGAATCCCCTTCTAAGTGTATCTTGTGTGCTCATAAATTTCTCCCACATTTAATTGCTAATAAAGCTGGTAATGCTTCTGTTGAGTTTTTTGTTCCATCAGCCATATTTTTTGCCCCTAACGCAATCACCTCACCTTTCCAATCCTAAATTATGAAGCCAACCATTGATGGACCAGGGTTCACCTTAGAGGCCCCATCAAAATTAATTTTCCACCAGCCCTCTAAGGGTCTTTCCCAAGTGATCACCCTTGACACCTTTGCCATTGGATTCACCCAACCCAACCCCTTAACGGGCATATATAAGACACTTTTATAAGGATATAGGTGGATTAATTTATCATTCTCAATTGTACTCTTACCTAGTCAAAAGTGTTATCAATTTGATTTAAGTGTTCATTTATTAAAATCATATGATCAATGAAAATCACCCATAATATCTATTTTCCATGAATACAATTTTATAAGGTATATGGAAAGTATTTGATAACTAATTCAAATATTGAATAAAATAATCAATTAAAAATAGTGAAAAATTTATAGACGAAAGGTTGAATATATCAATTTTAAATAACTTTACTTAGTTTACTAGTGAATTAATAGCCTCTTAACGGTGGTTAATAAGGTGGATCAATTGAAATTTTATGGCAATATAATCTGATGAAATAATTAAAAAGTTATTTTTTAAAAAGTATTATTATTATCAAGGTCCGTAATCTTAATCCACGTGAATGTCAAAATATTTATATTAGGAAAATATTCTATAGTTAAATTAATTTGACCATGTTGAGATAACTATGACATCTTAGAAAACATGAATACCAATGGTTTGAGTCAAATAATAAGTTTATTAGTGATAAAACATTGTTGATAACACTATCTCCTCAATACATTCGTAAGAATTTAAATTCAATCATCAAATAAACTCATTTGAAGGAATGAGATGAAAATAACCTATAGTTAAGTAAACTTTGAGTTATCCCTCATTCATTATAATGTTATCCACTAGTGTTAAACTTTATAAGTTGTGTTGTGCAATGGTGGCATGATGTGTATGTGTTGAGTTGTGAATCTATGTTGTTTAAATTTTTTTGGGATGTTTGTGTTAGACCCACATTAAAATGTGGGCATGAGAGAACACAAATGAAATGTACATGTTAGCAATAGATAAGGAAAAATAAGAAGAATACAATTGATTATGGATGGTGCATAATCCCATGTGTCACACCATATGATGTGAAAGCTTCTTGAAAGGTGAACAACATCAACATGTTCTCGAATTATCTTCATGTAGTGATCACCCCTTAAAGTTCTCTATATAAAATGGTAGGGTTGCTCCTTCCAAGAAGGAAGCCCAAAATTTCAACATAATCAAATTGTGATTAATAAAAACAAGATGTAATTTACATATTATTAACTATTTTATATGATTATGAATAAATAGCATTAATCAAATTTCTTCTTTTCATAAAATTAATTACTACTAGCACTTGCACCATGAGGGGTGCAATGATTATGCCGATAGAGAATTTTATGTAAGTTAACATGCTAAGGAAGCGTATTTTTATTGTATATATAATGTTGTAACACAAATTTGAAATGTATACAATATTGTCTACTAAATTCAAAAATATTTTTATTACAAATTTCCTTATAGAAAATTGAAGGAAAGATGTCTAACAATTTCATTTTTTGAGGATTTTGTAGCTGATGATTTGTTGTTCTTGTATGAAATGAGCCTGGAAAAGTCTTTTTGGTTATTCATTTATTTCATTCCTAAAAAATGAAACAAGAAGCTAGTGGACTTATATCATTAATTCATGGCTCATCTTATGTAAAAGGTACTAAATATAGAAAATTGAAAGTCTATGTATAGCAAAGGAATTTTAGGTGAAAAAATATAATATTGGTAACATGGGAATATCATTCTATTTAATATTATACGAATATCAAACAACCACCTACACACAATGAAGTTGTGAATATATTAGTTTTGATTTTTTCTTTGTGAAGCATATACTATGAATATGGTAACAAAAAGAATAAATAGAAATTTTATGTAGAGAATATTGTATTTAAAAAATATGTACCTGGACTAATTATAATGAGAGTAGATGTAGTCGAGGCTCTTCCTTTTTTTTGATAATTGTGTGGATTATTTTTCATTCTTGAATATCGATCGAAGGATAATGGTGGTTCTATTTGAAGGCCCTTCATTGTTTTAACTCTAGATATAACTTTACAACTGAAGCCTTATCTTTCTATTTTACCTATAACGAGCATTGCTTTGTTGAGGGTTAGTCCTTGGGATTTATGTATGGTAATTTCCCATGCCATGGATAGTGTTATTTTTCTACAATTACCTAGAGATATGGGTGTTATAGGTATAATTCTTGGTTCATCCTGGTTCCAAGGTGGGCCATTGTAATTTTCAAATCACACAACCACATGCAAAGGTAAATCGAGTGGTTTAGAGCCAATTGTGTACACAGTATCTACCACCTTTCCAAAGGACCCATTCACAAGCCTGTTTGATTCCATAGGTTTTTAGTTAACATGGTGTGTTAGCCTGTACATAGTAGAAGTTCTTGGGGAAGTTGATCAACATCATTATCCATGTTTGATTTTATGTGTGTGCTTATTGCGACACTAAGTGCAATAGGAAGATTTAGTAGCTTCAACATTTTTTTGTTGTGTATCTTAAACTAAATAATTTGTAGAAAATATGTGCATTGACTGATCAAAACCTTTTTGTTCATCATGTGATAGTAATTTATTTATGTGGGTCATTATTAATTCCCAATCTTGTTTAGTTGGTTGTGCATTACACATGTTTTGTAATGTTTGACAAAAGTCAATTTGAGTTTGAGTGTAACCCTATTGACAAAAAAATGTTTGTAATGTAACAATTGTAGTGAATTTTTGCCATAGAAATTTGGAACCTATGTGTGATGCATATATAGGTTTTTCCATAACAAGTGGTATTTGTGTGAAGTCACCTAAACGAATAATAGATGTCCCACAAAAGCAAAAGTGTTGTTGGTGGGGGAAAGCTTCACACAATATACTATCTATTTTCAATAGTAACTTTAGTCTTGTGAAGCTCATCTCATCAACAAGGAGGCATTTTATGTGTCTGATGTTTTCTTGAAACACTATAAGTGACTTTCCCTTTAATGGTTACATTTATTTTATTGGAATCTTAAGAGTTGTATGTATGGTTAAAGCATGTATGTTGAATGATACAATTCCTATAGGAGAAACAACAAGGAGTGGGTTATATTATTTTTATGCTAAAGTCCAAAGTTCATGTGTAATACAATGAATTAGATAGAATTTTCTTGTACTTGTTGTTCCTTGTATTATCATGTGCAAGGGTTGCTTGAAGGAATTGTTATTGTAGTGTTTTCTAACAATGGCAAGTGTTAGTTCTTGCATGGGAGATAGTGGATATGTTGGATCTTTTAACTTAAATTTAGATTGGCCATCTTATTGGGAGAGCTTGTTTATGCTTATGAAATATTTCACAGTGGCATGTAAATGTGGAGGTATAGTATGGTCATCCCATTATTTGATATTATCGAAGTCATGTCTACCAAGCATTTCAAGGGTACTTATATTTCCACCACTATCAAGGATCATTTATGATAGAAAATCCCATTCATTTATTTATATTATATTTCCTACATCTATCTCATTATCAATGTCCTCTTCCTCATCATGACTAACCTCTATATCAATTAAGTGGTCAATGTGCCACACATTGTATGTATGTGTACTCATTTCCTTCCAATTTGCAATAATAGATCATCTTTAATGATATCTATATCTTTTGTATTGTTATGAAAATGCTTGTATAGAAGTAGTTCACTCCAACAAAATATTTCAAAATGTTTGAAATCCTCATTTAGAATAACAGAGAATTGAGGCAAGACATTAAAATTTTCCTTTGGTTTTCTATCTTTCCACTTACGCCCTTTATGTTTGGAAGAAAATGAGAATGATCGTGAAGATTCAATTAATGTTATTGTTTCCATCTCAATAGGGAATTTTGATGTAACATTATAGATAGGTCAAATAAAATTTATTTTCATTTGAGTTTGTTCTGATTCGATGGAATAATTTTCACCCAACATTTAATGTCATAAGCGAACAATTACAAACAACAAGTAACAATTTTTGTAGTATATGACATATATATTGTGCATCTATATCACAATTTGCAACAATCTTGGTCATGAATTTTCTATATGATGCAAGAGATTCATCTTTTGGTGCTTGTTTTCTATATATTCATGGTAGCATATCAATACAACTCTCAAATTTTCTTTTTTCCTTAGATGCATATTTTGCAATGTATTTAAGAACGAGATTTTTTTAAATGACAAGTTGAAAATCCATATTAGCTCTTCATATTGAAATAATTTTTGTATTGTGTATATTTAACCTATCATCAATACATGTAGGGGCAAACATTTTCTTTCCATATTCGTCACATGACAAGGAAGAGTTAAGACATTCATTCCAAGGAGCTTTGTAAAAATACTCTATATTTTGACCCTTTTTTGTGTAAGCACATTACTTTAGTGTATTTTGTGTGCCTTTGAACATGATTGATTAATTATTTATAGTCAACAAGTGTATTTCTAGAGAATATCTCATTTGTATTTAGCAAACAAAGATTGTCTTGCAAAGATTGATGTCGTGTGTTATTTTTGTTAGTTAGAAAATGAGGGTTCCATGTAGAAACATATTTTTCAAAGAATGCTTTTAATTTTTTGACATCTACATGGTTTCCCAGTCAAGGTTGTCCATTTTTGGTGCATTGTCAAGCCAAATGAATCTATGTACATGTGTAGATCCTCGATGTTTCCATTCATACCTATACTAGTAATCTGTTGCACAAAGGAATTTCTTTATCACTTCTTCACAAAATACTATGAATCGTTGATGCAAGTATAGGGACATGGTATGTGGATTATTAATAATGTTATATATATGGTCTTTTTTAGTTTTTTTATCAAGATGGTATGCCATTAGAGAATAGTCGATGTAAATATGGCCATTTAGTACCTACAACACGTAATGTGAAGAAGAGAGTGGGTGTTCCTATTTGGTTGGTCATATTTGAAAGCTCACCATGACACTTGTTCCAATATGAGTAGGTCCCTCTTAGGGAAGATACAAAGTGCATAAGTTGTTCAACCAATTGAGTGTTTGGAAATTTTTGTATATGGACATGAAGGCTATCAATGGTGGTTGGTATACAATCCTCTACATTTTTTTGAAAAACACAAAGGAAAGGTCTTGGCTTCGATGGTGCATCATAAGGTTCAATAAAAAATATTGAAATCTTGGTTGGCTTCCAAATATATTATCATGAAACCTCATTAAGTGCAACAAAAATTTGTGCATCTCAACTTTTCTATCTCAAGGTTACAATTGTAGTGCAATGCCATTTGGAAAGAGTGTAGGGAAAGCCATGTCTAAAAGTCCCTCAGTATTGTATTCATTTATTGGAGCAAATTCAAGTTGTGGCTATGTTCATCTCTAAATTACATTGTTTATTTTATGATTTCATCTCATGATGTTTGTTGGTAATTTAGGCATAAATGATGATGAGTAAGTTATTTCACTTTCAGGTTGATCCTCAACAATCATAGATTCAATATTTTGTGCCTCCATATGTTCACTTTAAATATTAATGGTATAAAGAATATTTAAAATGTCCATACTTGTATTGGGGAGTTGTGCTAGGGTGCCAACATCTAATTCAACATATTTTTAGTGTGGGTTATATTTGATTTTGTGTTGTAATACAACCCACAAATGACTTCTACTTATATAGCAATCGTAATGGTTACCTTGTGTATGGAATATTTGAACCACTAAGGAATACAAGTTTATAATTCTATGTGGAAGATATTTTGATATTGATTTGATATCTTGTGGGGAACTAATTGTGTGACTAGTGTATTTATATTTCCCTCCATGAGTGTGGGTTGTACTATTGGACTTACTCGTGCTATGAGAATCTCCTCTACTTGTGTTACTTTTTTTTAACTCATTTGGTTGTTTCCCTGGGTCCATATTGTTAGATGTTGAGAATCAATGTCTACATTTCTCATGAAAGCATCTAGTACAAATTGGACCATTGATTGTTGAATTGATATGTATTCTAGGGTAGCATTCACTGTATATTGTGCATGTTTGCAAGTTTGATAGTGCATCTATTTATTGTAGTTTGGTTGTTATTGATGTCAAAAGGGAGTTTTTGTTGTCAAAAGAGAGCTACAGTCTAGTTGTTTGATTGCCAGGGTCTTTGAGAAATGCTTCACATTTATCCATTGGTGATGCTTTGCTCCTATAGTTTGGAAGATATCTTCATGATGTGTCAGGGAATGTGCGATCCAAGTTTTAGTTTATTTGGGTTCTAGGAAGATATTTTTGTGAGTGACAATTTGAGGATTGTGTTGATCCACATTTGTAGATATGGTCACGAGGTTCAAAAGATAAGTTTAGCATGTTGTGAATATGGTATATCAAAAGTTTCTTATCATTTTTCCTTCCATAGAGAAAGTTGAAGATGACAGAGTATAGGACTTATTTTTCCAGTGAATAGTTTCATTGTTTGTTGGCTTGCACCAACTTGTTGTTGCATGAAATTGTGAAAGGGATTTATGAGAATGTTCCTAAATATCATGTGATGTGTGTTGTTTCTCCATAAGGTATTTTATAGCTTCTCCAAAATTGGGTGTGGTATGAAATGGACGTTCTATTGGGTTATGCCTTTTCCTAGCCAACTAAGATATGTTGAGAGTTTGCACCACAAGCTCAAGTGTGTGGAATTCAAGGATTATTTGAAGGTCTTGTATGGGTCATGATGAATAATCTAGAAGAAGCACAAGTAATTCTTTATCATTTATTTGTACCACCAATTTTGTGAAGGTCGACATACTTCATGTTTTATGTTTTCTTGCTTAAGGCCGACCTATTTTGGATTTGTGAAGCATGCAAATGATGTTCATTGAAGATCAAAGTTGTGAAGAGTGTTTAAGACTAGGATAAGTGTGTGTTGGAATCCACAAGTCATGTTCCTCTTCCTAGTTTTGTGTGTAGTCTTTAGGGTCTTTCCCTCTATACGTTTCATGTTGATTGTCTTATCTTTGGTTGAATTGAAAATGTAAAAATTTATGTTATAAGCTGATATGTGAATTGTAATAACTATAATATAATGTATAAATTGTAAACCTAATTGATTTAGGTCAACGAATGTGTGCAACATGATGAAAATTTCATAAGTGACTGAAAGATAAAGATCAAAAGTGTAATTTCCTATCTGATTTCATCTTGAACATTATTTTGTGAAAAAGGGATGTGAAGAAGGTGCTTAATTGTTTGCAAGAGGTAGTGAGCCAAAGGAAAAACTTATTGAAGGCTAAAAGCAGTAAGCCAGTAAGCTGTAGAGAAAAAATTGAAGACATTTGTAGAAGTGACAAAGAAAAATTACAATCATCAAAGAGAGAAGGGAAACAAAAAAATTGCAATAATAAAAAAGATTGAGCCTAATTGTCAGTTTCAGACAATGGAAGGATTGGCATTGTATTGAATCATTCTTCAATTTTTTCTCAGTTCAGTGAGTTGTATCTTCCTTGGGTTGTAGCCCTAAAATAAAGTTTGTAGGGAGTTGTAGCTTCCTTGGGAATGACCCTAAAACCTCTTTTTAGGGAGTAGTAGCTTCTTGTGCTTTTATCCCTTAAACAAAGTTGTAACTATTATTCATTTGTGAGGTTGGATTAGGATGGTAGCTCCTAGAAACATTTCTCATCATGGTTTTTCACCTCTAGGGTTTTCCATGTACATCTGGTGTTGTGTTGTGTTGTTCATTTTTTCTATCTTTCATATTATTACTTATGCACTAGAGTTTGAAGTTTCTTTGGTTTTGGAAGTTTTGAAATTTGATAGAATATTGATTTGCCTCCCTCTCAGTATTCTAGTGTTATTTCAACAATTCTTATTAGAGATTGGTTCCTTAGTAGAATTCTAAAAACTCGAGGAAGATCCTAGATGACGCAAGAAGGGTCTCACAAGGTGCCTAGGTTTGATGGAACAAATTTTTCTTTCTAGCGATTTAGGATGGAATCCTATCTGTCCTATTTAGGGTTTGGTGTTTGGAATCGGTCAAGGATGGTTATGCATTTCTTTCTATTCCCCCAAATGATTTGATAAAGATTATGGCCTATGAGAAAATTGGAAAAGTTGAGAATGATATATTGAGTGGGCTAGCAGATTCTGATCTTATAAAAGTAATGCACTACAAAACATCAAAGGAGGTTTGGGAAAAGCTTAGTGATATCTATTAAGGAGACATCAAAGTAAAAAAATGCAAGTTGTAGATATAGAGAGGAAATTTTGAGAACCTAAAAAATGTCAGAGGATGAAAATATTATAGGATATTTGCTCTAGGTTGATGAGGTGGTCAACACAATCAGAGGACTTGGTGAAGAACTTGAAGAATTATTAGTGGTCAAAAAGGTATTGAGATATCTTCCTAAAGACTATAGTCTTGAGGTATCTTTTATTGAGGAAGCTAGAGATTTAGATACATTGTCATTGGATAAATTGTATGGTTCCCTCACTACATTTGAAATGAGAGATTTTGACAAAGAAGATCCAAAGAAAGAAGCAACTTTCAAAGCCAGTAAGAAGGAAATGTATGAATCATCTAATCCAGATAGTGACACTGATGAAGAAGCAAATTTTTTAAGAAATTTGAAGAGGGGTACTGACAACTACAAAGGTAAGCTACCTTTCTAATGTATTAAGTGTGGAGAGGTTGGTCATTTTTCTTCTAAATTTCCCTTGAAATATTTTTAAAAGAGGAAAAAACAGACTAGAAGAAATAATTTCAAGAAGAGTCTCTACTCCATGGAAGGTTCCTACTCTTGAAAGGATGATAGTTCTAGTGGTTTGGGTAATGAGGATGAAGTCATGTTTTTGGATGCTAAGAAGACTAAAGATAAAACTAAGGATTCAAGTGTTGTGTGTACTGATTTTCATGCAAAAGATGAGGCAAAATCATGGGGTAATTGATAGTGGTTGTTCCAACCACATGACAAGGGATAGGAGCAAGTTTATCAAGCTTGTGAAGTGGAATGGAGGCATAGTAAATCTTGGAGATGATACTTCAGTACAAATCTATGGAAGAGGAATAATAATTATTGTTGTTCTTTATGTTAAAGGTCTTAGGAATGATATTCTTAGTGTGATTCAGATGTGCAGCAATATATATAGTCTCATATTCAATGAAAGAGGATGTGAAATTAGACAGGAAATTTTGGAAAATTGGTTACAGAAGGATCTAGGACAAGTGGTGACATATAGAGTCTAAGGGATGTAAATGGGAGAACTTGTCTTCTTGGACAAGCAAATAAATGTTGTATTTGGCATAGGAGAATGGGAGACATTAACTTTGACAATCTTGTGAAGGTCAGCTCATTACATGCGGTAAGAGATATGCCAAAGATAGTCAAGCTTGCAAGTACTATGTGCAAGGAATGCCAATTTAGAAAACAAACAAGGATGAGTTTAAGTATAAAGAGTATTCTTCCTCTAGACCATTGGAACTGGTACATACTGATTTGTGTGGACCTACTAGAACAAAAAAATTCAAAGGAGAAAGGTATTTCATGCTTTTTATTGATGATTTCTCTAGGATGACATGGGTTACATTCTTGAAAGATAAATCTAATGCTTTTGATAGATTTGAGATTTTAAAATTAATGTTTGAGAATGAAATGAATGCTAAAATAAATTTTTTAAGGTTTAATAAAGGAGGTGAGTTCACTTCAAATGAGCTCAATGATTTTTGTGAAAACATGGAATAAAAAGGCATCTATCTACTGCTAGAACTCCTCAATAGAATGGGGTAGTGGAAAGGAAAAATAAGACTATTCAAGAGATGTCAAGGAGCATGTTGAGGAATCAAATTCGCCTGATGTTTATTAGAGAGAAGTAGTTCATACCATGGTCTATATTCTTATTAGAGGATTTTTAAGGTTGAACAACACTAAGATCCCATATGAGTTATGGTATGGAAGACCTACATCTGTCAGGTATTTTAGAGTCTTTGGAAGCAAATATTACATTGAAAGAGATGAAGATACATTGGGGAAGTTTGATTCAAGAGATGACGAAGGTATCTTTATAGGATATTCATCTCAAAGTAAAGCATACAAGCGCTACAACAAAAGATTGGGAAGAATAGTTGAGAGTACACATGTCAAGGTTAATGAAGATATACATTAGAATATGTATGAAATTGAGGACTATGGATTTGATGCACCTCCTTTCTTAGAAAAAGAGGAAGAAGAAGTTGAAGAGAATGAAGAAAGATGATTAGATTATTGGAGATAAGAATGAATGAGTGCTGACTAGAAGAAGGCTTGCAAATACAAGTGAACAAGTAAAATTTTGTTTTTTTTATCAAAGATAGAACCAAAAATATTTTCTGATGCTAGTAAATATGAAGGATGGATACAAGCAATGGAAGAAGAATTGAATCAAATTGATAAGAATCAAACTTGGGAATTGGTTCAAAGGCCCGTAGACAAAAATGTGATAGGAACAAAGAGGGTATTCAGGAATAAGTTGAATGAAAAAGGAGTAGTTAAAAAATCAAGGCTAGTCTACAAAGGCTATTCACAGGTAGAAGGAATTGATTTTGAGACTTTTTCTTCAGTAGCAGGAATGGAAGAAATCATAATGTTTCTTGATTTTTTGGCCCAGTACGACTTCAAGGTATATTAGATTCATGTCGAATCAGCCTTCTTGGATGGAGATTTGGAAGAAGAAGTATACATAGAACAAAATGATGGAGTCTGATTATTAGAAAAACCAAACATGGTGTATAGACTCCGAAAGGCACTGTATGGTCTCAAGAAAACTGCTAGGTCTTGGTATGCAAGGTTGGACAAGTACTTTCTTTAGAATGGTTTCAATAAAGGTACCATAGATAGTAATCTTTACGTCAAGATTGAGGATGAAATAATTTTGATAGTTATTGTATATATTGATAATATAATCTTTGGTGGAAATGATGAGATGTGTAAGAGTTTTGTTGAAGAAATGTAGAAGATATTTTAAATTTCTATGATTCGTGAGTTATCCTTCTTTCTTGGTCTTCAAATTTCTCAACTAGATGATGGTATCTTTATTTATCAAGTAAAAAATGTCAAGGATATATTGAAGAAGTTTGGTATGGAGGATTGCAAACCTGCAAGTACTCCTATGGTAACTGGTTGTCATTTGATCAAATATGATGAGTCTCCCTTGGCTAATCAAGCTCTATATAGATCTATGATTGGAAGTTATTTGTACTTAAATGCTTCAAGAACTAATATTATGCATGCAGTATGTTTGGTTGCAATATTTCAAGCTAATCCTAAAGATACTCATGTGAAGGCAGTTAAGAGAATCTTTAGATATTTGAAGACCACTCTAGATTATGGATTATAGTATCCAAACGGTAATGAATTTGATATGAGTGCATACACTGATGTTGATTGGGCTGGTTGTGTTGATGATATAAGGAGTATCAATGGTGGTGATTTATTTTTAGGAAGCAGATTGGTTTCATGCCATAGGAAGAAGATATTTAGTATCTTTGTCAATATAAAAAATAGAGCATATTGTTGTAACATCTTGTTGTACTCAAGTGTTATGGATGAGGAAAACATTGAAGGATATCAAGATACAATATGATGATCCTATTCTTATTTTGTGTGATAAAATAAGTGCTATCAATATTTCCAAGAATCCAGCGATGCATTCTATAACCAAGAACCTATCAATCCAATATCAATTTCTGAGAGAGAAAGTTGTAGACAAAGAATTTAAGTTAGAGTATTTATCCACAAAGTATCGCGTTGTAAAAATTTTCACAAAGGCACTTGCAAAGGATACATTTGAATATCTCAAGCAAAAGTTAGGGGTAATTTCCCCTCCTTTTTCTTGCTAGATGCATAGTTGGTACATATGTTTAGGGGGAGTAATTGAATCCATATCCTTATTCCTAGACTAATGGTGGCTACCTCCCAGGAGGAACGGGTATTGGTTGTTGCTAACAGGGGGAGCCTGTAAGTTGTTTCAAGAAGGAGAGAATGTACATCAAAGGGAGAGAGTTTGATGAGGAGAAATTGTTCTTGAAAGGGAGAGAGAAAGTTCAATTTACCTTGTCTTTGATGTAAGAGGTGGAGAGATATTGTGCATTAAAGAGGTGCGATGATGTTTTTTACATTAATGAAAAAGGGGAGATTGTTGCAGGTTGGTTGTCATTAATGTAGAAAGAGAGTTTATGTTGTCAAAAGAGGGTTATAGTCTGGTTGTTTGGTTGCCAGAGTCTTTGAGAAATGATCTGCATTTATCCACTGGTGATTCTTTGCTCATGTTGTTTTGAAGATAGCTTCATGATGCATCAGGGAATGTGTGATCCAAGTTTCAATTCATTTGGGTTATAGGAAGATATTTTTGTGAGTGATAGTTTGAAGACTGTGTTGATCCTACATTGGTGTTTTCAAAGGTGAAAAGTTTGGCTTTGCATTCCTCCATGTTTGCATAGATGGTCATGTGGTTCAAAAGATAAGTTTAGCATGTTGTGAAGATGGTATATCCAAAGTTTCTTGTCATTTGTCCTTCCAGATAGAAAGTTCAAGATGACAGAGTATAGGACTATGTTGTCTGGTGAATAGTTTCATTATCTGTTGGTTTGCGCCAATTTTTTGCTGCATGAAGTTGTGAAAGGGATGTATGAGAATGTTCCTAAATAGCATGTGATGTTTTTTGTTGCTCTGAAAGGTGGTTTCTTGCTTCTCTAGAATTGGTTGTTGTCTAGAATGGATGTTTTGCTGGGTTATGATTTTGCCTAGCCAACTAAGGTATGTTGAGAGTGTGCCCCACAAGCTAAAGTGTGTGTGGAGTTCAAGGATTGTTTGAAGGTGTTGTATGG
The DNA here is from genome assembly GCA_007115665.2 of Sequoiadendron giganteum. Classification (NCBI taxonomy): domain Eukaryota; kingdom Viridiplantae; phylum Streptophyta; class Pinopsida; order Cupressales; family Cupressaceae; genus Sequoiadendron; species Sequoiadendron giganteum. Next base: position 789,762,417 of record CM021100.1, read on the forward strand.
GTCATGATGACTCATCTTGAATAAGAACAAGTAATTCTTTATCATTCATGTGTACTGCTATTGTTGTGAAGGCTGACATACTTCATGTTTTATATTTTCTTGCTTAAGGATGACCTATTTTAGATTTGTGAAGCGTGCAAATTATGTTCATTGAAGACCAAAGCTATAAGAGTGTTTAGTAATAGGTTAATCATGTGTTGGAATCTACAAGACGTGTTCCTCTTCTTGGTGTTGTGTGTAGTATTTTGGGTCTTTCCCTCTACATGTTTCATGTTGATTGTTTTATCTTTGGCCGACTTGAAAATGCAATATTTTCTATTGTAGGCCGACATGTGAATTGTAATCAATGTAATATGAAGTATAAATTATAAACCTATTTGATCTAGGTCAAAGAATGTGTGTGACCTAGATGCAATGAGTGCTAAGTGGACCATTCATTATCATGAGAGATTGGTTCTTGTGAACCACTACTCATGAATCATGGGTCAATGAGTTTGACTCGAAAACTACACAGTTGAATCCTGATAGCAATATCATGAATTGAGACTAATTTTGTTTGAGATAGTGGAATGAATGTCATTATGTAATCATTCCTAAGTTTTTTCTCAGTTCAGGGAGTTTTAGCTTCCTTGGGTTGTAGCCCTAAAAAAAAAAGTTTGTAGGGAGTTGAAGCTTCCTTGGAAGTGATCCTAAAACTTCTTTTCTTCAAGGAGTAGTAGCTTCCTTAGGTTGTAGCCCTTAAACAAAGTTCTAACTATTATTCATTTGTGAGGCTATATTAGGACAATAGCTCCTAGTAGTATTTCTCACCATGATTTTTTCCCTCTAGGGTTTTCCATATACATCTAGTGTTGTGTTGTGTTGTGCATTGTTTCTATCTTTTATGTTCTTGATTATGTAGTAGAGTTTGAAGTTTCTTTTGTTCCAAAAGTTTTAAGATCTGATAGAATATTGATTCACCCCCCTCTTAATATTCTGGTTTATGTTCAACACTATTCTATTGTGAAATATTTTAGAAGCTATTATGAAGTTATTGTTGAATTTTGGTAAGGTTGTGGATTGATCATGAATATTTTGCATTATTTATTGTGAACTCATTGATGCACACTAGTAATAAGGGTCTTTAGGTTGGGATGTTGAAGCTTCATGTGTCATAATTTTGTGATGGGTTGAAGGAATAATGGATGGTTGATTTATTTTATGAGATTGAAAATTATGAATTTTAATTTTAGAGGATATAGTTTGAGAATTTGTAGGGGTGGAGCTCGTCATCTGTAAAGTAATAATTTTCATTATCGATGCTACCAAAAAAATATAAAATTAAACAAGATTAATAGAAATGGAAAAATACAAGTTTCAATCATATGCAATGAGTCTTACAACCATCCTAATTTGATAATTATTTTAGATACGATTATTAGCTAGTATAAAGAAATAACTTGTTGAAAGATAGTAGGAACATAATTTTCACAAAAAAATAAAATAATTTGAAATATGTCTAAATGTGACATTGAATTGACATATATTTAAACACAAACATATAATAAATTATATATGTAAAATCTATTTGTAATTTTTTTTATTCTTATCAAAGTTTGTAATAATAATTAAATATATTTACTAATTTTTAGGTAAAATGAGCAATAAAGCTGGAAACAAGGTTTATGTCAAACCTTAAACCTATCTAGTTTATGATAGTACCTACTTAGTGTTGCAAGATGGTGTGTCCCTTGGTCTCCTTTGTGCAGTGCAGTGCTTGGGTTCATGACATGGATTAACCACCTCCTATGGATCTTGTATAAATCCAGTGGTTGTATTGGACATTAATAGGTCAATCTTTTGGTGCAACAACAACCACCAATATAAAAATTGGTATCAGAGCTGAGGTCACAGGTTCAAACCCCTTTCTTGCACTAGGGGGATTGTTGCAAGATGGTGTGTCCCTTGATCTCCTCTATATAGCATGATGCTTGAGTTCGGGACATGGCTTAACCACCTCTTGTGGATCTTTTATAAATTTGGCGGTTGTATCGGGCATTAACAGGTCAATATTTTATTGTAACGATAACCACCAATGTAACAATTAGCTTTCCCTCACCCTTGAATGGATGTGTATGTGATTAATATTATTATATTTATAATAAGAAATAAACCTCAATAATTTCCATGGGCTAATTTTCATTTTCAATCGAATATCTTTGCATGCAGGTGAATTTTCCTACAAAATGAAATGAAATGCAAGCAAGGAAAAACAAAAACAACACCTCAAGATTGGCCTAGTTGAAATTGAACAAAGTGAAAGAGAAAAGAGTGATATACCTTGTTCAAGTTGATGAGTTGGTTGGCCTTTGTTGATCGTTTGATATGTGTGCTCCTAGATTGATTTTGGCAGCATAACGATTTGATTTTGCTTGATTTGGATGCAAGGATGACTATGGTGATTGAAGGCTTGAGAGATTGAGATTGAAAATGTATGAGAATGGTTGAGAATGAATGTGTTAGAGTGAATGAATGCAAAAATGACTAAGTGTTAGTCATTTAGCAAGGAATATTGATTCTTGGAAGAGGATCAAGGGTTAGGATCAAAGAGTTGACCAAAGGAATTAAAAATTCCTTTTTAATGTGCATGGGAATGATAAAAATAATTAAATATTCCTTGGGAAGGATAAAAGCAATTTAATATTCCTTGGGGGATGAGAGAGGAATTAAAAATTCTTTAAAATAACCTTGGGAAGAAAAAAAGGAATTAAAAATTCCTTGGGGGATGGGAAGAGTTGACCAAGGTGTAGGTTAGGATAGCTAATCAATGATTAGGTTGTGTAAGTGAGGGATTAGCGGAAGGTTAGGCGGCTAAGAGAGATTAAGGGCCCAATTTCATATTATGGAGGATGTGACACCTCCTAATCATGGATTAGGAATGTGCACATCATTAATAAAGGATTCAACAAGGTGGATTAAGACTAGGAATGGATTATGGTGGATGAGACATGAGGGTATTAAATAAATAGATTATTTATTTAATTCTTTGGAAGAAATAAATAAAGGGTAAGGTATTTAATTATTTAACTAAATACCTTAGGGATTTAGAGGAATTTAAGGATATTAATTAAATAATAGTAGCATTATTTAACTAATGTGGATAAAAGGATACTTAGATGAAAAGGGATAAATTTGTCCAAATATAAGTGGTCAAATTTAGGTGTCTACATTTTGTCCCTCTTTGAGATGGTGTTACGAAGTAGAATCATTTCAAAGAAGATTAAAAGATAGCACTGGGAAGAAGATGGCTAGATTGGGGAAGATGCCCCAGTCATTCAAAGGAGTGACTAGTAGGAAAGATGATGGGAGTGAAGATGAAGATTAGGGATTGAGGATGCCCCCTCAAGGGGACATGCGGGTTCAAGAGAACACGAGTGTTATCTCTAAATGAATGAGATGAGGCAAGGGTAGATGAGGAAGATGATAGGAGATGATAGATAAAAGAGAGAACAAGATAAATGAGGAGATAACATAAGGCATAAATGGATTCAAGGACAAATATGATGTTGCCCCAGTCAAGCTACAAGCCAGTATGGATTGATGATGTATGGAGTGTTATTGATGAGGGAACAACATATCCCAAAACAATGCAAGGCTAGGGAAGGACACATCTTGATGGTGATGATGAGAGTGGTGTTGATGAGGGAAGGATCCATCCCAAAACAACACAAAAGGATAAGGAAGGATACATTCTGGTGATGACGATGCGAGTGTTGTTGATGAGGGAAGGATACATCCCAAAAAAACACAAAAGGATAGGGAAGGATACATCCCAATGATGAGGATGATGATGTTGATTGAATCAAGGATTTTAGCGAGGTTGGGAACAAGACCAAGGATGCGATTAGATGATTTGTGCTAGATTGAATGGATTAGGATTGGATTGAGATATGATATTGTTGAAATGAATGAGGATAGTGGAAGAAAAGATCCTTAGAATAACAAATCTATATTATCCTAAGAAGATTGAAGAGATGATGATATGGTGAGGAGGATGGATAAAAAGATGCTTAAAATAAAAAATCTATATTATCATAAGCAGATTGAAAAGATGATGATATGATGAGGATGAAGATAGTTGAGTGATAAAAAAGATAAGATAGATAGATGAGGGAGAGTGATGAAGGATGAATGGATTAGAAAGATTTAGGAGGAATGGATGGGGGAGGGTTTGGATAGATGAGAGGACGGGAGATGGTGAGATAATGGATAGTAACCAAATCAAGCAAGTTAATTGTTATGCATTATGATACCATGTAATAAGCATTATATTTGATATAGCATGAGATACTATGCACCAGGGTATGAGGAACCAAGGTGACATCGTATCACATGCATAAGACTGACACAACAAACAAAAGGTTAGTCCAACATCCCAAAGTCACAGGGGCTTTGGTTGGGCCTGATGTTGGGATAACCAAAAACACAAAGGATGCCTCAACATAACACAAGACCACAAGGATCTTGGTGGGTACTACGCGAGACAACTAGAAAGATAGAAATAGATAAAAAGATCAAGATACACCCCTATGTTTACCAGTCAAAGTGTACCATGATATGATGGATCATGGAGACCTCGACAAGGTATAATAGGAAGCTCAAATGATAAAAAAAATGTCAAAAGCATCAAAATATCACAATAAATTTCAAATTTCTTGTGCCATAGGATCGAAAGGGTGGATGGGATTGATGTAGTCTATTAGGAAGGATGCATCCTATTAAGACCAAATATGGAAACTAAACTAGAGGATTGACATGATGCCAAACATTTGAACCAATTGAACCTCATGATACTAATGACCTTGGTTTGTAACACCAACTAGGATAGGGACGTACTTGACAACATGCTAAGATGACAAGAAAAAAGATGACAAGATGGACACACCCTAAAGAACTAGGGGCTCAGGGGTTGATCAAAGATCAAACTTGCCTACGTGAAAGTGAAGATCCCTCGTAGTTCGATAAAGGACTGACAACTGACCATGGATAAAAGAGGAAAGATGATAATGGAGACAATGATGGAGGATAGAAACATTCTAGGACCAAAGCCTTGGGGGCTCATCGATAATGGCCTTTCCTATGTGAAAGGGTAGGGACAACGTAGTTTGACTAAAGAAAAAAAGACAGACAATGGACAAGGGATGATGAGATGACGATGATAAGAAAATACAATGATGTGATTGATATGATGATACAAGATAGACCCAGTGGATAGGATGATGGATATGCATAAGATGTAGATTAGGTGAAGCTTAGGGATGTGATAGTTATCCAAATCATTGAAAGATGAATTGGGAGGATGATACTATTATCAATAAAATATGCACCCTATCCTAAGATTGTAGAAAAATTAACTATCTATTGACACATGAAAACTCTCTTCAGATGTGGGTGATCTGATTGAAGAAGGAATCTCCAGAGTGAGTTGGTTCTAAGAATGATAATTCCTATTCTAAATGATCTTTGAGGTAAAGAGTTAGAAGGATAAAATGGATTTAAAACTTAAGACTAAAATTCTATCACCTAAAATTATTGACCAACATTAAGGAGATTCTGATAATAAATCACTCTCACCAACTCTTTAAAACTTGATTCTCACAATCTCACAACACATGAGATAATCCAAAAGTGATTTGTGCAAAGGTTTAAAATAAACACAAGGCACAACCTGAATTAGCATGCAAATCTTGCAAACACTTAACAACAGTAAGACAAGAAAAGGATTCAACATATTTGAATCACAAGACACATCAAATTACTACTGCAAAGCATAAACAAGAAGTGAGAAAGGAAACTCTGTTGTTTTATTGAACGAAGGAGTGAAAAATCTCAAAATTTGAGTGCAAAAAGCTACTTACAAAACTCTCTACCTGAACAAGAGAGGAAGAAACCCTAATCCAAGCTCAAGAAGAAAGCCCAAAAAAAGAATCCAGAACTGCTCCATAATGTGTAACAAAAGCGGAAAACTCACACTTTTTGCATGTCTATCCCAAAAAGCACCTAAAAATAGGTTCATTCTGCTTTAAAAGCAAAAGTAACACCTTATCTTCATCCCATGCAACTCAATTTTGCCCAAGGAAAATTCAGCCATCTCAACTTTCACAAAATTGCTAAAAATAGCAAAAGAATAAAACAATTTATAAATCATTCTTTTATCTTTTGCTTTACAAGATATCTGCAGCTTTATTCCTCTCAACTTGACCTAATTTTTCAATTAATATTTTAGAAATCTTTGCAAAATATTACAACTTTTATATCTCCATTACAATTTGATTTTTCTTCTAAAAAAAAATCATAAAAATATAAGCAATTTTAACATTGAATTTTCATTGATTTCTAGAAAATCAATCAAAACTAAAGCCTAAGGCATGAATTTTTTTTCTAAGGAATAAGAATTGACATTAAAATAAAATACCTAAGGTATTTATACCATGAAATATTATATCAAAACCTAGCTTAAAGACCTAGGCATATGAAGTCACATGAAAACCTTCAAAAGGTTCGACCTAGGGCATGAATACATTATCAAATGATAATATCAAAGGCATTTGAAAACATGAACTAATGTGATAAAGCCAAAATTAGAATTAGGGCTAATGGGAAACCCTAATAAAAAAACTAGCCAAACCTAAGTTTTGAGCCATCATTTTAACTTTTCATGTTTTGAGAGAAATCTTTGCTTGGGAAAATGGCGCCACCACCATGAGCTAGGGTTTTGCAGCTTAGAGCTACCATTCGAGTAGTTTGTTGGTCAAATCCTCATGAGCTAACAAGGTAAGTTGGTTTCAGACCATTTCGTGGCTTTTCTTCTCACTTTGAAAGCAAAACTTTGCCTTCAAGGCCACAACCAAACATGTATCTTTTTGGTTTTTTTATTCATTACAATGCCTCCATTTCTATAATTCATCTAGTCACCATGGAAGCTTTTAGGTTTGAGCAAATTGATGAATAGAACTCAAATTTTTTGACTAGATAATGAAGATATTATATGGAAGAAACAAACTAGAAATTTTTGTGCATTTTCTTCATCAGAGGTCAAAGCTATCATATGTTTTCCTAATGAATTTCCATAAGGAGACTTGCATTCTATACATTATTTGTTTTGACTTTCAGATTTTGATGGAAAACTCAAATGGGTTTTTCACTTTGGTGAATATTTATGAGTTAAAATCCACCTCCAGGCCGTGGCTATTGCATGCTTGATCTGGGTATTTTAACATCACTACATTTTCATTGTCTTGTGTATGAATTCAAAAAGAAAATGCCTTGCTTTTAATGAAGAAAACCCAAATGGGATCCTGAAACTCCTAACACATTTTCCTGATAGTAATTGCATTTCCAGTTGAAACCCCCATTTGGGTATTTGTAAAATAGAAGAAAACTCTCCACCCTCTAGGCTTGACCCATGATATTAAATAACACTCATTTTCTTCATAAATAAAGGCACTCGATTCAGGAGCACTTTACTAAATGAATTTGCAGAACTTCATGGCTACAACCAATACTTGTTATTTCCTTCATTTTGAAGAGCTTTTAAGCTTGAAATCCTACATCTTGATGGTATTCTGCATTTTGAATTAAAAACCCAAAATGGGTACTCTGTATTTCAAAGGCAAACTGCATTTTAAGTTGAAACCATGTAACTGTAGTTTGTTTACTTTAAGATTGTAAATGATCTCATAAATTTTTCCATTCCTTTATTTGCAGATTTACACTCTCTGAAACATAATAGATGGAAGAAATTACCTCTGCTGAACAACAAACATGATATAATCCCACCACATAATGACTGTCTTTTCATTTGTGCACTCCATGCACTATTTTTCTTAAAATATAGCTGCAATGTAAATACCCATTTGCATTAAATTTGTAGCACAACCTTGCTATGTACTCACCTTTCATTGTTCCTCCATTGAAGTAAAACTAGAAAATCACCTCTTCTTTTACTTGTACCTCCTATAGCAACATTGATGTTCTTGTAGGTTGCTTGTCATCACTCCTTTCATACACTTGGGTGTTTCAAAAAATATGCATTCTCAACTCAAAATTTTCATGAAATAAAGAGATATTTCCCTCCTATGTCCATGTGTTCACAAATTGTTCTTGTCATAATCAGGCTTGGCTTCTCTGAGAGTTTGAAGCTTCTCTATGTACTTTTATTATTTATTAATGCACTATTGATGAGGCATTATGTATGCCTGGTCACTATCACCATTATGAACATGAAACACTTGCTGCATTAGGAAAGAACACCATGAAACAACATGAACAAATCACATGGAAGAAAAGATGCAATCAATTTGATAGTATTATAAATTTTCAATATGGGAATTCATGCATTTCAATTGATTATGTATCTAAATTGAGTTCATTGTTCACTTGTAATTTTCACTTCGTTGTTCATATTTGATTGTTATGAGTGAACAATGTCCTTGATTGCTTTGATAATTGAAATCTGTTTCACTCCTTCATGAATGGATCAAATGGGCATGATAACCGTATTTCCTTACTCAACCCCATTTTTATTTTTAAGGGGCATCATGTTGAGCTCTACCCTTGTGGGATCCCTTTTTGCTCCACATGCTTTTATGTCTTCATGAAATGACCAACTACATAGATTTTCCTATACCTGCACATGGAAACAAACAATGTTAGATAAAACAATATACTATTATGATGTTTCCTTCTTGGCTTCTGTCCAACTCCTATTCTCACAACTTCGACTGTTTCAATGTATTATAAGTAGGATTATACATTATAGTTGGTGATTCATATAGGGATGTTCATAATCGGAGCTCTAAGAACCCTTTACTTCTCTTATAGGTTAATCAAAGCTCAAGGATGAAGGATGGTGTACCACTCCCGAATCGACCAAAATCAACAGGAAATGATGATTATGTTCATGCTTATGTGTCTTTCTTTCTTACATCTTCAATAGTGTAGCATGCTTCTCATGATTCATTGTTATAGTTACTCGCACGACTTATGTGGGGCACTTTAATTTCTTTTCTTGTTAGCCATTCTGAAAAGAAATGTATCTCAATGCAAACTTGCACAATTCATTTATGAATAAATGAAATAATGAAATGTAATAATATTGTGAAATAAATGAAAGAAATGATTCTGTCTTAATCCTTTATGTATTATGCTTTATACTTCATTTCATTTGCAAAGCACTGAGTAACTCTAAAATTCTATCTATTGAAAACATTTGCATAATTGGACTTGATAGATCTGATGCAAACAATAATCTAAGCAATGCAACAATTAATCAAACTTTCACTTAAAAAAAATGAAACTAATCAACTCTACCAATTGAGTTGTAGTGAAAATTGGTAACATTTTGGCAATTTGCACTGAATGCTTGCCTACTAAGCATTAGATCAGTTGCCTTTAATACTCCATTTGGTGCGGAGTCAAATATGCCTCTTTATGAAACTCAAAAATTCAAACAGTAACACTCCAAACAACAACAAAACAAATCCAAACAAAACTGAAAGAAAAACTAACAAGCCCTGATGGCGAACCAAAACATGCGCAACACACTTAGGGAAAGCAAAAATAAGTTGAAATGAAATATGCATAAAGCACTTATTTGCAAAAACTACTCTAATATTTACAAAACAATACTTATCTTAGAGGAAATGCTTGAGGTGGATCCCATTAACTGGGATAAACAACACCTCTCCAATCAACTTAGAAATTTGGAAAGCGCTGTGTTCCTTTCACTCCATGATCACATAAGGCCCATCCCAAATTGCATCGAATTTGGAATGTCATCCAGGTTTACTTTTATATTCATTCCATTTAAAAACTAAATCACCAATGATGAAATATCGTGGCCTTGCCTTTTTATCAAAAGAGCTCTTCATCTGAGCTTGATGTACTTCAAGCTACCTTAATGCTTCTTTTCTGGTTTCCTTGAGCTCCATCAACTATGCAAATCTCACTTCTAGAGACTATTCATTTAACAATTCTACTTCTTTAACAAAACTTAAAGTTGGTAACTCAATGGAAACAAGTAACTTAGCTTATTTTCCATAAGCAAGTAAATAGGGAGAACAACCAATGGCTCTTTTAGGAGTCACCCTGTCAGCCCAAAGGGCTAACTTAAGCTTTTCATGCCATGTCCATTGATTGTCCTCTACTATTTTCTTGATTATCTGGATCAGGTTCTTGTTTGTAGATTCTGCCTGCCCATTACCCTGTGGATAATAGTTAGAAGATGTGTTCAGAAAAAAACATTATTCTTAACTAACCAGTCAAAAATACTCAAACCAATAAAGGCAAAACCATTGTTCAAAATTATTGAGTGTGGGGTACCAAATCTCGACACTAAGTCTTGATAGAAATTAAGTACAAAAGTCTCATTTGCTTCTTTCAAAGCAACAATTTCGGTCCACTTAGTGAAATAATCCATTGCAGTAAGAATCCACTTATGGCCTGCACTTGAAGGCAGGTTGATTGGTCCAATGAAGTCCAAACCCCACTTGGCAAATGGCTGCTCCACTTGGATTGGATGGAGAGGCAGGGCTGCAAGCCTCTATTTTCCAGAAAATAGAGCACACTTCTCGCATCTTCGGACCCAAGCAATTGCATCTTTAAACAAATCTGATCAATAATAACCATGCCACATGATTTTCAAGGTTTTTATTCCTGCAAAAAAGTGGCCTCCGAAAGGCCCATCATGAAACTCTCCTAACAACTTTTCAACTTGACCAAGCTCAATGAATCTTAATAAAACACCCTGAAAGTATCTCCTATAAAGAATACCATCATTAATTGCATAAGGAATGGCTTGTAATCTATAGTACCTTCTTTTCGCTCTATCCAAGCCTTCGAGACACTCACCAATCTACAAATAGTGTATCATTCGATACACCCAAGTAGCAATAGGAATTGAAACAACAACTACATCATCATTATTTAGTACTATATCAATGCTTTTAGCTTCTTTTAAGCTGCTACCCGCTGTATTTTCTACAATCTATTCACATAAACCCTTGCCCTTGACAAGCTTAATTATTTTAATGTCAATATCAAACTACATAACCTTGGTTATCTAGCCAACAAGTTTGTCATTAATATCTCGGTTAAGTAAGAAATCCTTGACAGTCGAATGAGCAAGTAATAACTAAATTTTGTTATTAGATAACATATGCCTAAAATTTTTGAGGCTTCTCACAACAACAAAAATATTCTTCTCAACAAAAAAATACTTCACCTCGTAATCGTGTAGTACCTGGCTGAAAAACGCTATAGGCTGCTCCAAGCCTTCATCGTTTTGCTGGGACAACATAGCCGAAATAGTATCGACCCCTCCAAAAACATAAAGAATGAAATCTCTATCATAATTTGGATTAATAAGGGTAGGGGCAGCTGCAAGGGCTTCCTTTATTTGCTCAAATTTCCTCTTACCTTCTCTGGTCCAACTGAAAGACATATTATTTTTAAGCATAGCAGTGAGAGGTTGCAACAAAGCTGCAATATTGGGTATGAACCTCCTTACAAAATTGATCCTCCCAAGAAAGCTTTGTAAACCTTTCTTGTGAGGTGGTAATGGTAACTCAAGAATAGCATAACTCTCAGGATCTATGGAAATACCTTGCTTTGAGAAAATATGTCTAAGGAGCTTACCTTCATGTACAAAAAAAATACACTTTTTTGGATTGAGAGACACTCCAAACTCTCCACATCTTTGAAAAATCTGTTTTAAATGCTCAAAATGTTCGTTAGTATTTCTGGAAAAATAGTAATATCATCTAAATATACCAGAACAAACTTATTCATGAGGCTATGGAAAGCCATGTCCATCGCTTGCTGAAATGTTGCTCCAACGTTGGATAAGATGAAAGACATCTTTTTATAGGCCATGGTGCCCCATTTAGTTGTAAATGCTGTTTTGAAATGATCCTCTTGCTTTACCAGAATCTGGTTGTAACCTGAATACCCATCCAGCAAAGAAAATCTATTAGAACCAGAAACCACTCGCAAAACTTGTTCCATGGAAGGGAGTGGATAATGATCCTTTAGGGAAGATTTATTCAAATCTCAGAAATCAACACACAATCTAATTTCCCCACTTTTCTTCCTAATTGGAACTAAGTTAGATACCCAAGATGTATGATTAATAGAAAAAATAATTCCACTCACAACTAACTTATTCAGTTTAGCCTTCATAAGGTGCTCTAACTTGGGATTAAGGGGTCTCTGTTTTTTCCTTATAGGCTTTGCACCAGATTCTAACTCAACAGTATGTCGAGCTAATTCAGGATCAAAACCTTTTAAATCTTTGTACTCCCAAACAAAAACATCACTGAATTCTTGACATAACAGAATGAAAGCTTGTTGTTCCTCTTTATTACATACCTTTCCCAACTTGAGCATTTTACCTTTGAAAATCTTGATTGTCTCATAGTGTTCTTCCTTGACAGTCATGTTGCTTTTGTCTTTCCTTGCTTGGTCATCAGAATTGAAGATAGATTCTAATGTGACCAACCCTTTTGGCAGCTTGTTTGTCTTTGTGAACCTCTAAACCTGCAAATGCACAAGAGCAAAAAACATGTTAGGTTGTTAGATCAAATGCATGCGAACAAGTATGAGAGATTCCCCATGAAATCCATCTATTCAAATTAAAATTAGGAAATGAAGAACACAATACAATAAATGAAGTTAAATCCTAATTAAGCCAATAAATTAGTGATCCCATGGGGGAATTGGTGCCAATGAAGTGTTGCAATTGGCCCTTTCCCAATTCCTAAGTTGCAATGTTGAGTGATTTAGAAATGGTCAAATCTTCAAAGAGATTTGAGCATAACCTTGTTACAAAATGTGAAAATGGTAATAAGTTGAGTGAAATGGGAAAAATTAGCTCTCAATGTGAAGAGAGTAACTTTGCATGCAATTGTGAATGAGAAATGAGGAGAGAAGCATCCAATTTATAACTTTCAATTTGGAAGAGAAAAGAAGATTTGAGCAATGTGGGACTAACTTTCAATCCAATGGTTGAATGCCACATGTCATGATGTGAATGGTTAGTGGTTGTGCACATTTTGGCCAAAGTGCCAATAAATGAATTTAGTTTGAATTTAAATTTTTGAAATGACTTGTTGAAGAGGGAGGGGAAATGGAGTTAATGTCACTTGGCTCAAGGCCAAGGACATGTAAGAGGCCTTAAATGCCTTGTTGAAAGAACCAATTCCACTTGACCTTTGTGAATTCAAATGAGGGAATATTCCTTTTTTGATGCCATGTGAGGCAAAATAAAGAATTAAATAAATCAAAGGAATTGATTTATTGTGCAACTTGCATTCTCTAGAGGATTTTAATGAGAGGGATTAACTTAATCATGGTTTTGATTAATTTAATGAAGAATCAGATGATGTGACAATTTAGACTTAAATTTATGAATTAATTTAAACCAGAATTGAGAGGAAATGATTTAATTAAATAAATGATTTGATTTATTTAACTAAGGAGGGAAATATTATATTAAATCAAATAAGGTTTAATTTATTTAATTTAATAAGATGACTTTAGAGAATTTAATCAAATAAAATGATTTATTTAATTAAATAGAAATGTAAGGTTAATTAAATTAAATTGATTAATTTAATCAAAAGAGGTGATAGACCTAATAAGAAGAATAATGATTCATTAGATTAAGAGATAGAATTACGATGAAATGCTGAGAGTGTGATTTGGGAAGAAATGTTGTTAGTGATCAGGATCAAGTGTGCCAAACCGGAAATGTACATTTTTCGTGTCTACATTTTGCCCCTCTTTGAAGCAATGTACTTGTTGCATTGATTCAAAGAATAAACTGCCATGATCAAAAGTTCAAAATTTTCTCAAATTTTTTCAGATGCCCTATTGTTGCCCCAGCGAAAGGATAATGGTGGATATTGCCCCCTCGAGAGATCGGACGAAAATTTTGATTTTTTGGATGATCTTGCGAAAAAAGATGACAAGGTGTTCAATAGGCCAGAAATGCCCCAGAATGCCATAAAATAGTTTAGGACGCCCAAAAAATATGTAACACGACCCTCGATTGGATTGAAATGGGATCGAGGGACCAAAACCCTAGTTGGAAGGTAAAATTAGGTCAAAAAACCTTAATTTTCAGGCTTAAATAGACCTCAAGGGGTCACTTTCAATACATTTGCAATCTTAAACTTTGAAAAATTTGACACCTTGAGCTCTAAGTCCTGGTCACGATGGCACAACGACAACTTCCTCTGCACGTGTTAGAGCGGGTATGAGTACATCAGTGACCAGTCGCCGTAGGACCCGTGGTATGTACCCCTATTCGACTTTTATTTTTCTCATTATTCGTGCATTAATTAGGATTTTTGTTTTGGTCTAGGTGGCGCGACGCGATATAGCGCTGTAGAAACTGCAAAGTTAGGGCCATGCGGTCCTGTATAGAACCACTTGCGCACAAAGCGCTGCATGATGTAGTTTAGGTTTTTAGGGTTTCGGTCACCAAGCTCGGCCGCATGCACAAATAGCACTGCACGACGCAGTTTGTCAAAATGGGGTGCCAAAGTCAACCGCGCGGCTCAGTTGGAACATTACAAACTGTGCCACTTTTGAGAACATTGTCGCTTTTGTTGTTTCAAAAGTGAAATGTGCTATGGATAGCAGATTTTCTTTAGGTAAAATAACACGGCTTCTTTCCTTGCACAGGAGAGTCATGAGGTCATTCATTCGAGGGAGCACCGGTGGCCAGTACTTGAGAGATTACAGGATATGCACTTATATCTCCAGGAGCAGCTTGGGATGCTTGGTCTATGGCACATTGCATATGTCCATCCTATTCGAGCACATTTGGGTATGATGCATGCCTTGGCTGAGCAGTGGCACAGCGAGGCATCATCCTTTCATCTTCCTACTGGTGAGGCCACCATTACTCTTGAGGATGTCTGACGCATCCTGCGACTACCTATTCATGGAGCCCGAGTGATCTATGATCTGGAGGAGGGTAGGGATGCCTACTTTGGTGTTATGGATGTTGATGAGCTCATCCTTTGTGATGGTCAAATAGATTTGGAGCGGTACCGAGGTATAGCCCCTACTTACAGACTGATTGTGGCTGCTATCATTTCTTGTCTTGTAGCTCTTGATCGGCGTGGCCAATATTTTAGTCCAGGTTGGGGATTGGCATGGGAGCAGATGTGCGTTCGTCGAGTGTGCTTTGCCTAGGGACCAGTACTGCTAGCCTCTTTGTATCGTGATTTGCATAATTTTTCCTATTTGGATGGTCGGGCTCTTGGGGCTATATTGACTCTTCTACACATTTGGGCATGGGAGTGGATCCCAATGCTTCACCCACTTGTGACACCAATTATTATAGATATTGATGACCCCGTGGTGTGGTAGTATGGTAGGGCAAAGATTCATTTTACTCACATGGGTATAGACGGTATAACCCACTGGCAGCAGATTTTGGATGAGATGACAATGTTCATATGGAGGCCATGGATGGGTATAGGTCCATGGTATGATGATGCTCAAAAAATTTTCTTTGCTCTCCAGGACAGGTTTATGCAGGGCCGAGAGCACACTATGGTAGAGAGGTACCTTCCTTACAAGGTATCCAGACAGTTTGGTGAGGTGTAGGACATACTTGATGATTAGTACATGGCCCTCTTTGCCCGTACAACAAAGGAGACAGCATGGGGGCATCCAATTCTAGCTTAGGAGGTAGTGTCCCCATTTAGACAATTAGTGGCTCGATCATGGCCATATGATCAGGGGCCATCAGACACAGGGGTGACTCCAGTGTACAGGGCATGCTTTTGACCTCCATTAAGATTGACAGTTCCTGGGACAGTGCTTCCACGTCGGAGGGCCAGAGGCAGGACAACAGGAAGGGGTCGGGAAGGTGTACCACCTCCTCAGCAGTCACCTCCGAGAGACCAGGCACAACATCCAGTAGGACAGGATGGGCAGTCCCAGGTGGTACCATAGTGTCAGCCAGCAGCACAGCCAGTGGGATAGCCAGATCCTCAAGATGCCTTGATTCAATAGCTGCAGGGCCAGGTACAGGTGTTGACAGTAGAGTGGGATGAGGCCCGACAACAGGTTGCTGCAGTTACAGCTGAGAGAGATCAGGCACGATCCGAGAGGGATCAGGAGATTGGCCGATGAAGACAGTTAGAGAGCGTAGCTTCCACATCTCAGGGCCGATCAGTTGACATTCAGAGTATAGAGAGGGAATCAGAGAGGCCGAGTACTATCGGCAGCACTATCGACAGGCAGTGCCATCAGCAGGTAGAGTGCCAAATTTTTCCCAGCAGACAGGGAGGCGGCCGATAGAGGATCATGGTGACAGATAGGTGGGGGAGGGCAGTAGCCAGTAGGGCTAGCCCTTTTGATCACAGACAGTTTTGCATTTTTGATTTATGGGCTGCACTATTTTGGCCTTATTGTACCATGTATTTGATGTACACTTGATCCGATGTGTATCATAACAGTGTATTTTTTGATGATATATATATGCGATGATTCACCTTTTATGTTATGTATGGATGCATTCTAATTTGATGTGATTCTATGAGATGTTTCTATTCTTATGCTTATGTGATGTAATGTACGTAATGGATGCATTTCTTTTTGTATATTTTCCATGCTTTTTAATGATGATCCTATGTATATTAATGATGGTGTAATGATGAATCAAGGTATAAAGGACTAGGATGGAATGATACCTAGTGTGATGGACTTTGACTTGTCAAACAGATAGGAGTAATCTTGTTCACACTTGACAAATGAAACCTTATTCTGAATGCAGTTTAGATATTCCAGACATCTCAGGCCAAAAAATAAGAAGGAAAGCCTTCTTATGTGGTCTTATGTGTTCAACAAGACACCTAAAACATCCTCCCTACAAACAAAACAAAGTACATATGACAAAGTTATTTTACAAGAACATCCAACAAGCATAGCAGATAAAAAGATAATGATCATTTCCCCATTCCTTTCTCTCTAAACCTATTTTGTTTAGGCATTATCGAGAGGTACTTGGAGTGAGCACAAAATAAGATAAGTCAATAAAAAACCAAATAAAGCAAACCAAACAAGCTAATGTTCTTCGTACCGCTAGCCAAGACTAACTACTATGGGGTACCTGATGCTTATGTCCATCGCAGGAAAGCTTCATCCTAGGACATGTTGTGATCAAGGTTTTGATGGGACTGATTTGGGTGATAAGCTATTGATATTCCGAGTTGATCAACTTGCTTGCTTATTGAATTAGACTTTTAAGACTTTTGACGATTAGGTGTTCACTTTTGAACCCGCTAGACTTGCTTCTGATTGACGCACCAAAGGGTGATGGTGACGATTGAATTTATTATGAGTGATGAAAAATCATGGGTTAAAGCGAGATGAAATGGGTGGACCATTTTGGATTTTTAGATATTTTGAGGTTGTTTTTGGTTTTTTCACATTTTTCAATGTTTTTGGTATTTTCAAGATTTATGAAGAAGAGACTAACTTAAAGACCTATCCTAGGGGTCTTGGGAGATAATCCATTGATAAGATTTTCCTACGTTATACATGCAGAGACCACATAGTTCGACTAACGACAAATTGACTTGATGGACAAATGGATTTCCCTTTTATTGCTTAAAGGACTGACTTATGATGCAGACTAGATGGGCAAACAGATTGCCAATGTGACGGACATCTAAAGGACTGACCTTACTATCTCGGGGGATAATCAAAGATCAACCTTTCCTACATTCAATCTCAAAGATGACGTAGTTAGACAAGGTGAAAAACTGACAAGACTCAACATGTTTTTGGATTTTTGATGATTTGGATGTTTTTGAAATTTTGATGAGTTTTTTGAATGTTTTTGGATTTTTGTATGATTTAGGAAGATCATGAGAATATACATGAATCCAATTCGATGCATGTAGGAACATGCCCCCAGTGTTTAGGCAATAGACTACTTCAATAAAGGTAGGACACATTGACCTTAGGATTATGCCAAGTAGTACTATGGTGGAATGCGATATGGGCATCAACTCAGGTTATGGTACAAATGCGAGTGGATGGGTGGATGGATGATTAATGAAATGTGATGGAATGGATGAGTGAGTCATGCAGATCCTGGCAGATGGGGAGTGCTTTATTTACACTTGGCACCTTTTTGCCAGGTTTTCACCAAGGTACTTGTCCAAAGGTCCACCGAAGTGGTTTTCACTAGAGGACGATTTTTTTCTTTACTATTTTCAATCTTTTTTTTGGTTTTTGTATTTTTGTATTTTTTTGTTGTCACCAAGATGCCTGTTTTCTAGGTTTTCATCAAGGTAACCATTTTTTAGGACTTTTTCTGAATATTTTTGTATTGTCTGGTTTTACACCTTATAAGTTCTTAGGCATAAAACTTTTTGAGGTGAGAACTGTTCACGGGCTCCTATAGAGGTTCGTCTTCTGGTGTTGATAGCTAGTATGCTCTTGATTTATAGCTTGTGGTGATGATGAAAGGTCCTAGCTAGTTGGGTTCAAATTTTCCTTTGCTGTTTGTGTTTGGTACATTCTTTTGGTTCTCTTTTAGCACAAGGTCATCGACTTGGAAGGTGCATTGCCTGATCTTCTTGTTGTAGCTCCATTTCAGGTGATTCTGGTAGACCTGTAGATGATTTAGGGAATCCATGTGTCGTTCATCCTGTAGCTCCAGCTCTATCAGTTTTGTGA
This sequence comes from Sequoiadendron giganteum, assembly GCA_007115665.2. Lineage (NCBI taxonomy): Eukaryota > Viridiplantae > Streptophyta > Pinopsida > Cupressales > Cupressaceae > Sequoiadendron > Sequoiadendron giganteum. The sequence continues at coordinate 789,781,164 of CM021100.1, forward strand.
CCCTGTATTCCTCATCTGTGATGAGGTTTTGCAAAGATATTCTCAAGGACGGGAGCTCAATCTCAATTAGAAGTATGGCTTCTGATCCGTAGACTAGGGAAAATGGGGTGGCACCTGTTGGCATGTAGATGCTGGTGCGGTAGGCCCATCAGGTGGGATTTAACTGCAGATGCCAATCAGGACTGGAGTCATTGACTATTTTCTTAAGGATCTTCTTGATAGTTTTGTTGGTAGCTTCTACTTGGCCATTGCCTTGTGGGTAATATGGGGTGGAAAAGAGGTGTTGGATTTTGAATTTTTCACACAAGTCACGAACATCCTGATTGTTGAAGGGTGTCCCGTTATTCGAGATAATGGATTGGGGAACACCGTATCGAAAAATGAGGTAACTCAGGATGAACTTGGATATCTGTTTACCCATGATGTAGGTCATGGGAATTGCTTCGACCCACTTTGTGAAATATTCGGTGGCGGTGATAATGAACTTATGGCCATTGGATGAGGTGGGTGAGATTTTTCCTATGAGATCGAGCCCCCACTGGGAAAAGGGCCAAGGTGTAACAATAAGATGTAATTCTTGAGCTGGTGCATGAATGAGGTCTCCATGTTGTTGGCACTGTAGACACCTTCTGACAAAGTCATGTGCCTCTCTCTCCATTGTCAACCAATAGTATCCAGTTCTCAGCAAATTCTTAGCCAAGGTCATACCACTCGAATGTGACCCGCAAGTGCCATTGTGTACCTCAGTTAAAGAAGTCAAGGCCTGCTCAGGTTTTAAGCAACGTAACAAGGTTCCATCGATACTTCTATGGAAGAGGGTTTCTCCTAGGATAACAAATCATAGGGACCTTTTAACAAAGGTTCGCTTTAGGTTCGGGGTAATGTCAGCTGGGAGGATTCCTAATTTTAGGTAAGTGTAAATGTCATGGTACCAAAGATCACCGGGACCAATGAGTTCACACGCATATTTTGATTCTGGTACCTCGAAAGTGGGTACGAGAAGCTGCTCTACTAGGAATTCATGTTTCGAGATGTTGCGAGGGATATCTAGCAAGGATCCGATTGTTGCCATTGCATCAGCTGCTCTATTATTTGCCCTTGGTATCTGCTCAAAGGTGATGTCGATCAATGATTCCTTGAGGCTTTCTACTACCTTTTTGTATGGTGCAAGCTTATCATCTTTAGTTTGGTATTCACTGTTGACTTGGTTAATGATAAGCTGCGAGTCTCCATAGACCTTTAATGCCATGATTCGCCACTCTGTCGCTATTTTGAGACCTATGGTTAAAGCCTCATATTCTGCAATGTTGTTTGTACAGGGGAATGCCAAATTATACGATCTTGGTATGCAATTCCCTTGTGGGGTGATGAAGAACACACCGGCTCTTGATCCATGTTGCGTGTGGGAGCCATCAAAGTATAGTTTCCAGTGGTTGGCTGCATTGATATTGAAAAGGGACTCATCTAGAAACTCTGATATGAGTGGGTTGTCTGCATATATTGGAGACTCTGCTAGCTGATCCGCAATTACTTGTCCCTTGATTGCTTTTCGTTCTACATACTCAATATCATGCTCAGATAGTATCATCACCCATTTATCCATTCTGCCTGTAAGAATTGCTTTTGACAATAGATATTTGAGGGGGTCTATCTTGGCAATTAGCTTAATTTGATGAGCTAGCATGTAGTGTTTGAATTTTTGGGCTGCAAACACCACTGCTAGGAAAGCTTTTTCTATTGATGTGTAATTGAGCTCATGCCCCACCATCGTTCTGCTGATATAGTAATGGCCTGCTCGATTCCCTTTTCATCATGTTGGGCTAAAAGGGCACCAAGGGCAGTTGTCGTTGCTGAGATGTATATAATCAATGGTTTCCCTACGATCGGTGGCATCAACATAGGTGGTGTAAGTAGATATTCTTTGATTTTTTTTAATACTTGTTCACACTTGTCGTCCCACCTGAACGCTACTCCCTTGTGGAGTAGGTGTGAATAGGCAATCTGCTTGTCTACCAGTTGTGCAATGAATCTTCAGATGGACTGGAGTCTACCTTGTAATCCTCTGAGTTGCTTTAGTGTTCTTGGTGCTCCCATATCAAGGATTGATTTTACTTTTGTGGGATCCACCTCTATCCCTCTCATTGAAACTATGTACCCCAACAACTTTCCTGATTGTACCCCAAACACACATTTCTTTGGGTTGAGCCTAACTTTGTATTTTTCCAGCCTATCAGAAATTGCACTTAGCATCGCTATGTGATCCTGTCTCTTCTTTGATTTGGCCAATATGTCATCCACACAATCTTCAAAATTTTTGTGAATCATGTCGTGGAAGATCAGTGCCATGGCTCTTTGGTATGTAGCTCTTGCATTCTTTATCCCAAATGGCATCACGTTCCAACAGTAGGTGCCCCAAGGACATGTGACTACTGTCTTATGTTGGTCTTCTTTTGCAATCGTTATCTGATTGTATCCCGAGAAGCCATCCATTAGGGACAACATCTCATGTCTGGCCATCATGTCCACTATCATATCAATGTTGGTTAGTAGAAAATCATCCTTAGGACATGCTTTATTGAGGTCCCTAAAGTCTGTGTAGATGCGGATGCCCCCATTTGGTTTTGAGATCGGTACAAGGTTGGATACCCATTCTAGATAGTCAATTGGGCGTATGAAGCCAACATCCAGGAGCTTCTGTAACTCAATCTTAACAAGCAAGGCTATTTGCGGGTGCATTTTCCTCAATTTTTGTCTCACTGGTTTTGCTCCAGGGTAAACAGCCAAATGATGGACCACCACCTCAGGATCTAGACCTAGCATGTCAGCATAGGTCCATGCAAAGTTTACCTTCCTTTCTTTCAGGAATGCTGCTAACAGTTCTTGTTCCTTTGTCAAGAGAGACTCGGCATAGAAAGTGATTTGCGGTTTTGTTTCCGTTCCCAAGTTGACAGGGTTGCACTGCTCTGCCAGGACTGCCGACTTTTCTTGATGTAGAGCAGTAGGGGGGAGATTGAATCCTTCATCCTTTGGCACCTTAGAGAGGTTTTCACTATTGGATGCATCCTTTACTTTTACTATTTTGTGGTTAGAGAGTGCCACAGTGTGGTTTTCACTCAATAACCCTGAGCTTATTCTTGATATTTTCCTTTTGCGACTGAAGGACTCAATCGTCTCCCCACAAGTATTTCTAGGTGTCTAATGTGATGTTGAAGCCTGCCTTGTGATCCTCACATGAAACTGTATCCCTTAGTCCCATGAATTCTGAGAGCGCCTCATCATTTTTGAATGAGTCTAGAATTGGCGGTTCCCGTTGATCGTGATCGATGAGTTGCGGGTGTACTAAGGTGATTCGATGGATTTGTTGGTTTGGTTCAGTTGTGGAGGCACTAATCATTAATAGGGTGGAATCTTCAAAGAGCCTAGGGAGACCTGCTATGGTATCATCATCGTCACTACTGGCACAAACATCGGTGACGTCAAAGGTGAAGTTATCAAGTGGGATACCTAGGCATACAGGTGGTCTAGAAGTGGTTGTTGTTACCTGAGGAGAGGACCTGACTGCCCTACTAGGAGTACCTCTTCTTTGTACGGTTATACTCGGAGGAGTATACCCAAGGCCAAGGTTCCACATTCTTCTTTCTACAATGATGGGTTCCAACCGTCCATCACTGTTTCTTCCAAGGCTTTCATTCTTGTTATAGCCCATACCAAACATCATTTGCAACACTCTATTAGTTTCATCCATGGATAGGGTGGGGGTGGGCCTTTCATCTTGGTATAATGTGTTTGAGATGTCTCCCTCATCCACATTTTCTCGACTGAGATCCCCCCAACGACGGAATCCAGAAGGGTCTGCCCTAGCAGTGTGGATAGGTGTTTCAGCTAGCTGAGGTTGTCCATGCGACCTAGGAGATTGTGGTAACTCTCCTACAACAAATACGTTTCTTTTCATTCTGTAGTCACCGCATCCATTGTCCTGGATCATGTTTTTGATGTTGGATATATCAAGGATGGCGGGTGTCTCTGTCGTAGAGGTGGAAGTGAGGTTGGCTGGGTCGATGTATGAAGTGGACGAGCCTTCATCATTTTTTGGTACTTGGGGGATTTTATAAAATTGGCTTCCAAGTTTTTGTAGTAGGCGAAAGGTTCAAGATCCCCATATATAGTGACCTCCTCATTTTGGTGTGAGAACTTGATACATTGGTGATATGTTGAGGCCACTGCCTTCATTTCATGGATCCACGGGCATCCAAGGAGGATATTATATGGTAGGTTGAGGTCGAGGACCTGACAGGTGGTCTCCACAGTTGTTGGTCCCACTTGGATGGGGATTTTGATAGTGCCCTGAGACACTCTTTCTTGGTCATCATATGCCCTTATCATGATAATTTTTTTTTAATTAATGGAATCCTCGGTGAATCCCAATTTATTTATGAGCTTTAGAGAACAGATGATAAGGCCTGCACCTCCATCCACCAGGACTCTTTTGACTTTCTTTTTATGGATGAGCACTTGAAGGTGCAGTGCGTGGTTATGAGATGGTTACGGGGGGAAATCTTGGTCAGAGAATGTAATGAGATTTGGGGTAACGATGTTACCCACCATAGCCTAGAACTACTCTGTGTCAAGGTGGCAGAGATGGTGGATGCAGCTAATGCTTCATCAAGGATCTTCCTATGGGCGACGGAAATTTTCAATAGTTCCATGATGGAAATTTGGGCGGGGGTTCTCTTCAGTTGGTCAATGACATTGTAGTCATAGGGGATGGCTTTTATATTAGAAATGGGGGTCTTAGCTGGTGCCCTGATGATGGTGACCTTTCCGCCACATGTGGTGACTCCACAATCGTTGTTGGCTCCTTTGACATTTATGAATGTGAACATTTCATCAACACATTCAACTATCTCCTCATACACTAGATTAGCACTAATATATTTTTGCTTTCCCTTATTGTTCCCTTGATTATTTCCTTGATTGTTCCCTTGGTTGTGGTTCAGCATCAGATTCATGTATATTTTCAAGTCTTGGTTTCCGGTTGGCTGTTCGATATTGATGATCTTATCTTCGATGAGGTATTGGATGATGTTTTTTAGCCTCATGCAATTGGCGGTGGTATGTCCTTTGATCTTGTGAAAGTCTCAAAGGAGATTTTCATTATACCATGGCGGTTTGGTCATGGGTTTCGCATATTGCTCGGGCTTAGAGATTTTGATCAGGTTTTCGTTGACCAATTTCTTCATGATGGATTCGAGAGATTCACCAAGAGCCGTGAATTTCCTCTTGGGGGGATATTTGCCTCGGGGAGGTGGTCCTCCTTGGTTACCCAAGTTATTGATTTGATTGGTGGGTGTTGGTTGTTGTTGTTGTGCTGCTACTGCATTAGTCTACACATTGTTGCGATTATGATTTTGCGGTTGATGATGGGTTTGGATGTTCTGCTTAGGGGCATTGATGACCACTTTAGCATCAACCATGCCATCGTTTGTGATATTTTTATTCCTCGACCATGTTCGAGGTTTATCATTATAGTTATTGGACGGGTGGTTATCCTGTGGTGGAGTGAATGTTGATGTGCCTCCTCACACAGTAAGGGCTCTTTCAATGTTGAGCGCCTTTGGGATTAGTTGATCATAGGATGTGATGCATTGCATTTTCAAGTAGAATTCCAAGTTTTCATCTAGATTGGATATGATGGTGCAAACTTGTTATTCTTCTGGCATGGTCCACTTGCTCTGATTGGCCTTGGATTGCCATCTTTGCAAGAAGGATGCGAACAACTCTCCTTTTCTTTGTTTGAGTGTTGATAGTTCTTCCAAACTAACATGCACACCCATGTTGAAAGCATAATTCTTAAGGAAAGATTCCACGATTTCCTCAAATGTTTTAATGCCTATGAGTAGGCGAGAAAACCATTCCATAGCTGGACCAGTTAGACTTCGGGGGAATAGTCGCATTAGATATGTGTCATCGTATGCAACCTCCATGCAATGCACCTGAAATTCCCTGACGTGGTTTTCAGGGTTGCCCATTCCATTATATTTGTCAAATTTGGGGATCTCGAATCCCTTTGGGAACGGTATCATGGTGAGACTTATATCAAAAGGATAAGGGCACAAATTGCCCACTGTTATTGTTTTTTTTCCTACTTGTAAGTCCAACACTTGCTACGAGAGTAGTTTGATTTGTGTTGAGACATCTTTGCTTGGGTTGGGAGGTGGAACAAATGAGTTGTGAGGTGTTTGAGGTGTTTGATGGGTGGGAGGAGTACTATTGGGCATTTTCTACAAGCTCTGTTGTGCATTCAAAGCCTATTGGTATGCCTGCATTTGTGTCAACAACGCTTGTTGTTGATCTTGCTGCTGTTGTTCCATCAACGCTTGTTGCTGGTCCATCTGTTGTTGTTCCCATGAAGTCTCCTGTTGGTCAAGCTGCTGTTACGCTAACAAAGCTTGCTGTTGGTCTAGCTGCTGTTGCACCAAAAAAGATTATTGTTGGTCGAGCTGCTGTTGTGCCAACAAAGCTTGTTGTTTGGCTTGTTGCTGTGCCTAAAAGTCTTGCAGGGCTTGTTGGTATGCTTGCAGATGGATTTCTTGTAGTTGCACTTGGTATTGTGCTTGTTCCTATTGCTGGGCTTGTGCTTGAGCTTGCTATTTTTGTTTGAGTACCCTTTGTTGGTTGGCCTTTTGAAGGGTTTGGATTAGAGTGGTGAATGAATTTACCATGTTGGCCTTTGGTGGGATTGGTGGTGGAACGGGAATGATGCCAACCGTTGTGACAGGTGAGAGGGTTATGGTAGTGGTTGGGATTGGGGTTGTTGGAGGGGTGGTGGAGATGCTCGGTCCTTGAGAGGGTATGCTTTGGGATATTTGAGGATCGATTGATGCATTTGTTGTAGTGGCTTGAATGGTTGCCACTTGTTGCTGGCAAAAAGAGGGAATTCAATGTGATGTTCATATTGCTCGGTTCTGAGAAATTGTCGATGTTTAGGGGAGGAAAACCCAATCCGAGAGGTGATGTGGTTCTGAATGGAAATGGGGGAAGAGATGGTATGCTACCTTGGAAAGGAAAAGGGTTAGCAAAATCGGTTGTTCCAAACAAACCACCTTCTCCTTGTGGTAGAGAAGTTTGTATGTTTGATTGACATACTGGTGTAGCACGAAATGAAGATGAACTGGCGGGATTATGAAAGGTGAGCAGGACGTATGGGTGTGATGGATTTATCGGGACAAAATTATCTGGTGCAGTAGTGATAGCCACCTCTTTGTTGGTCACGAGGCGATGCTTCTGTAACTCTCAAAACATAGCACTTCCTTTGTTCACAATTGGTGAGGTTGGTGTGATGACTGATGTGATGTGAGGTATTCCTTGATTGACATTTGACATTGGGGATGCATTTGTAAGAGGCATATCCGTACTATTGCTTGCGTCAAGGTCGGAAGGGAACTGCGCCCCTCCTCCCACTAACGTGCTTAAGTATTTGAACATGGCACTAATAATTTTGTGGTTCTCTAGATTTTAAACCATTTTCATCATTTCAGATTGTTTCATCCGAATGTCTTCGTTTGCGATGTCCTCTTCATAACTCTCCTCTTGAGGATTTTTTGGTGGTAAGGGAGAGCTACTTGGGGGATTGCTTGATCCCGCAAGGTTTATTTTAGAGGTTACTTGACTCATGCCAATGAAAGTTGATATTTCACTGATATTTTCCATGTTCTTCTTTTATTGTGATCTTGTTTGGACCATAAAAAATAGGGATCATTTGATCCTAACCTTTTAGGCTCAAAAGAGAAGAACTAGGGAAGTCAAAGATCAAAGAGGGTGGTAATGATGATGGGATAAATGGATGAAGCGAGTGAGTGAAACCTTTTGGAGAAATTTTGAAGGGTTATGCTAAAATTGTTAGGAATTTGATTGATTGTGATGGTTTGACTAGATGTATTAAGTCAAACAAGATTGTAGTGAAGTTGTAGTCCCTAGGAAGTTGTGTTATCCTAGGGGAACTTGCATAAGAGGATGAGTTGGCTAAGTGTGTTAAGCCAATGTGATTGTGAACTAGTAGACCTTAGGAAGTTGTGCTATCCTAGAGGTAAATTCATCCAAGAGCTTTGACTATTTTGGCTAGGTGTGTTATGCCAAGATAGGGTGATGTTGGTTTAGCCCTTTAAGTTTAGCATGAGTGATTTTTTCTAGAGTTCTCAAGAAGTTTGTTGATGGAATGAGATTTGGTTTGGTGGAGAGATGGATGAGGATGACAACTTTGATCCTAGACTTGAACCTAGACACAACTCTCTTTACAAGACCTCGGTGTTGAAGAACACGCTATACTTCCTATGAGAGGAAAGCAAACCTTTCAAAAAGTTTGGGATTCTGTTGATAGTAGAACGCATACAAAGTTGGATTATTCCTTGAAGCCTTTTTATAGAATTTGTATACTAGTCTTTCTTTGACTTCAAGGAGCATTTCAAGGCATTGTTCATGTGATTTTAGACTTATCCTTTTGAACCTTGGTTTTGGAATCTTGATCTTTTGGGAAATCATTTGGAACAACGCATATGAGGTTCAATTTATCCTTTTATCTTGGCTTAATGAATTCTTTTTACCAAAGACGCTTGCTTTATGTTTCAAACTATACGTCTAATGTCCCACTTTATTTCTCATCCCACAAGGTCCATTGTGTGGAAATCAAGGAAAATAGGGCAAAAGTTACCTATGTTTAACCTTATTGAAAACAAATGATGATGGAATCCAAGCACGTAGAAACCTCTAAGGATATGATCCCTAGTGAAAGCAAGAGTGCCTAAACTCGTCAAAGGTATTTGTTTCCTACAAGGGGTTTGAAATTCAAAGTTCTTTGTGAATGTTAATTTTTTCAAATGTTTTCGAGAACCAAGCAATGCGTTTTCCACTTCCAAGCACTTTTTACAACCCTAGGATGATGAGACAATATTCTGTTGGGTTCCCACTTGGATGAATCCAGCTACGTATATTTTGTGTGGATGGATAAATGCTTGACCACACTGGCTCCCCTCCATGACGCACACTTCTCGGGTCAGCCAAGCATTAGTACCCATGAATCTCCCATGGCATACTTTCCATCTCTACAACAAAATCGCATGTATAACGTGGGGTGGCTTCAAAGGACATGACCTTTTGCACCAAAAAAATAGATAAGGTTTTGGCCTTTTTATAAACAAGGGTTTTAATTCAGGCATTTCATTTGTGAGGGATTATCCAACATCGGCGAGAGTCCATTTCTGTCCATCTCATCTAAATAATCCTCATGATTCTTGTACTTTCCTCAAGAATCCACACTTATATACCGGTTGGAAGTCACTTGGATTTAGCGTGTTCCTGGTTGGGTCATTCCCTTGGGTGATTACTTTTTCCCACAAGGTAGGCCCACTATGATAAACAATAGCAAGCTAACATATCCCGTCGTTCAATCAACCTTTGTTGAAAAACAAAGGGAGAACCTTCGCAATATGCCGTGCTCACACTCGCATGTTTTTTTCAATTGGTAAGTATCCAAATTGAAATGTGGAGGAAATATTTTATGCAACTTAGTGTCACCAAAAAGACTTTTGATTCTCAAGATCGCCATAAAGTGTGAGAGAAGCACATAAATCTTTTCAAATGACACTATTTTGCAAAAAAGATTACAAGACACAAAGAACACATGTTCGTTTTAAATCCCTCAAAGCAATAATGAATTCTTTTTAAGCACCAAAGGAAATGTGAGATTGCTTTGTTCAATTGTTATCCTTTAAAAAAAATCTAGTATGTTTGTCTAAGGTTCTTTTTAGCTCCTTGGCAACTTTTGAAAAGAAATTTGATTGTTTATTTTAGAAACCAAAAGAAGTTTAGTGTTCCTAAGGCAAATGAAATTAACAAATTCCTTTTAATAAAGAATCTAAAAATCCTTAAGGAGTGTTGAAGAACACTTTAGTGTTTAAGAACACTTTGTACAAAATGAGCATGGTGTCATAACAAATCTCCTACTTTGCTTGAAAAAAGGAATTTGTTTGTTCTTTTTAAACCCAAAGTAAATCTAGTGTTTCTAAGGCAAAAGATATTAACAAATTTCTCTTAACAAGCAAAATTTTAAAACCCTTCAAAAGTGTTGAAGAACACTTTAGTGTTTAAAGACACTTTTTTGCATGATGAGTATGAGGTCATGATGAGCTTCCAACCTGCAAAATGACAGAAAACCAGATAGCAAAAAGACAGCAAACAAGGTTAGAAATTAAAAAATCCAAAATTTAAAAAGCACATGTCAATTTTAGATCTCACTATTTTTCCACAACGCAGTTTGTAAAAGCGGCGCAGTTTGGGTAAAAGTGACACTATATAGCGCTGTACGGTTGACTATGGGCGACACTCTTTAGAAACAAAGAGTGAATAAGCGGCATGATATGGGTAAGCAACACAGTTTGGAAGCGGCCCTGTTTAAAATTTCAAAATTTTTAGGCGGGAAAGCAAGAGCGGTGGAGTATGGATGAAATGCGGTGCGATATGGTGCCGCGGTGCTAAACATAGTGCAGTATAGCACCACGGAGATGAACATGATAGAGCTAGGAAATTTGAAGGATGATAGGCGGGAAGAGAAAAGCGGCGAGGTTTTAAAACTATGCACAGTTCAGTATGCCACCGCTTCCCTGAATGTGGTGAAGTATTGGACTGCGCCTATGAATGCAGCTCAATATGACACCACACAACTATCTTCCTGTGACCTATAGGGAAATGCTAGAAAAAACATGAAAATTTTAAAAAACGTGATTAATTTCTTGAGTTTTCCCTCCTTCTAGTGCCAAAATGTGAACCTCTAAACCTGCAAATGCACAAGAGCAACAAACATGTTAGGTTGTTAGATCAAATGCATGTGAACAAGTATGAGAGATTCCCCATGAAATCCATCTATTCAAACTAAAATTAGAAAATGAAGAACACAATACAAAAAATGAAGTTAAATCCTAATTAAGCCAATAAATTAGTGATCCGATGGGGGAATTGGTGCCAATGAAGTGTTGCAATTGGCCCTTTCCCAATTTCGAAGTTGCAATGTTGAGTGATTTAGAAATGGTCAAATCTCCAAAGAGATTTGAGCATAACCTTGTTACCAAGTGTGAAAATGGTGATAAGTTGAGTGAAATAGGCAAAATTAGCTCTCAATGTGAAAAGAGTAACTTTGCATGCAATTGTGGATGAGAAATGAGGAGAGAAGCCTCCAATTTATAACTTTCAATTTGGAAGAGAAAGTAAGATTTGAGAAATGTGGGACTAACTTTCAATCCAATGGTTGAATGCCACATGTCATGATGTGAATGGTTAGTGGTTGTGCATATTTTGGCCAAAGTGCCAATAAATGCATTTAGTTTGAATTTGAATTTATGAAATAACTTGTTGAAGAGGGAAGGGAAATGGAGTTAATGTCACTTGGCTCAAGGCCAAGGACATGTAAGAGGCGTTAAGTGCCTTGTTGGAAGGACCAAGTCCACTTGGCCTTTTTGAATTAAAATGAGGGAATATTCTCTTTTTGATGCCATGTGAGGGAAAATAGAGAATTAAATAAATCAAAGTAATTGATTTATTGTGCAACTTGCATTCTCTAGAGGATTTTAATGAGAGGGATTAACTTAATCATGGTTTTGATTAATTTAATGAAGAATTAGATGACGTGACAATTTAGACTTAAATTTATGAATTAATTTAAATCAGAATTGAGAGGAAATAATTTAATTAAATAAATGATTTGATTTATTTAACTAAGGAGGGAAATATTATATTAAATCAAGAAAGGTTTAATTTATTTAATTTAATAAGATGACTTTAGAGAATTTAATCAAATAAAATGATTTATTTAATTAAACAGAAATGTAAGGTTAATTAAATTAAATTGATTAATTTAATCAAAGGAGGTGATAGACCTAATCATAAGAATAATGATTCATTAGATTAAGAGATAGAATTACGATGAAATTTTGAGAGTGTGATTTGGGAAGAAATGTTGTTACTGATCAGGATCAAGTGTGCCAAACTGGAAATGTACATTTTCCATGTCTACAGTCTTTAACTGCACAATTTGGTTGTCCAACTATTGCTGCCACTTTTTCTGATTTCCATTAGTAAACTCAGCTTCAACAATTAAGAAGCTCATAATCTGCTCATCGCTATCAAAAACCTGCCATCTCACATTATTGTCAGGTACAAAAGGTTTGACTATAATTTTTACATGCTGTCATGCCTCTACCTTGTGAATCTCATTCAGAATATCAAATTGGGCTCCTATGGAAGCGAGGCTATCTCCATGTTTATTTTAATTTCTAGGAATTGAAAGGATATTAAAAGCATCAAAATTTTCTATCAAATCCCATACTCAATGCTTATACTTTTAAGTGAATCATTCTTTGCAGCATTCAAATTTCTAATTTTGATTCACTATTAATTTCAAATCACCATAAACTCATAAAAAATTAATACCTCTCTTTCGGGCCCATTCTAGGCCATGCACTAGCGCTTCATCTTCGGCTATATTATTTGTACAACTTAATGAAAAACTGAAAGCTAAATAATACTTGTTTCCATATGGTTAAATTAGCATGGATCCACCAACAACACCTACACTGCTCCTTGAGTCATCAAAGTAAAGCTTTCAAAGCTTATCTTCCTTCTCTGTAGGTCGCTCTTCCTCTTTAAAGAGATTAGGGATAACAACATCAGGTTCACAAATCATATAAACCCCCAATCCTATCTCATTTGTGTGCTGGAAAAGATCAAGCTCATGATCTTCGAATGCCCATTCATCTAGATTCACATTTTCTACAGGGGTGATGTGGTCTAATGTCATGGTTTTCTTCTCTAGTACATGGGTGATGTATAGGTTAGCATTTATAGGACTCAAAACATATGGCTCAATATGGTCTTTGGCTAGAGGCTCAGACTTTATGGTTACTTTCATACTATATCTTGTTTTAAAGAAAAAATGAGACCAATCAGAAGACAAGAATCCACCCAGTTTTGTTTTAAAATATCTTGAGAGGCAAATGGAAAAATGAGGTGGCAGGTCAATAACATGTATATGTTGATGGATTGTGAAATTTGGGGATGCATGCAAAGTAAGGGCTAGATTCTTAATTCTACCAGTAGATCCATCCAACTGAACTACGCCTTTCTGGGAGTTAGGCTCATAAACAAGACCTAGTTTATTGGCTAATCTTTTAGGCATAACTGAGCTACTCGCACCAGAATCAACCATACAGTTATGCACTATTTTATCACCAATAATCAAACTCAAATAAAAAGGAGGATTTACCTGCTTAGTTTTCTATTCATTTTTCACCTCCAGGCTATTTGCAAGCACAACTTTAGCATTCCCTTGATTAGCGTTGTTAGAAATAGAAAGCTCAGCCAAAGCATCTTGCAACAAGATTTTTTGACTCAGAATATGAAATGAATCCAAAATTTACATACTAACAATGGCCTTCTTAAGATGGTCAACCACATTGAAAGAAATGGGACTTGTCTTTTGCTGACCCCTAGTAACAACAATGTCATTTCCTTTCTGCAGGGGCTGCGATTGCATCGTAGACTACTCCTTCCTAGGTACTTCTTGGCCTCTTTGCATAATATGCACTTTAGGTTGTGTTGCAGAAATAACATGTGATGAAGGAACAAGAAGTTTGTCCTTAGTCGGCTGTTGTTGTATATTTCCAGCTTGCTGCCCCAAATCCATAGCCCTCTTTTTCAATCTGGTATTGGCTGAAACAAGGGAATTTCACTGAACCTTGACCGTTCACACCACAAAATTCAAAACTCTCTTGCTGTTCTTGATTTTGACTTGGAACTCTTTCCGAACTAGCATAGCTGTTTTGGACCATTAAAGCCTGATTTCTCATACCGTTCACACATGCTGACTGGTTATGGGGTTGTTTGCATGGGTAACACCAATCACAATCTTGGGAAATGTTATTTTGTGGTACAATTTCTTTTGATGAACTGGCAACATTCAGATTATAGGGCTGGAAAGGCACAGGATTGAAGTTCTTTCTTTGGCCTTGATAGTCATTATGAAAAGGTGGCCTATTAGGATGATTTTGCTAATATGAGGCTTGATAGGGCTTATGTTCTTGGCCAAATTTCTTTTTAATACTCACTAGATCATTTCCAAAAGTCTTTAATATACTTTTGATCTCTTGAAATTCTTGGGATTGGGCTGGAGCAATGATTTATTGAGCTGTGGTCTGATAACCTATCACTGGAACAGGGGGAACAACAACTAGGGGTATTAAAGATGTGGGCATAAGCACTTGAATTTCTGGAAACAAATGCATGGGAGGTCTAGGGGAAATTTCCCTAGCTTGAATAAGATAGTTTTCTACTCTAATGGTGATGTTGAAAGCATTGGGGAGTGTGTGACCACCCATAGATTGGATCATTACTGAAATCTTGCTATTCAAGGCGTTTAAGAAAAATAGAAAAGCATGATCTGGTAAAGGTTTTATCGTTAAAGGAATTATGTCCCAGGTCCTTTGGGATCAGTAGTTGAAATCAACCAAGTGCTCATACGGTGCTCTCTTGATCATGCCCAGCTATTCTAATAAGGATAGTTGATCTCATTTATCAAAAAAATGCTGGTACAAGCCATCACCTAATGCATCCCATGTTGCGATTGAGTTCGTTGCAAGGCCTCTGAACCATTGCAAATATTTTCCCTTAAGTGACGCAACCAAGAGCCTCAGTGCTACGTTCTCTTGAGTGATGTTGTGAACTAAGCATAAAGTGGCCACATCTTGAATGTGTTCAAAAAAAGTAGTTTGGTCTTCCTCGATAAAGTATGGTAGACTCCTGAAAGCTGCTGCCAAAATATCATCATAATGCACAATGTTTAAGGGGTTGCATCCGTTAAAAGGTGCAAAAGCGTGTTGTCTTGCCATTGGTGGTGCTTGTGCTACAAGAACAAGATTTCTTGGTGATAGGACTATAGAATTGATAACTAGAGGTGTTGATTTTGACCTCTCCGGTATGTTGAATAGTATTCTCGCTATCCTACCCCCTCTTTGAGGTGGAGATAGCTGCAGGTACTCGAATGGCACAAAACTTGATCTGGTCTGTATTTTTCACATGCGTAGGCTGCACTAAGTTTGCATGTAAAATAAGAAAATGGAGTCACCAGGTATATTGTAAAAAGCCTCCAAAAGGCTAAATAAACTTGCTGTATACACCAAACAACAATTTAAAAGATTGAAAACTTCTCTAAAATTAACTTTCAGAGTTTCATCAAGCGTGCCAAAAACTGTTATCAATCAGATATGCACCCTATGCTAAGCTTGCAAAAAACTTAACTATCTATTGACAAATGGAAACCCTTTTCAGATGTGGGTGATCTGATCAAAGAAGGAATCTCCAGAGTGAGCTGGTTCTCTGAATGATAATTCCTATTCTAAATGATCTTTGAGGTAAAGAGTTAGAAGGATAAACTAGATTTAAAATATAAGACTAAAATTCTATCACCTAAAATTATTGATCAAAATTAAGGAGATTCTAATAATAACTCACTTTCACCACCTCTTTAAAACCTGATTCTCATAATATCACAACCCATATAATCCAAACGTGATTTGTGCAAAGGTTTAAAATAAACATAAGGCACAACTTGAATTAGCATGCAAATCCTGCGAACACTTAACAATAGTAAGACAAGAAAAGGATTAAACAGATTTGAATCACAAGACACATCAAATTACTACTGCAGAGCATAAACACGAAGTTAGAAAGGAAACTCTACTATTTTATTGAATGGAGTGAAAAATCTCAAAATCTGAGTGCAAAAAACTGCTTAAAAAACTCTCTTCCTAAACAAGAGAGGAAGAAACAATGATCTTAACTGAGAAAAACCCTAATTTTTTCTCCTAAATAAAACTCTCCAAACCCTAATCTGATCTCAAGAAGAAAGCCAAGAAAAAAACATCCATTTGCTCCATAATGTGTAACAAAAATGGAAAACTCACACTTTTTGCATGTCTATCCCAAAAAGCACCTAAAAATAGGTTCATTTTGCTTTAAAAGAAAAAATAACACCTTATCTTCATCCCATGCAACTCAATTTCACCCAAGGAAAAGCCAACCATCTCAGCTTTCACAAAACTACTAAAAATAGCAAAAGAATAAAACAATTTATAAATCATTGTTTTATCTTTGCTTTACAAGATATCTGTAGGTATATTCTTCTCAACTTGACCTAATTTTGCAATTAAGATTTTAGAAATCTTTGAAAAATATTAAATTTTTTATATCTCCATTACAATTTGATTTTTCTTCTTAAAAAAATCATAAAAATATAAGCAATTTTAACATTGAATTTTAATTGATTTATAGAAAATCAATCAAAACTCAAGCCTAAGGCATGCATGTTTTTTCTAAGTCATAAGAATTGACATTAAAATAAAATACCTAAGGTATTTAGACAATGAGATATAATTAGATCAAAACCTAGCTTAAAGACCTAGGCATATGAAGTCAAATGACAAAAGGTTTGACCTAGGGAATGAATACATTATCAAATGATAATATCAAAGGCATTTGAAAACATGACTTAATGTGATAAAACCCAAATTCGAAATAGGGCTAATGGAAAACCCTAATAAAAAAACTAGCCTAACCTAATGTTTGAGCCATCATTTTGACTTTTCATGTTTGGAGAGAAAGCTCTGATTGGGAAAAATGGTTCCGCCACCATGAGCTAGGGTTTTGCAACTTGGAGCTACCATTCGAGCTTTCTGTTGGTCGATTCCTCCATGAGCTAACAAGGTAAGTTGGTTTTAGACCATTTCATGGATTTTCTTCTCACTTTGAAAGAAAAACTTGGCCTTCAAGGCCATAGCCAGACATGTATCTTTCTTATTTTTTTATTCATTACAGTGCCTCCATTTTTGTACTTCATCTAGCCGCCATAGAAGGTTTAAAGTTTGAGAAAATTGATGAATAGAACTCAAAAAATTTGACAAGATAATGAAGATATTATATGGAAGAAACAAACTAGAAATTTCTATGCATTTTATTCATCATAGGCCGCGACTATAATAAGTTTTTCCTAATGAATTTCCATAAGGAAAATTACATTCTATACATTCTTTGTTCTGAATTTCAGATTTTGATGGCGAACTCAAATAGGTTTTTGACTTTGGTGAATATTTATGAGTTAAAAGCCACCTCTAGGCCGCGACTATTGCATGCTTGATCTAGGTATTTTAACATCACTACATTTTCATTGTCTTGTGTATGAACTCAAAAAGAAAATGCTCTACTTTTAATGAAGAAAACCCAAATGGGATCCTGAAACTCCTAACAAATTTTCCTAATAGTAATTGCATTTCCAGTTGAAACCCCCATGTGGGTATTTGTAAAATAGAAGAAGAAAACTATCCAACCTCTGGGATCGACCCATGTTATTAAATAACACTCATTTTCTTTATAAATAAAGGCACTCGATTCATGAACACTTTACTCAATGAATTTGCAGAACTTCATGGCCACGAAAAATACTTGTTATTTCCTTCATTTTGAAGAGATTTTAAGCTTGAAATGCTACATCTTGATGGTATTCTGCATTTTGAATTAAAAACACAAAATGGGTACTCTGTATTTCAAAGGAAAACTACATTTTAAGTTGAAACCATGTAGCTGTAGTTTGTTTACTTTAAAATTGTAAATGATCTCATAAAGTTTTCCATTCCTTTATTTATAGATTTACACTCTCTGAAACACAATACATGGAATACTCTACCTCTATTTAACAACTAACATGATATCGTCCCACCTCATAATGAATGTCTTTTCATTTATGCACTCCATGCACTATTTTTCTGAAAATGCAACTGCAATGTAAATACCCATTTGCATTAAATCTGTAGCACAACCTTTCTATGTACTCACCTTTCATTGTTCCTCTATTGAATTAAAACTAAAATAAAACCTCTTCTTTTTTTGTACCTCCTATAGCAACATTGATGTTCCTATAGGTTGCTTGTCATGACTCCTTTCATACACTTGAGTGTTTCAGAAAATATGCATTCTCAGCTCAAAATTTTCATGAAATAAAGAGATATTTCCCTCCTATGTCCATGTGTTCACAACTTGTTCTTTTCATAATCGGGCTTGGCTTCTCTGAGAGTCTAAAGCTTCTTTGTGTGATTTTATTATTTATTAATGCTCTGTTGATGAGGAATTATATATGCTTGTTCACTATCACCATTATGAACATGAAACACTTGCTGCATTAGAAAAGAACACCATGAAACAACATGAAACAACATGAACAAATCACATGGAAAAAAAGATGCAATCAATTTGACAGTATTAAAACTTTTCAGTATGGGAATTGATGCATTTCAATTGATTCTGTATCTGAATTGAGCTCATTGTTCACTTGTAATTTTCACTTCGTTGTTCAGATTTGATTGTTATAAGTGAACAATGTCCTTGATTGCTTTGATAATTAAAATTTGTTTCGCTCCTTTGTGAATACCTTAGATGGGCATGATAACTGTATTTCCTTACTCAACCCCATTTGTATGTTTAAGGGGTAGCATGCCGAGCTCTACCCTTGTGGGAGCTCGTTTTACTCCACATGCTTTAATTTCTTCATGAAATGATCAACTACATAAATTTTCCTATACCTACACATGGAAACAAACAATGTTAGATAAAACAATATACTATTATGATGTTTCCTTCTTGTCTTTTGTCCAACTATTGTTCTCACAACTTTAGCTGTTTCAATGTATTATAAGTAGCATTCTACATTATTGTTGGTGATTCATATAAGGATTTTCATAATTAGAGCTCTAAGAACCCTTTACTTCTCTTATAGGTCAATCAAAGCTCGAGGATGAAGGATGGTGCACCACTCCCGAATCAACCAAAAGAAATAGGCAATGACTATTATGTTCATGCTTATGTGTCTTTCTTTCTTACATCTTCAATAATGTAGCATGATTCTCACGATTCATTGTTACAGTTACTCCCATGGCTTGTGTGGGGCACTTTAATTTCTTTTCTTGTTTTCCATTCTGAAAAGAAATGTATCTCAATGCAAAATTGCACAATTCATTTTTGAATAAATGAAATACTGAAATGTAATAATATTGTGAAATTAATGAAAGCAATGATTCTGTCTTAATCATTTATGTATTCTTCTTTATACTTCATTTAATTTGCAAAGCACTGAGTAACTCTGAAATTCTATCCATTGAAAACATTTGCATAACTGGACTTGATAGATCTGATGCAAACAGTAATCTAAGCAATGCAACAACTAACCGAAATTTCACTTAAAAAAATGAAACTAATCAACTCTACCAATTGAGTTGTAGTGAGAATTGGTAACAAATACATTGGAGAGATGAGTGATGAAGAGTAATAGGATATTAGAAGGATGTGAGAAATAGATAGGAATGCTGATAGTGAGATGAATGACATTGGATTGCATGGGGGTAGCCCATAGCTAGATACTAATAACAAGGGATTATGGGATGGAATGAAAATAGAGATGAATGGATGGATTGATAAAGATAGGGAGATAGAAAGATGCTAGGATGGATGGATAGAGGGATAAGGATTTGGAAAGATGGAATAGATTATTCGATGGATAAATGGATGGGGAGATAAGGATGATAAGATGGAAAAGGACTAGTGGATAGGTGGATAGGAAGATAAGGATTTGGAAGGATGGAATGGATTACTAGATGGATGGATGGATGAAAAGATGGAAAGGGATCAATAGATGGAGGGATGGGAAGTATTAATGGAAGGAGGATGGAGAGATAGAAGGGATTTATTGGATGGATGAATGTTCTTTCCAAGGACTATGTCACAAACAAGTACATACCCCACTCTAGAGATTTCATGTGTAATAAGGTAAGAGTGATGATGGATAACAAGATGGATGGACAAGGAATGGAGATGGATCATAGCAAGATGGGTGGACAATGGAAGATAGACGGATGTGGATAGGATGCATGGATAAGTAAATTGGATGGGTGAGGGTAAGGGATACGACAACATATGGATGAGGGGAATATATGCCAAGAGGTGTCCAAAGAATGTATAGATATGTGCCCCTATCTTTATCAAGATCACCAGGAGGATGGAGGGATTGGGATAAATGGGATATGATGGGTAGGATAGGTGTATATGTGGGATGAAGGAGATCAATGAAGGGAATGCATAGATGGAAGTTGCCCCCAAGTGTGGAAGTAAATCGAATGGGGGATTTACACATGACACTTGTTTGCCAGGTTTTCATCATGGTACTTATCCAAGGCGCTTGTTTGCCAAGTTTTCACCATTGAACGATTTTTTCCTCTTTACTTTACCTTTTTTTTGTTTTTCTCTTTTTTTCTCTTTTTTTGGATTTTTCAGATTTTTTTGGATAGTATGCAATGGAGATGGATAAGGAGAGGGATGTGGATAAATGGATTTGGAAGACATGTGATAATGAGATGGATGAAGGAATCAAGAATCGAGATCCATATGAGGTAATAAGAGCCCATGTGTGAAATGACTATGGGAAGCTAGTACAACCTTATTAGAGTGGGTGGATTATGCAAGATAATGGATTAAAGGAATTTGATGGGGGAGATATGTGGGGTAAGGGATGGGATGTTAGAAAGTGTAGGGATGGAATGATGGAGTGGACGTGTGATGGGGGAATGTGTTCAGGACCAACATTGGCACATATGGTGGTGGGTGTGAAATGATAGGAGGATGAATGGATGGAGAGTGTGAGGATAATGGAGGAGTTGGGATAGTGAATTTTGGGACATAGGGACCCATAATAGATTTAGGAGATGGAGGATGCAGATGATTAGCTATTGGATTAGAAACTTTGGATGTAATTATGGATTTTTCATTTGAAGTCATTGCATCTTTTTTCTTTGGGATCCACATGGTTTTGATTTTTGATTTAATGGGCCTTTGTGGCCTATGGGTTTGATTTGGATTTTGCATTGGATTTTTATTTTCTTCAACATGAATTTTGAAGGGGAAATGAGGAGTTTTAGATTCTTGTGGATGTTTGGATTTATGCATTTTTACTTTGACATCCAAAGTGATTTTAATAGAAATGGGATGGGTATGAGGAGATGGATGATGTTGAGGAGACATGAATGGAGTGATAGAGGTAGGATTTTGATGATGATGTGTGGGTGGAGGCTATGAGATATCATGTATGAAGGGGTGCCTTTGTTGATCTTGATTAAGGATTATGAGGTTAGGATTTTTATAATGTGTGCTAGGGATAGGTGATGGAGGGATGAAAGGATAAATAGGATGAGATGGAGGAGGTTATTTTGGGATATAAGGGCCCAAAATGGACTTTGTATATGGAAGATGTATTATGGTGGATGGAGGGACATAAGGACCCAAAATAGATGCAGTAAATGGAGGATGAGCGATGGTGGATGGAGGGACATAAGGACCCAAAACGGACTTGGAGGAGGAAGGAGGAAGATGGATGGTTGTTTTGAGGTAACATGATGGAGGAGGGGGAATGGTGACAAATGGTTTGGTGGAGCGATGGGAAGTACCTCTTATTCCTTTGGAAGAGGCTCGATTAGGATGTACAGAGGTTGTACAATTTTTCTTGGATTGTGAGTCTTGGGAGATATATCCAAGAACACCTATACATAGGTGTTCTTTGGCCTGGATGGGTTCCAAAATACCTTGCTCATGAAGGCCTAAACATTTTCCTTTATAGTTCATAATCTTGAGCATGCAATCTATGGTAGGATGCTTATTCTTTTGGAAGCATGATGCGAGTCCATTAGAATGTGGAGGAGGAAGGGTGGTGCATATGCTTTATTTTTCTTCTACAAGAAAACAACCATGGATCAATGTAATGGTACCAAGGTGATATAAAAGTGGCATTGGTATGGCCTCGATAGGTGATGATAAAGGATCATGAGATGGCATTGATGGGATAGTGGGATCTCATTAGGAGGACTGAGTGATAAGGGATCAAGAAAGGGATTATGTGGCATGATAGGATATGGATTGGTGGCATTGGGTGATAAGGACTCATGAGAAGGAGTGATTGGATCTTGAGTGCAATGTGGATCATGGGATGGAGTGGATGAGCTAGTGTGATCTTGAGATGGGGTGGATGAGATGGTAGGATCATGACTTGATTGAGGATAGGGATCATGAGATGGAATGGATAGGGGAATATGATCTAGATATGGAGTAGATAGGATGGCAGGATCTTGATTTAGATGAGGGAATATGTTGGTATGCTTTGGATCAAGCTCTTGGCATGTCTCATCTTATGTGGGAGGAATGATGATGGAGGAGTGTTGGAGGTACTCCTAAATTGGGGGAGATGGGAGGATGGAGGATTTATGAAGGTCATGGGTTTGGATCTCAGTGATACTAGGACTAGGGGGAGTGGATTGGATTTGGGTGTTTTCAATGGATTGGGTGGTGCTACGAGTAGGAGATAGGGATTCAATGGGTTTGATGGGTTCAATAGTTTGGGTGGTGCTAGGAGTTGTACTAATAATGATAGGTGTGGGGTGGAGATGGGCCTCATCACTAATGGCAGTACATGATAGAGTGGGATGGCATGATTCCATAGTATCAAGATGTGGACTTGAGGATGTCTCTTTTGTCGTGAGTCCTTGAACGACATTTTGAATGAGGTCTTTAGGAATTGTAGGTTTAGGTGGGGTGATGGGAATGGATGAAGGATTATGGATGGGTGGAGGACTAGAATTAGGGATTGGTGGATTAAGATTAGATGAGTGGATGGAATTGGATGCACGACTTGGAGTAGGTGGAGGATTAAGCTTGGTGGGTGGATCAAGATTAGATGGAGGATTGAGGTAGGGTGAATTGGGAGGAGGATTAAAATATAATGGAATGGAGGGTGGATTAATACAAGAGGATGTGGATGATGAACTAAGATAGGAGGATGTGGATGCTAGATTAGGTTGGGAAGATTGGGATGGTGGATTAATATAGGAGTATTGGGCTGGTGGATTAAGATAGGAGGGTGTGGATGTTGGATTAGGATGAGAAGATTAGGATGGTGGATTAAGATAAGAGGACATGGGTGGTGGATTAGGATAAGAGGACATGAATGGAGGATTATGATAGCAATATGTGGATGCTGGATTATTAAGGTAGAGATATTGGGATGGTTGAAGATGATAATGATATGCATATTGGGATTGTGTATTAATATAGGAGGATGTGGATGTGGGATTGGAGAGAGATGTAGAGGGAGGATATGATAAATATGTGGAGGGTGAGGATACTGGATATTGATTATCAAGGGTAGCATAAGAGCTATTATTAGATGTGGATGAAGGCATGGGGGGATAGCTCGAAGGAGTGTTTGTATTTTGGGAGGTGGTCAGAAAAAGCTTGCTAGCAATGACAACATCAAGGGGATATATATTATACTTATCTTGATCAACAAGAATTTCATTATCGTCATCAACGTAGTTGGGATTCCCCTTGACTACTATTTTTGGTTGCATCGATGAAGGATAGTGATTCATGATGTTAGATGGAACATATACATATTGAAAAGATGGGAATAGATGACTAGAAGAAAAGAATAGATGGTGAAAGATAAATAGGATGGATTGGAAGAAGATGGAAGAATAGATCTTAATATTTGTTTTGATATTAGAAGATCTTGAATATAGATGAACTAAAGCTCAAATTGGGATTTAGGTCAAGCTCAGATTGGGATTGGATTAAAGCTCAGATTTGGATTGGATTGAAGATTAGATTCAAATTTGATTGAAGCTCAGATTAGGATGGTTGGAGGATGTGATGGGATGCGATAGGATTGATGAGATAGGATTGGATGTTTGATTAGATAGGGAGATGAAACAAATTCTAAACCCAATTCAAAGATTTGACTTAGATGACGTAAGGTGCTGACGATCAAATTGGATTACGAACAAGATGATTACAACACCAAATCTACCTAAAGATGGAAGTAGATTGATTATGTCATAATGATGATTAACTGACTCAGAACGGATGAAAATCCTGAGTAGATGCAAATGATGATGATTGGGATCAGACACCTAAGCCAACTTGGACAAAAACCTTGGAAACAAAGTCTAGGGAACTCAAATTGATGAGTTGATGATGGATATGGGATCCAAGGATGCTATAAGATAATCCTAGATGATTTGATTGATGAAATAATAATATTTGGAAAATGCGGATGGACGAAAATGATAATTATTGGAAGACCGATGATAAAATTTTCAAATTACGACAAACAATTCGAGGAACAACATGTTTTCAATGGCCAAAAGGATTCATGTTCTGGAATTTGTATGGAAAGTAGAGTCGCCTTTGTATGTCACAAGTTCACCTATTTAGCTAGAAATTTTGATTTTTTAGCTAGCAAGTTTGTCTATCCAATTGAGAAAATTCACCTTTGTAGGTGGCAAGTTCACCTATGAAGTTTGCAAGTTTTCCTGTCTATCTAGGTGACACAGGAAACTAGAAAATTTGCCCCAAATGGAAAATTCGCCTATCTGGTGAAGTAGGTTCACCCAAAACTTGATTGGTGTAGGGAATAGGAAAATTTGCTTAGCAAGTTCACCTATCAGGAAGAAAATTTTCCTAAGAAGCTAGAAAACTCACCCAAGAGGCTGGAAAACTCACCCAAGAGGCTGAAAAACTCACCCAAGAGGCTAGAAAACTCACCCAAGAGGCTGGAAAACTCACCCAAGAGGCTAGAAAGTTTTCCCAAACAGTTGAAGACACTGAAGAACGGGCAGGTGTGACCTTGAGGATTGCCTAACAGGATGATAAATTCACCTAAATAGACTCGAAAAAGGACTCAAATGAAGAACGAGATCATGAATGGGCAAATAGATTTGCCTAAATGGACTTAATTGAAGACTCAAATGGAAAATAGGATAGGAAATAGATTCGAATGGGGACTTAGACAGAGGACAAGACTACTAATGAAAAAATGGATTCACCTAAAAGGATCCGAATGGGGACTCAGACGGACAAACGGACACCAAAATGGACCCGAATGAGGACTCGAACAGAGAATGGGATAGCAAATGGATAAACAAATTTGGCTAAATGGATCCAAATAGAGAATAGGATGAAGGACATGAATACCAATGGAAAAAAATATTTTATGAGATGGATTCAAATGGGGACTCAGAAAGACAAACAAACGCGAAAAATGGCCTCGAACGGGGACTTGAATGGAGAATGGGATAGCAAATGGATAAACGGATTCGACTAAATGGATCTAAATGAAGAATAGGACAAAGGACAAGACTACCAATGGGAAAATGGATTCACCTAAATGGATCCAATCAAGGACTCATACAAACAAATAAACGCCAAAAAGACCCGAATGGGGACACAAACGAATAACGAGATACTACACAGATAAACGGATTCAACTAAACAAATCCATATGGGGACTAGGATAGAGGATAGGACCACCAACAGACAAATGGATTCACCTTAACAGATCTGAATGAGGACTCAGACGAAGAGTAGGGTAGCAAACGACCAAACAAACACCAAAACATACTTGAACAGGGACTCAAACGAACATAAAACCTAAATGGGAGGTTGGGTCGCCCCTATAACAAGAAAATTCACCCAAAGTAAGGAGAAAAAATTCCTATGTATAAGGAACAGGTGAATTTGATGAACATGATAATGGAGAAGACTAGAACGAGAAGGCAAAATCACCCCTATGAGGAGAAAATTCACCCAACAAGGTGGAAAATTTACCCAAAAGGCAAGCAAGCTCACCCAACAGGTGAGAAAACTTTCCTATGCACAGGGAATGAATGAATTTGATGGATGGGGAACTGACAAACTCGCTTGAGGGATGGACAAACTCACATGTTCTAGAGAACAAGTGAAAATGAGGTTGCCTAAGAAAGTGACTGATCAGAAAATTTGCCTCTATAAGGGGAAAATTCACCTCTGAAGGCAATGGATGATGGTGGAAAAGGATGATAAGCACGAAAAAACAATAGGAAGAAGGCTGGACTGACTCAACTGAAAGTGAAAGCACTGGTATCACACAAAGAAGATACACTAGATAACACGATCCTAAAATTAGTGAATTTTCCTAGTCTAGAATGCAAAACGAAACAAAATGCAAGCAAGGAAAAACACAAACAACAACTCAAGATTGGCCTATTTGAACTTGAACAAAATGAAAGAGAAAAGAGTGATATACCTTGTCCAAGTTGATGAGTTGGTTGGCCTTTGTTGATCGTTTGATATGTGTGCTCCTAGATCAATTTTGGTAGCATAACGACTTTATTTTTCTTGATTTGGATGTAAGGATGGCTATGGTGATTGAAGGCTTGAGAGATTGAGGTTGAGAATGTATGAGAATTGTGAATGGATATCTTAGACCTGCACCAAAGTGATAAAACAACACAATGTCAGTCAAGAAACACATCTAAAATACACATTCCCCATGCAATTCATTCAAATGTCAAGATCAAAAAATGAAGCTATCAAATCCTATTCAAAAACACTCAAACCCTCAATCCAATGGGGGAATTAGTGCCATTTTGATGTGGAAAATGGCCCTTTCCCAATTCCTTTATGTAATGTGATGAAGATTGGAAACTCCTTGATGCAATGTGATGATAACCTTGATAAATTTGATATAAAACTATGAAATTCAAATGCAATGGATGAAATTGTGATTGAAATTGAGTATAGTAGACTTGCTTGGATTGTGGATGATTAATTCAATAGGAGAAGCCCTCTATTTATAGAAGAAAATAATGGAAGGAGAGACAAAATTGATGAATGCGGGATAAAAGACCAACCAATGAGAGAAGGCCACTTGTCTAGATGTGATTGGAGGAAGAATGAACACATTTTGATGAATGTGCAAATAAATGCAATTAGGTGGAATTTGAAATTTGTGAAATTACAAGTTGGAGGGAGAGGAGAAATGGAGTAAATGCCACTTGGCTCAAGGAAAAGGACATGTAAGAGGCCTTTAATGCCTTGTTGGATGTACTCATCCCTTTTGGAGAGATTTTAAAATTTGAAGAATATTCCCTTTTGATGCCAAGTTGAGAGAAAATAAATGAATTAATAAATCAATTAAATTGATTTATTGGTGCAAGTTGCAAAATCTAGAGGATTGGAGTGATTAGGATTAGGATTAATCATGATTTGATTAATTTAAGTAGAAATTAGATGATTTGACAATTTTGACTTATATTTTAGGATTTAAATAAATCAAAGTTGAGAGGAATAATGATTTTAGATTTAATTAAATAATAGAGGGTGATGCTAAATTAAATCAAATAAATATTAATTTATTTAATTTAAAAGAGATGACTTTAGAGAGAAATTAAATAGAGTGCATTATTTAATTACCAAGGGGGTTATTAGATTAATTAAATAAAAATGATTTATTTAATTAATAGAAGCGAATGACATAATCAGATAAATTTGATTTATTTAGTTAAGAGAGGAAATATGATAAATTTAATCAAATAAAGATTATTCAATTATATTGATTAGTAAAGGGGATGATTCACGAAGAAGTGATGTTAGTAAGATCAAGGTCAGATGTGTAAGATCAATCTGTATATTTTTTATGTCTACATTTTGCCCCTATTTGAAGCAATGCACCTATTGCATTGGTTCAAAGAATAAACTACCAAGATCAAAATTCAATTTTTTATTTTTATTTTTTAGATACCCCACTACTACCCTAGCGAGAAGGATTATGCTAGTATACTGCCTCTTCGAGAGATCCGACAAAAAATTAGATTTTTGGGTGATCTCACGAAAAAATAGGACAAGCTGCCTAATGAGTCCAGAAAGGGTCCAGGATGCCAAAAAAAGTGCCAAAACGCAAAAAAAATGATGCAAAATGGCTCTCAATTGGGAAAAAATGGGATTAGGGGTCCAAAACCCTAGTTGGATGGCTAAACAGTGTCAAAAAACCCTAACTTTCAAGCTTAACTAGACCCCAAGGGGTCACTTTCAATTCATTTTCACACTTAGCCTTTGAGAGATTTTGCACTTTGAGATCTGAGCATTGATCAAGATGGTGCAATAGGTGCTTCCACGGCATGTGTATGATCGAGTGTGAGTCTACCAACATAAAATCGACACAAGACTAGTGGTATGTAGCTCTTATGCACCTTGTATTTTTGATTTTTAAGTGCATTTAATAGGGTCCAAAGTCAAATTAGGTCAAGCGATGCACTTTAGTGCCGCTAGAAGGTCAGAATCAGTACCGTGCGACCTTAAAGAGCGCCACATATGCAAATGGAACCACACAATCTAGTTTAGAAAATTAGGGTTTAGGGGCCAAAGTTAGGCGCATATGCAAACTACGCCATCGCGAGCTGATTTAGAAATTTGGGATTAGGATAACGGTCAAACTGTGATGCGACGATGCAGTTTGGAAATTTGTAAACTGTGCCGCATTTGCAAATAACGCCACATTTTTCTATTTTAGTTGCAAAACCTAAGGAAAGTAATTGATCTTTTTGAGAAACTTGACGCCGTTGCTTTTCTTGCATAGGAGTACCTTGGGATACTACATTCACGGGATTAGTAGTCCCTAGTTCTTAGTAGATTAGTTGGTATGCACGAGATGCTCTAGGAGCATCTTGGGGCCATAGGGTTGTGGTATGTCACCTATGCACGTCTTGTTTGGACACATTTGGGGATGATGACTGCCCTAGCAGAGAGATGGCACAGTGAGATGTCCTCATTTCACTTGCCCACGGGAGAGGCCACAGTCACACTGGAGGATGTTTGGCGCATCCTTTGATCGCCCATCCAAAGAGAGAGAGTGATCTATGATGTGGATGATGGGAGGGACACCTGCTATGAGGTGATGGGGCTCGAAAAGATTATTTTCATTGAGGGCCAGATAGAGCTTGAGAGGTACATGGGCAGAATGCCCACTTTCAGACTGATCATAACTGCTATCATTTCAGAGCTTGTGGCACCAGATCAGTGAGGCTGATACTTTAGCCTAGGATGGGGACTTGAATGGGAGAGTATGATCCATAAGAGAGAGTGCTTTGCATGGGGGCCAGTGATGCTAGCCTCCCTATATCATGATTTACACGAGTTCACATATCTGGACAGCAGGGCCATTGGGGCCAGAGTCACACTCCTTCATGTCTAGGCTTGGGAGCACATTGTAGTGCTCCGCCCACAGGTTACATTAGTTTATTTGGAGCCACATGATCCAATTTTTTGGCATTATAGAGGGGACCTTACTACATTCACACATACAGGGGCAAGTGGCCTTGCACATTAGAGGAGGGTCATCGATGAGTTGATTGTGTTCAAATGGAGGCCTTGGCTTGGCATGCCCGCATGGTATGATGATGTACAACAACTTTTCTATGCGGGGAAGGAAAAAATCATGCAGGTTATGGAGCATACCATGATAGAGAGGTATCTCCTAGACATATTTTCTAGGTAGTTTGGGGACATGCATGACCGTCCCAATGACTAGTACATGGCCATCTTTGCACGTAATTTGAGGGAAACAACATGGGGCAGGTCGATCCTAGCCGATGAGGTAGTTACCTCCTTCAGGTAGCTGGTGGCCAGACCTTTTCCATATGATCAGGGTCAGGAGGATGTAGGGGTTATATCAATGTACACAGATTGGTTTAGACCACCCTTTCAACTGATAGATCCAGGTGCGACATCCATATGGTGGAGGCCCAGAGGTAGGTCGGTAGGCCGAGGGTGGGGTGGCAGAGGGGATGGTGATGGGGATAGGGATGGGGGAAGAGAAGGAGGTAGACCAGCTCCACACCAACTAGAGAAGAGGGTTTGATAGACTCCCCCAAGAGACCAGTAGAGAGATGGGGAGAGATAGGCCTAACATGAGGCCCAGGTGCCAGGAGATGGATAGAGAGATGTCCTGAGGGACCATCAACAGTAACCTCCACCACCACCACCATAGTCAGATCACAGAGATGTGTTGATACAACAGATTCAAGCATAGGTGTAGGTGCTCATGACCAAGAGGGACCAGGCTAGACAGCAGATCCATACCCTTACCACAAAGAGATATCAAGCTCGATCAGAGCGGGACTAGGAGATAGGTCAGAGATGACAGCTTGAGAGTATGTCCTCCACCTCTCAGGGCAAGATAATTTCAATGTGGGTATACTGTGAGGTAGTTAGAGAGATAGAGTACTACAGGTTGCATTATCGACAGGTAATACTAACAATGACTTAGGTGCCAGAGTATTCCCAGCAGATAGGGATGAGACAACCTGAGGAGCATGTCGAGAGACAGGTGGGAGAGGGTAGTAGCTAGTAGGGCTAGCTTCTCATTTTTGACAACATTATTTTTGATCTATGGGCTCCATTTTTTAAAGCCTCGATTTGTATTATATATTTTGATTCATACACATTTGATCTAATCTTTATACTGTGACAATTACATTTTATATATATATGAGATGGGATGATTCATTTATGAGATGTCCTACTTTATTGATGCATGATGGATGGATGTATTTACTTTCCTATATGATATGATATGTAGATGTTATGACTCTATCTTATGAGGTGCATTTATTTTATGTGATGTAATATGATGTATGTTCCTATGTGATATGATGATGTGATGTAGTGATTATGTAGATCTTTTATGGATGCATTTATTTTTGTATATTTTCTATGCACTTTATGATGATGATGTATGGATGCAACTTGTTATGATATGCAAATATAATGTTTTTGTTTCTTTTCCTTATGCATTTATGATGGATGATATATGGATGCTACGATGATGCTCATGTGATTCCTTTTTATATAATGGGATATGAATGTAACGATGTGAGGTGACACATGTTATTTATGATGTCTGATATACAATGGTAATATGTTAAATTGATGTGATATGTAATGCTAATGATTATGAGGTGATAACATTTGTGAGATGATTATGCTTTATATTATGTAATCTGGTATGTGGTGATTCCTATAATGAATGCAATGTCATGTTATGAAATAATTTTTTATGGTAAGCAATGATTCATAGTGATATGATAATGTAATGACTTATGATATGTGATGATATGATATGTGATTTATGTAATGGATGATTTGATAATGCCTATGTGATAATGAATGCAATGTGTTGATGCGAAATGATTATAATAATGTATGATGCAAGATGACCTATGAGATGGATGAGTTAATAATGCCTATGTGATACTAATGAGAGTAATGAATCTACATTAATAATGAAATGTAATGCCTCTATGTTTCCTATATGATATGATATGCATTATGCTGATGATTGGTGGATGCAGAGTGGATGTATTTTAGTGATGTTTTTGAGTAACTGTTATGGTACCATGTTAGTATAGAAAGAAGACAAAAGAAAGAAGATCCAACAATCCTACTTTATAAATGGTGATGATGATAGTGATATCAAGAATTGGGAATTTTAAAAGAGCCATTTACCTTATGTTTGATAATACACATAAGCACGATGCATCAAGGTACAAATAATCTAGATGGCATTATAGTTAGTGTGATGGAATTTGACTCGACAATTAGATAGGAGTACTCCCATTCACACCTGACACATGGAACCTTATTTAGAATGCAGTTTAGATATTCTAAACATCTCAGACCAAAACATAGAAAAGCAAGCCTTCCTATGTGGTCAACAAGAGACATAAAACACCCTCCATAAAAATGAAACAAAGCATGCATGACAAAGTTATATTACAAGGATTTCCAACAAGCACAACATATAAAAATATCATTGCCCCATTCATTTCTCTCTAAACCCTTTTGATTAGGCATCATCGAGAGGTCCTTGGAATGAGCGCAAAATAAGATAAGTCAAAAAGACCAGATAAAGTAAACAAACAAGCTAATGTTCTTCATATCGCTAGCCAAGAATAAACTACGGTGACGCCTGATGTTGATGCCCATTATAGGAAGGATGCATCCTAGAAAATATTGTTATCAGGTGATATGAGATTGACTAGATGATAAGCTATTGATACCAAGAGTTAACTAACTCGCTGACTTACTAACCTAGACTTGAGACTTTGTCGATTGAGCCTTCACTTTTAAACCTACTAGACTTACTTCTGATTGGTTTACAAAGGATGAAAATGATGATTGATTTATTATGAACAAATTTTTTTATTGTGTGTGAATGTTGAAATGGGACGGGTGCACCTTTTTGAGTTTTTTGCAATGTTTTGAGGCTGTTTTTGGGATTTTGAATGTTTTAAAAATATTTTAATTTTCCAATTTTCCAATATTTTTGGTGTTTTCTGAGATTTTAACCAAGAGACTAACCTAAAGACCTATCCTAGGGGTCTCAAGAGCTGATCAAAAGATTAGCCTTGCCTACATTATACACACAGAGACCATGTAGTTTGACTGACACAAACTTGATTTAATGATGAGATAGATGGACAAATGGATTGCCAATTTATTACGACGAACTCCTAAAGGACTGACCTAAGGTTTCTCGAGGGATGATCAAAGATCAACCTTGCCTACGTTATACATGTAGAGACCATGTAGTTTGACAAAATGACTCCACTTTTTGATTTTTTTGGATTTTCTGATTTTATGAATGTTTTTGATTTTTGAAGGATTTTGCAATGTTTTTGGATTTTTGATTTTTTGAAAGATTGCAGGAATATACATGAATCCGATTTGATGCAAGTAAAAGAATGTGCCCCCAACATGATGTGATAGACTACTTTGATATAGGCAGGACAAATTAACGTTAGGACTGTGCCAAGTAGTACTAGGGTGAAACATGATACGAACACAAGATCAAGCTATGATTTAGACGTGGATGGATGATGGGAGGATGCTATGGAATGAGTGATGAAAGGTGATGGTAGGTGATGCAGAATGAGTTGTGAAGATCTTGGTGGATGGAGACTGCTTTATTTACACAAGATGCCTGTTTTTGAGGTTTTCACCAAGGTACTTGCCCAAAGTTCCACTGAAGTGGTTTTCACTAGAGGATAATTTTTCTCTTTACTGCTTTCAATCCTTTTTCCAATTTTTTCTAATTTTTTATATTTTTGGTTTTACCCTTAAAAGATCAGGCGTAATTTTTTTTGATATGAGAGCTGTTCATGGGCTCTTGTAGAGGTTTTCCTTCGGGTGTTGATAGTTGATATGCCCTTGATTTGTAGCTTGTTGCAATGATGAATGGTCCCAACCAATTGGGATCAAACTTTCCCTTGACATTTAGATTTGGTATGTTCTTCTGATTTTCCTTCAGTACTAGCTCACCGACTTGGAAGGTCCGCCTCTTGATTTTCTTGTTGTAGCTTTGCTTGAGATGGTTCTGGTAGACTTGCAAGTGGTTTAAGGCATCCATACACCACTCATCCAGTAGCTCTAGCTCATTCAATCTTGAGACCCAGTATTCTTCATCTGTAATGAGATTCTGCAGTGATTGTTAGGGATGGGAGATAGATCTCAATGGAGAGGATGGATTTTCATCTGTAGACCAGGGAGAAGGGGGTGCCACCTATTGGTGTGTGGATGCTTGTGCGGTAAGCCCATAAGGCTAGATTTAGCTATAGATGCCAGTCACGACCGACATCATTGACTGCTTTCTTGAGGATCTTCAGGATGGTCTTATTGGTAGCTTCTACTTGGCCATTGCCTTGGGGATAATATGAAGTAGAAAAGCGATGTTGGATGTTGAATTTTTGGCATAGGTCACGAACATCCTATTTTTTGAAAGGTGTCCCATTATCTGAGATAATGGATTGAGGAACACTGTTTCAGAAAATAAGGTAGTTTAAGATGAAATTGGATATCTATTTTCCTGTTATGTAGGTAATTGGAATGGCTTCCACCCACTTCATGAAGTATTATGTGGCGGTGATGATAAAATTATGCCCATTGGATGAAGTGGGAGTGATTTTACCAATGAGATCGAGTCCCCATTGTGAAAAGGGCCAAGGTCTAATAATTGGGTTGAGCTTCTGAGCTAGTGCATGGATGAGGTCCCCATGCTGTTGACACTGCAAACACCTTTTGACAGTCATGTGCTTCTCTTTCCATTGTAGGCCAATAGTATCTTGTCCTCAACAATTTCTTGGCCAAAGTCATACCTCTCAAGTGTGAACCACAAATACAAGGTGAGATGCATGTTAGGAAAGGATCATACATGTATAGAGTTCTCCAGCGGCCTTATTAATCTAACCGAAGCATACATTCCTTTGTATAGCACTAGATTAGGTAATACCCGAGGGGAGGTGCTTGATACCTATGAAAGAAAAATAGGTGTCCTGATGTCTACCATGTTTGTATGCATGGCCAAAATAGGCCCCTCAATCAGTGTTTCCTCTGCTTATCAAAATCCTAATACTGTCAAGGGAAGTAGGATACCCCTTGGTTTTAGTTTCACCCCTCATACCACCCTTGGTGATGGGGGCTCCAGTGGGATGAGTGGTGGTGGCTCAGGTGGTGCTGGTGGTGGCAGCTTTGGCATAGGTTATGACGGTGGCTTTGGCGAGGGTCACATTGGTGCTTTTGTTGGTGGTCACGACGACGAATCTAGAGGGGGTTTTGGTGGTAGTGGTTCTAGGAGAGGCTCCATTGGGCCTTTTTCATCTTCAGACCCTATTCTTAATGCTCTCCTTTAGAATATGGGCCAAATGCAAAACCAGTTGGCGAGTCTTTCCCAGGCTTCCGCCCAACCTATCTTCCAACCTTTTTTTTGCCATAGCCCACTATCAATAATGATTTTGAGTACTCCCCCCCAGGGAATGGAGATTCCTAAATTTGAGAAGTATGGTGGTAAAGTGGATATGTAGACACATGTATCAAATTTTAAAGCCATGTGCAAGGATTTCTCCCATCATGATGCTCTAATGGAAAAACTCTTTCCTCAATCTCTCAAGGACACAACACTTGAGTGGTACTATTCCTTGCTTGATAATTCTATATTCTCATTTTACTAGCTTATAAATAAATTTATCCATCAATTCTAGGCTATCAGTCTGAAGATGACCTTCTAAAATCTCATTTGATGTAAGAAAGGAGAACATGAGAAGATAACTAATTTTATCACGTGATATCAATCACTCTTTTCATAGATGTCGTACTTGCTACCCAACTCAGATGTGTAGAAGATATTCATAGGCAACCTACAATGAGCCTGATAGAAGAAATTCACCTTAATGAAGTACCCTTCTTTCACACACCTATGTGCCATGTTGCGAGAGTATCACCAAATAGTGGTTTAGTTCAGGGGATCCTCCTCACACTCTCATTTTGAAGGAAAATCTATTGTGTCTATCTCAAGAAAAGGAAAGGCTATTGAAAATTTAGTTGCTGTGACTAATGATTACAACCTCAGATGCAACAAAAAGTTTACAAATTTAGCTGAATCTTATTCTTCTATTCTATGAAAGTTATTGATGGATAAGATCATAACCTTGGAAAATCCCTGACCTTTGAAGGAGCCTTTTTCTAATTGGTATGATGGGAATTCTTTTTTACAGTACCATAATGTTAACGGGAATGATACTGAGTGTTACATGCACCTACATCATGAGATATAGGATCATATCGACGATGGTACCATTTGTCTCGATGGGAAGAAACAAAACACAAACAAGTCAGTAATGAAGGCCAATAGAAAGTTACAGATTTATATAGACCGTTTTTGCCCCATTTTACAAACTTGATTATTGACCCCTTTGATGCTTCTCCAAAAGCCTCGACGTATGTTAATGTGGTTTTGTTTACTCCTCCTACTCCCCCATAGCCTGCAATTGGTTCACTAGATGAGACTTTCACCTTGGAAGACTTACCTCTTAATAACAAGCCCTCTCCCCTATATAGTCCTACTCGCCTCAATGGAAACATTGTGACAAGAGTCCTAATTGACCCTGTGAGTGAGGTGAATGTCATTACAGAGGAGAGGATATGGCTAAATTCATTATAGAGGGAGGAATATGAGAAAAAAAATCTATTATACATACACACTGTGGTCTCTCTATTATACCATATGGCTCTATAACTCTTTCTATCCTAGTTGAACCTAGGGCTATGGACACAACCTTCAATGTCATTCCAGAGTTTGATCTATTAAGGGTAAATTTGGGAATCCCATGGCTAGCTTTCATGAATGGAATTGCCTCTGTTATTCACAAATGCTTAAAGTTCTCTCACGAAGGTTCCATGCATGTTGTGCATGACACTAGATATCAACCATTAGTATCACATGGGGGTTATTCTTTAAATCATTTTTGGCCTACCCCGGTTGGTCCGCTCCCTCTTAGAATGGACCTACTTTACCGAAACTATGCGAAGTACAAAATTGGGGGTAAAGGACAACCGAAGGTGACTCACCCGGTAGCGCAACAACAAGATACCCCTTCCTCTCAGAAGGAAAAGGAGAAGCTTTCCTATACTTAGGGCCCCACCTCTTCCTCCCTTCCTAAAAAGGAAATTTGGGTTACTACTCCTAGTTTTTGCATAAGGAGTTCGATGGTACCTTCTTGGTGTAAAGCTAAGGTTCATGTATTTGACCTTCCTACCATATCCACGGTTCCTCGAACCATTCGATATGGTAAGGGGAAGGGTCCCCATGGGGAGTCCTCTATGTCTTAGCCTTTACGACCTCCTACTTCTCCTACCCCTAAGGCAGTGAATGGGAAGAGACCTGCTGTAGACACATAAAAATGGCCTAGACCAGTAAAACACATTTTTCTACATCTTATCATGCTTCGGCTCAACATAATATTTAATTATGTCCTATAGTCCAAATTCGACTATTAATTAAATAATTCTCAATTATTTAATTAATTCATATCTTTTATTCATCCTGGGTATTCAAATAAATTCTTAAATTTATTTAATTATCCTTTATTTCCTCATGATTATTTAAATAAATAAACTTTATTTATTTATTTAAAATACGTCGTTAATTCCTCATGTCTTCTTATAATTAAATAAATTCTTTAATTTATTTAATTATTCCCCACTTTGGATTTTTCTAATTTTAAATAAAATCATTTATTTAAAATTGTCCACTTTCTATTTCTTCTTGATTATTTAAATAAATAAACTTTATTTATTTATTTAAATACGCCACTAATTTCCCATATCTTTCTATAATTAAATAAATATCTTTGATTTGTTTAATTATTATCCACTTTGTCTTTTTTTAATTTTAAATAAAATCATTTATTTAAAATTGTCCATTTTCTAATTTCTCTCCAAGTAAATAATTTAAAATCATTATTTATTGTCACATGGCCCGACTACTTTTTGAATTAAATTGTATTTTAATTTAGAAGGTCACTCAATCTCTTGTGGGAATTAATTTCAAATTTCTATTTTAATTTTCCACTTTCCTCTTTTTTTGTGCCACATCTTCTTGTCGCATGCATTCTCCACCATTGATTTGATTTTTCTAAAAATCAAATCTTAGCCTTTCATTTCAAATTTTACCCTAATGTTTCCCTAACCCTAAGTGATGGTTGTCACATTTATTTCCAACCATTAATCTTAGGGAATCTTTCATCTTTCAATCTTGGCCATTCACCTAAAATTGGCTTTTCTATAAAAAGTCAATTTTAGTCTCATTTTGACAACTTCTTCTTATCTCTTGACTTCATCTCTTAATCTCTCAAGCTTTTGGCATAGTTGCATACTTCTTGTCATCTTACTAACATTGTTATTTTGCAGGGTTGTATTGCATATAGAATTTAGCTTTGCATTTAGCATAAGAATCCTTCAAAATTTTCTTAGGTTTTGTCATAGCTATAGTTTCTCATACAAAATCTGAGGGCACACATTACATTTGCAGAAAATGGAGAAGGTGCAATGAAGGTGATCCATGGATGTTGAAGACATTGGGTGAGATATTTCCTTATTTTCATGCTATTTTCATCCTTTGTTCTTCATTGCTTACTTTTGGTTTGATTTTATTATGATATAATCATATTAACCTAAATTTTACCCCTAGTTACATTGGTGAACTCGACAATCATTTTTTGCAGTTTCCATATGGATTTGTTTTAGGTTTTTTGTAGGTATAGGTACGGAATGACGCAATCGCAACTTCCTGAGACACAAATACTCTATCGTGATGCAATAGCTTTTGGAAATGATGCATTTGCTCTGTCAAGCCACATATGGTAAGATGAATGATGCATTTGATCTGTTGAGCCACATTCACGAACCCGAGCGACACATTTGATTTATGAGCCACATTTTCTTTGCATAGCGATGCATTTGCATGTTGCATTTCCAACATTCGGTCTCGAGATGAATTTTCTCTGTTGCGACACATTCATCTAGGTAAATTTTTCTTTCATATTTTTGTGGTATTTTCTAGATTTCATTTTCTGCATTCTAGGTTAGGGGTTTTTGGGTTACTAATCTGTTTGTTACATGTGGCAAGCTGGAAAAGGAGTCTAACCCCTTGTTTGTTTGTGTTTTTATTCCACAATCTTAATTAAACAAACCAATATACAACTTTGCATTTACATTTCATGAGCTAAAATGAACATGCATGCATATTCATGGGATTAAAAGAACACAATCATGCATTACAACTCATTGGCTTAAAATGAACTTATATTTTTTCATGACATTGGCTTAAAATAAACATTGCTTGTCTCACATTCAATTGGGTTTAAAATGAACAAGTGTCTTGTGTGTCTTGTGGTATAGTGATATTCTCTTAAGTGTGTATGTAATTATCTTGTGCTTTGTGCAATCTTGACAAACAAAAACACTAAGAGATTGTTACTTTATCACCCCACATTTCAATTTGGGTTTAAAAATGAACAAATCTTGCTAGCGTGGGTTAAGTATATCACATGTGCTCTCTCTTTGTTTATGAAAACAAAGATTGATGAAACTATGGATGTGCTTACTTGTTATTGTTTATTCTTAGAGGTCCTTCTTGGTGGAAAAAAATAATCTCCCCAAGGAATGACCCAACTGGTAACACGATAAAGCCAAGTGATTTCCAACCGGTATATAAGTGTAGGTACTTGAGGAAAGTTCAAGTATCATGAGGATTGTTCTGAAAAGAAGGGAAACAATGGTCTCTTTCCATATGGATGGTCCACCACGAATGAAATTCCTATACTAGAACCCCTTGTTTAGTTTTCCAAAAACCCTATCTATTCTTTGGTGCAACAACGGTCGTTGCCAAGGCATCCACAATCTCACAATTCTTAGTAGAGGTGAAAATTCTGCCATGGGAGATTCATGGGGACTTGAAGCTTGGTTGACCCAAGAAGTCAGCGCAATGTAAGGGGGAGCCTGTGTGGCCAAGCCTCTAAATCACCTGCTAAGAATAAGTGTGGTTGGAGTAAAATCCACATGGAATCCAGAGAATATAGTCTTTGTAACCATAATATTTTTCTTGTCTTCTATGTGCTTGATTTAAATTTTTTTTCAAAGATAATGTACTTGCCAAGTGTTTTCTGAAACAACAAAAAAATAAACACATTATTAAGATCTGGACAAACACTTTCAAACTGAAACAATCTTCAAAATCTGCATAAATTGCCAATAAACTGGACTCTACAATGCATTTGCTAAACTTGCACCGCATTTGACATACTGGATCACATTTGTTGTCTTCTGCAACACAATTTCTCTATTAAGCCACACATGCTATCTGAAACACTGCATTCAACTATTTTGCAATGCATTTACTTTCCTATGAGCCACAATCGCTTTGTTGAACCGCATGTGTTACCTTAAATGACACAATTGCCAGTCATAGAAAATTCTACCAGTCCAAGCTCGAGCCCAAACATTGCCAATCTTTTGTGATGCGTTCGATTTGTGGCAGCGTATTATCTCTCTAGAACAATGCATGTGCCTTTTTGAACCACAATCTATTCCTTGAACGACACATCTAAAATTTAGCAGCATAATTGCCTATCATTGCGAAAAATACCAATCTCTGTCCAAATCCAAAATCGGGCATTTTTCAATCTATCCTTAGACATCTTTTCTTGCCGTTCTCTATCCAAAATCAGAAAAAAACATACCTTAGGCTTAAGTCATATTTTTCATTTTCTTTCCTTAGACTTCACCGTCATGTCTTCCATTGACCTTGATTGGCTTGCTAGTCAAACTGCATACCAGTTACTCCGTAATAAACAATACCAACAAGCCTTGGACTTTAAAAGACAATACCTCCAATCCAAATGTAAATAAACCTCAAACCATGGTCAACAAGCCACATGCCCTCCCTAACACCAATGCATAACCTCTAGTCCTTTATCTATCTATCCATCT
Organism: Sequoiadendron giganteum; assembly: GCA_007115665.2. NCBI lineage: Eukaryota > Viridiplantae > Streptophyta > Pinopsida > Cupressales > Cupressaceae > Sequoiadendron > Sequoiadendron giganteum. The sequence continues at coordinate 789,821,487 of CM021100.1, forward strand.
TACCAACAATCCATGAGTCCTGGTCATTCCACCATCTATCCTCACTATCAAGAATCCCTTAACACCATTGGTCATATCCACCCTAACCTTGACAAGGGAAATCAACCATCCATCAATCCATTCCAAGCCTCCACATCCTATCCTAGTCAACCAGCCATTTACCCCTTGCAAGTTTCCATGTCCTATCAAAGTTCTTCACTTATCAATCCAGTCCAAGCCTCCATGTCTTATCCTAGTCCTTCATCCTATCCTAGTCCTCCATACACTAATCTGGTCTAGGCCTCCATGTCCTATCTTAGTCCTTCATCCACTAATCCTTTCCAAGACACTCCATCTAAACATACAACTAGTCATGCAAATCCTACCCTTGTCCAAAGTAACATCCCATTTAATAAACATGAAGATACATGTCAAAAGGAAAGTCTAGAGCATGAAACCATAACTCCCCTATCATGTCAAGATCAAAGTAGTCCATCCCATGAACTCATCCATCAATCCATTCAAGAATTCCTCTTAGAAAATCATTACATACTAAATACACCCATCCTTAGTCAGAATTCCATTCACAACCATGTTATCTGTTGATGTGTTTTTTATGCACTTCACAACATAGGCAATGCATAGGTGGATCACCTCTCTTGAAAGAAAATCTTCCACAATCAAATTGCAGAACACTATCCCAAGGTCTCTAATGTTAGGTCTTGATAGTGCTTGGAATATCTTAGTTGTTTCATGTGATTTTCTGGAATCACAAGGCGGTCTTACGGATGAGTCACAAATTGGGGAAGTTGGATTTGCAAATGGGGTTCTTAAGATGGGAGAATTACTGAGCGTTTGCTACAAACAACAGTCTAGAACTCCATTTCAACATCAGATTTAGCTTTATAATGTGCAATTAACTTTGCCTAAGGTTACTTATTAAAGAAAAGGAAAAAGGGCAAGGAAGAGAGAAGGTTCCTGGATCTGAAACTATGAATGAACAGTGATCATGGATGTTGCTACAGTAGACAAACTCCCTAAACTGGGTTTTGCTTAGCCAAGAGAAGCCTACAGTTATACAAAAACAGTGCAATCTTCTAAGGAGTACTAATTTTTAGATTGCACATGCACATCATGAACATGCAATTAAACTAAGTTGCAACAATGAAATATGGAAGCCCAGACTAACTTTGCACAATAGCTTGTCATCAACAAGTGCCAAAGTATGGGCTGGAAATTTATCAAATACTGTAACAACAAACACCATCATCACTTCCATTCAAGAAACTAACAACCAAAGTAATAGGGAAGTAGAAGCATGCAAACATAATGAGAAAAATCAAAAGGAAACACCCATAAATCATGCAATGTTGCTTTCTATTGCTGCATAATGCCTTTACACCAGGTCTCCAACCATTTACAAAAGAGGGGGAGACCCCTATTTATAGATTTCCAAAGCTCTAATGAATGGCTAGGATTGTTTTACATTGTGTGACCCATATTTGATTACACTAGGGCGTCACCTACCCCACAATATTCAGCAATTTAAAATACATCTTTTGTCTTTTCCCTATTTTGTCTTTTAGTGTTCAGGTGCTATAGCAGTTTTGACTTCTAGTTGATTTCCCTTTTATTGTAGCTAAAATTGCTTGAAAGCTGCCTTCTTCCTGATGGACTTGCATCATTCTTCATTGGATCAAATGGGTCTATTGACAACTAGCATCAATGGATTGGTTTCCCTTGATTTGGGTGGACAACCCCTTAAAGATCACCATCATCTGGTGAAAAGTAGGACAACTCCCTTATGATTTCTTCAAGAACACCCCCTTGCATTTTGTCATTGGCTTTGTCGGCACATGCCTTCTTCTAATTCCATCTCTATTGATGGGAGCCATGAGGAGAGGTGGGCATAAAATGAATGATGATGGGAGGTATGTGATTTTCCTTGTTCAACTTTCTCAATTGGTCTCCCGATGGACCCGTGGTAGGCTTCTCAAAACCTGCATGCATGAAGTGTTGTAAGTGCTTTCATACTAGTCAAATCATTGAAAAATATTTGTTAGATCCATCCAAGCATCATGAAAAGATCATAATACTCAATGTGAATTTCCATTAGCAATTTACTGGAGGGAGTTTGGATGGTCCAGGCCTGGGAGGCCGGACTTCACTGGCCAAAATGCTATTTTGAAAGGGCGAACAAGGCAAGGCAACCCAGATGGTTTCTCTTGGCTTCAAAATTGGAATTTGAAAAGTTCATGCAAGAGAGGTTCCAATTTGAGCATGTGGGTTAAAGTCTATTTCCAAATTGGGAGGGCGTTTGGATATTTCGAGACCAAGAGGCCGAAATGTTTTTTTAAAAGGGTGATGGATAGTTCAGACCTCGGAGGCCAGAATGCTATTTTGAAAGGGCAATGGATAGTCCAAGCCCCAGAGGCTGAACTTGTCTATCAAGAATGCTAGTTTGAAAGGGAGAACAAAGTAGGGCGGCTCAGATGGTTTCTCCCGACTTCAAATTTTGAATTTAGAAAGTTCATGCAGGAGAGGATCCAATTTGAGCATATGGGTCAAAGTCCATTTCTAAATTGGGAGGGTGTTTGGACGTTCCAGGACCAAGAGGTGAGAATGCTATTTTGAAAGGGCGACGGACAGTCCGGACCTTGGAGGCCAGAATGCTGTTTTGAAAGGGAAATGGAGTGTTCGGGCCCTGGAGGTGAGACTTCCTTGGTAGGAATATTGTTTTGAAAGGGCGAACAAGGCAGGGTGACCCAGATGGTTTCTCCGTGCTTCAAATTTGGAATTTGAAAAGTTCATGCAAGAGAGGATCCAATTTGAGCATGTGGGTCAAAGTCCGTTTCCAAATTGGGAGGGTGTTTGGACATTCCGGGACTGAGAGGCCGAAATGTTGTTTTGAAAGGGCAATGGACAATTCGGGCCTCGGAGGCCGAACTTCCTTGGTAGGAATGCTATTTTGAAAGGGCAATGGACAGTCTGGGCCCTGGAGGCCAGAATGTTGTTTTTAAAGGGCGATGGAGAGTCTAGACCCTAGAGGCTAGAATGTTGTTTTGAAAGGGTGATGGACAGTCTGGGCCCCAGAGGCCAAAATGTTGTTTTGAAAGGGCAATAGATAGTCTAGACCCCAGAGCCCATAATGCTATTTTGAAAGGGCAATGGACAGTCCGGGGCCCAGAGCGACAGAGTTCCAAAATGAAATTTTCGCAGCTTCCCAAAACTTAATGAAACCTTTGAAGTTCACTTAGGCACCAAAAAAAATCCCAAATCCATAGGAAACCTATCCCCAAAGTCAAAAATGAAGGAAAAAAAGAATCAAGTGAGCAGAAATGAGGCTTGGAGGACATCGGGGCAACGAGCGAAGGGAAAACCCGTAGGGGCACTTTTGCGAAAGCAACAGACTTAGCAAACCTTAGGTAGGTGAATTTGGTCAGGGGGATTTAATCATTTGACAACACATGACCGATCTAGGCTCTAGGAAAGGGGCACACAAAATGAGGCAAGAGCAAAATAGCCCATCAGTAGCGAAAAGAGGGGGTCCCTGCCTATGGTGGGGCGTGTGTGCAAAACATGCAGAACAAATGGTGACTCGCTAGGGAAATTCTCTAGATAATTTTGATGACAAACTAGAATCACGAATCCAAAATCTCTGGTTCCGATCTTTACGCTCTATCAAAGGATCAAAATGACTAGTTAAACCAACCTTCAGTATGCTGAAAATCCAAGTGTGTGCAATTGTGTTAATTCCCATCCTTCAATTGCTGCAAGAACCTGTGAACCCCAATCCTATTCCTGCACAAACATGACAAACATAACATATTAGTTAGTTGATATGCAAGATAAAAGAGGAATTCTCCATGAAATCCATTAACAATGCTCAATGATAGAAATGAAATGAAGAATAATACAAGAAACTTAATCAAATCTATTTAAGCAAAGAAAACTCTTGATCCCATGGGGGAGGTGGTGCCAATTGGTGTCTCGAAATTGGCCATTTCCCAACTCCTTTGTAAGATTCTTTGATGATTGAATCTCCTTGATGATATTTTGGCATAACCTAGCTATGAAATGGACAAAATTAGCTCTCCATGTGAGGAGAGTAAATTTTCTCTAAGTTTGGATGAGGATGAAGTTGAGTATAGTAAGTTTACTCAAATTGTGGATGATAGAGTGAGAGGAAGAGTCTCTCACTTATAGATTTACAAAATGGAAGAGAGAGTGGAATTGAGCAATGTGGGATCATTCAACATCCAATGGCCAAGTACCACTTGTCAAGATGTGAATGGTTGAAGGTTATCCACTTTTTGGCCAAAGTGCCGATAAATTCCCTTAGGTGGAATTTGAATTTGAGGAAATGACATGTGAGAGGGAAAGAGACATGAAATAAATGCCACTTGGATCAATGCACAAGGACATGTAAGAGGAGTGAATGCCTTGTTGGATGTACAAATCCACTTGGATTTTGAATTCAAATTTGAGGGAATATTCCTCCTTTATTCTATGTTGAGAGAAAATAGGCAATTAAATAAATCAAAGTAACTGATTTATTGTGCAAGTTGCATTCTCTAGAGGATTTTAGTGATTGAGATTAAATTGATCAAGATTTGATCAATTTAATGAGGGATTAGATGATTTGATAATTTTGATTCAAATTTATGAGTTGATTTAAATCAGAATTGAGAGGAAAGTGATTAATTAAATAAATATTTTTGATTTATTTAACTAAAGGGGATAATGTTAGATTAAGTCAAATAAGGTTTAATTTATTTTATTTAATGAGAAGAATTTAGGGATTTAATCAAATAAAATGTACTATTTAATTAAAAGGGGATTTTAGGGTTAATTAAATTAAATTGATTAATGTAATCGAGAGAGGAAAAAGACCTAATTAAATAAATAACGATTTATCTAATTAAGAGACAAAAGATGATGATAAACTGAGAGTGTGATTCAGGAAGAAATGTTGTTAGTAATCAGGATCAAGTTTGCCAGATCAAATTGTATATTCTCCATGTCTACATTTCCCCCCTCTTTGAAGTAATGTACTTGTTGCATTGGTTCAAAGAATAAATTGTTGTGATCAAAGTTGAAAATTTCTCAATTTTTTCAGATGCCCCACTGTTGCCCCAATGAAAGGATTATGTTGGTATATTGCCCCCTTGAGAGACCGGACAATTATTTTTTAATTTTTGGATGATAACACGAAAAAAGAGGACAAGGTGCTTTACAGGTCCAAAAAAATGCCCTAATTTGCAGGCTTAAGTAGACCTTGAGGGGTCAGTTTCAATACATTTGCACCTTTAGCCTTTATAATTTTTTGCATTTTGAGCTGTGATCCTCGATCAAGATGGCACAACGACAGCTTCCCAGACACGTGTCAGAGAGAGTACGAGTGCACCAATGACCTGTCGAAATAGGACCCGTGGTATGTACCCCTATCTCGACTTTTAATTTCTTGTTTTTTGTGCATTAAATAGGGAAAAAAGCCTTTTTAGGCTGAGTGGCCCTATAAAGCGCTGTTGCAAATGCCTGGTCAGTGCAACATGGTCCTAAACTAGGTCGCATGTGCAAATAGCATCACACGATTTAGTTAGGAAATTAGGGTTCTGATGGTCAAACTTGACCGCACATGAAAATAGCGTGGTGCGATGCAGTTAGGGATTTAGATTTGTCAAACTCCACCGCGCAACACAGTTTAGAACTTTTCAAACTGCACCACATTTGCAAACAATGCCGCACTTGCTATTTCAAATGTGAAAATTTGACGTGAGAGGTAGATTCTTTTACAAGACTTGACATGGTGATTTCCCTTGTGCAAGAGGAGATTGATATACTTCATTCGAGGGAGCACAGATGGCCGGTGCTCCATAGATTGTAGGGTATGCATGTGTACCTCCAAGAGAAGCTTGGTATTCATGGCCTATGGTATGTTGCGTACATCCCTCCTGTTTGGACGCACTTGGGTATGATGACTACTTTGGCCGAGCAGTGGCATAGCGAGACTTCCTCCATCCATCTTCCTACCGACGAGTCTACCATCACTCTTGAGGATGTGTGGCGCATTCTCCGATTGCCCATTCATGGATCCAGAGTGATTTACAATCTAGAGGAGGGAAGGGATGGCTATTTTGATGTTATGGGTGTTGATGAGCTCATCCTTTCTGATGGATAGATTGACTTGGAGTGATACCAAGGTAGAGCACCCACCTACAGGTTGATCATTGCAGCCATCATTTCTGGTCTTGTGGCACCCAATCGATGGGGCCAATACTTCAGTCTAGGCTGGGGACTAGCATGGTAGTGGATGTGTGTCTGCTGAGAGTGCTTTTCTTGGGCGCTAGTGATGCTGGCCTCCTGATACAGGGATTTACATGAGTTCGCATACATGGAAAATTGGGCCCTCGGGGCCAGAGTTACTTTGTTACACATCTGGGCATGGGAGTGGATTTTGGTGCTTAGTTTAGATGTCACACCAAATTTTCTCGATATTGATGACCCTGTTGTTTAGTGGTATGGCGGGGCACATATCCATTTTACTCACAATGGTATAGGTGGCCTTACCTATTGGTGATATGTTCTTGATGAGATGAGGGAGTTCATTTGGAGACCTTGGATGGGCATAGGCCCATGGTATGATGATGTAGAGTAGCTGTTGTTCACCCGACTGGACAGATGGATGCAAGGTCGAGAGCATACCATGATAGAGCGGTATCTCCTCGATAGGGTCTTTTTTTAGTTTGGCAAGATTCAAGATAAACTAGATGATCAGTACGTGTTGATGTTCAACCATATTACGAGAGAGACAACATGGGGCTAGCCCATCCCAACAGCTGAGGTAGTGTCCTCATTTAGGAATCTTGTGGCTAGGTCGTGGTCATATGATTAGGGTCCGAAAGATGCAGGAGTGACCTAGGAATACAGAGCTTGGTTTAGGCCTCCCTTGAGATTGATAGCTCCAGGCGCAGTACTTCCACGGTGGAGGCCCAGAGGTAGATCAACCGATAGGGGCAGAGGTCAGGGAGGCAAAGTGGAAGAGATATAGAGGAGGAGGTGGACCACCTCCTCATCAGACACCTCCTAGAGATCCGAAACAACAATCACCTCCACGGGTAGGGGTATAGGATGGCCAATCCAGAGATGGGGATAGGGCAGTCCCACAACAGTAACTAGCGGTGCAGCTAGATCATAGAGATGTATTGATCCAACAGTTGTAGGGTCAGATTAAGATATTGACTATAGAGAGGGATCATGCTCAGCTACAAGTTGTGATAGTTACCACTGAGAGGGACCAGGCTCGATCCAAGATGGATCAGGAGATTGGTTGGCAGAGGCAACTGGAGAGTACGACCTCATCATCCCAGGGCCGTTCAGTCTCCTTATGGGCATACAAAGAGGTAGCCAGAGAGGCTGAGTATTATCAACAACACTATAGACAGGCAGTGCCACCAGCAGATCGGGTACCATATTTTTCTTAGCAGACAGGGATGAGGCCGCTAGAGGACCATGGTGAGAGGCAGGTGGGAGAGGGTAGCAGCCAGTAGGGCTAGCCCTTTGATCACAAATAGTTTCTATTTTTGATTCACGGGCCTCGATTATTGCCCCTATTGTATTATGAATTTTGATACACACTTGATCCGATTTTGTACCATGAAAATATATTTTTGATGATATATATGAGATAGTTCTCCTTTATGATATGTCTTGCAATGTATGCTATGTAGATGCATTGCTATGAGATGTTTATGAAATACTTTTATTTCATTTTCATGCAATATGATGTATGCTTCTATATGACGGATGTATTGATATGTAAAATGATTAATGATGGTAATGGATGCTATTGATTTCTATTAAGTCCCTAATGATTCATGCATGATGAATGTGATGTAATTATTTCTTAAGGTACTTAGAATAAAAAATCTATATTATTCCTCATAACTTAAGATTATGATAATGTGGTATGATCTATATGATATGATATGCACTTATGCTAATGATGTGGTGGATGCAGGATGGATGCATTGGCGATGCTTTGATTGACTGTCATGATACCATGTTAGTATGGAAAGAAGATAGAAGAACTTAGAGATCCCACAAGTCATTTAGAATGATTGTGATTTGCTTACCAGGAGTTAGGATTTTCAAAGGGCTAATTATGTTATGTTTGATAACACACATAGGTATGATGCATCGAGGTATAAACAAATCAGATGGCGTGGTACCTAGTGTGATTGAATTTGTCTCAAAAATTAGATAGGAGTATTCTTGTTCACACTTAGCATACAAAACTTCATTCAGGATTTAGTTCAGACATTCTAAACATCTCGGGCCAAAAAATAGAAAAGAAAGCTTTCCTATGTGGTCAACAAGATATCCAAAACATCCTTGCCACAAACTGAACAAAGTCAACATGACTAAGTTATTTTACAAGCGTATCCCACAAGCACCGTAGATAAAATAGATAATGATCATTGCCCCATTCCTTTCTCTCTAAACCTATTTTTTTTAGGCATCATCTAGAGGTCCTTGGAATGAGCACAAAATAAGATAAGTCAACAAGACCAAATAAAGTAGACAAACAAGCTAATGTTCTTCATACCAGTAGCCATGACTAAACTACTATGAGATACCTAATGCTTATGTCCATCATGGGAAAGATACATCCTAGGACATGTTGTGATTAGGGTTTTGGTGAGACTAATTGGGTGATAGGCTATTGATACTCTGAGTTGATCAACTTGCTTGCTTATTGATTTAGATTTGAGAATTCTAACAATTAGGGTGTTCACTTTTGAACCTGCTAGACTTGATTCTGACTGACTCACCAAAGGATGAAGGCGATGATTGATTTATTAGGAATGATACAATTGTGGGTGAAAGCGAGATGAGATTGATGCACCATTTAGGGTTTTTTCAAATGTTTTGAGGCTGTTTTGATTTTTTGATTTTTCAATTTTTTGGTATTTTCGAGATTTATGATGAAGAGACTAACTTAAAGACCTATCCTAGGGGTCTCGGGAGCTGATCCAGAGATTATCCTTGCCTATGTTATACATGCAAAGACCACGTAGTTTGACTGACGACAAACTTGATTCAATGATGAGATAGATGGGAAAATGGATTGCCAGATTCCCAACGGATGCCTAAGGACTGACCTAAAGTGTCTCGGGGGATGATCAAAGATCAACCTTGCCTACATTCATGCTCAGAGACAATGTAGTTTGAAAAGATAAGAAACTAACAAGACTCTTATGATGAACTTTTTGAAGACTTTTTTTGAGATTTTGACATGTTTTTGGATTTTTTGAGAGTTTTCTGAATGTTTTGGATGTTTTTGGATTTTTGATGTTTTAGGAAGATCACAAAATATACACAAATCCAAACCGATGCTAGTATAGGAACATCCCCCAATGTCATGCGATAGACTACTTTGATAAAGGCGAGACAAACTAACCTTAAGAATATGCCAAGTAGTACTATGGTGGGATATGATACGAGCACAAGATCAGGTTATGGTATGGATACGAACTGATGGATGGATTAATGAAATTTGATGGAATGTAATGGGTAAGTGAGTGTACAAAATAGGCCATGAAGATCTTGGTGGATGGAGAGTACTTTATTTAAGCTTGGCGCCTGTTTGCCAGGTTTTCACCAAGGTACTTGTCCAAAGCACCACCAAAGTGGTTTCACTAGAGGACGATTTTTTCTTTACTGTTTTCAATCCTTTTTCTATTTTTTTGGATTTTTGTCTTTTTTGATTTTTTTATTGTCATGAAGACGCCTATTTGCCAGGTTTTCATCAGGGTGACCATTTTTTCAGGATATTTTTCTGATTTTTTTGTATTTTAGGCATAAAACTTTTTGAGATGGGAGTTGTTTAGGGGCTCCTGCAGAGGCTCGCCTTTTGGCATTGATAGCTTATAGGCTTTTGATTTGTAGCTGGCTGTGATGATGAAAGGTCCCAACCAGTTGGGCTCAAATTTGCCTTTGCTTTCTAGATTCGACACATTCTTTTGGTTCTCTTTTAGCACAAGTTCGCTAAGAAGATTCTGATAGACCTATAGATGGTTGAGGGCATTTATGCGCCGTTCATCTAATAAATCCAACTCATGCAATCATGAGACCCTATATTCTTCATTTTTGATGAGGTTTTGCAATGATATTCTCAGTGATGGGAGCTTGATCTTGATTGGGAGGATGGATTCTGATCTGTAGACCAGGGAGAAAGGGGTGGTGCTTGTTGGCATGTGGATGCTTGTGCGGTAGGCCCATAAGGTGAGATTTAGCTATAAATTCCAGTCACGACTAGAGTCATTGACTATCTTTTTAAGAATTTTCAAGATGGTTTTGTTGGTAGCTTCTTCTTGGCCATTTCCTTGGGGATAGTATGGAGTGGAAAAGCGATGTTGGATTTTGAATTTGTCACATAAGTCACAGACATCCTGATTCTTGAAAGGTGTCCCATTATCAGAGATAATGGATTGGGGGACACCGTATCGACAAATGAGATAGTTCAGGATGAACTTGGAAATCTGTTTTCTTGTTATATAGGTCATGGGAATTGCTTTGACCCACTTTGTGAAATACTCCATGGAGGTGATGATGAACTTGTGGTCGTTGGATGAGGTGGGTGTGATTTTTCTTATGAGATCGAGCCCCCATTGTGAAAAGGGCCATGGTGTAACAATAGGATGGAGTTCCTGAGCTGGTGCATGAATAAGGTCTCCATGTTGCTGGTATTGTACACATTTTCTAACAAATTCATGTGCCTCTCTTTCCATTGTTGGCCAATACTACCCGGTTCTTAGCAACTTCTTGGCCAAGGTCATACTGCTTGAGTGTGAGCCGCAAGTTCCATTATGTACCTCAATCAGAGCAGTCAGGGCCTCCTCGAGATTTAAGCAATGTAATAGGGTTCTGTCAACGCTCCTATGAAAGAGGGTTTCTCCTAAGATGACAAAACATAAGGACCTTTTGACAAAGGCTCGTTTAAGCTGTGGGGTAATGTCAGTTGGGAGGACTCCTATTCTTAGGTAGGTATAGATGTCATGATACCAGGGATCACCAAGACCAATGATTTTGCACGCATATTCAGAATTTGGTACCTCAAATATGGGTACGAGAAGTTGCTCTACCAAGAATTCATGTTTTGAGACATTGCGAGGGATATCCAGTAAGGATCCAATTGTTGCCATGGTGTCAGCTGCTCTGTTGTTATCCCTTGGTATCTGCTCAAAGGTGATGTCAATGAATGATTCCTTGAGGCTCTCTACTAACTTTTTATATGGTGTGAGATTTTCATCCTTGGTTTTGTACTCGCCATTGACTTGGTTGATAATAAGCTGTGAATCTTGATAAACCTTTAGTGCCATGATCCGCCACTATGCCACAATCTTGAGACCTATGGTTAAAGCCTCATATTCTTCTATGTTGTTAGTGCAGGGGAATGCCAATTTTTAGGATCTAGGAATACAATCCCCCTATGGGGTGATGAAGAAAACACCGGCTCCTGATCCATGTTGTGTATGACTAGCCATCGAAGTAGAGTTTCCAGTGATCATCTATGCTGAGATTAAAAATGGATTCATCTGGAAATTCTGATATGAGTGAATTCTCTGAATAGATGGGAGCCTCTGCTAGTTGGTCTGTAATCACTTGCCCCTTGATAGCCTTGCTCTCTACATACTCAATATCATGTTTTGTCAATATCATAACCCATTTTGTTGTTCACCCTGTAAGGGTGTCTTTAGAGAGCATATATTTTAGTGGATCAATCTTTTCGATCAGCTTAATCTAATGAGCTAGCATGTAGTGTCTAAAATTTTGGGCTACAAACATGACTGTTAGACAAGATTTTTCTATTGGTGTGTAGTTGAGCTCATGCCTTACCATTGTCCTGCTGAAGTAGTATATCGCTCGCTCTCTTCCATTTTCATCATGTTGGGCTAACAGAGCACTGAGAGCTGCCATGGTTGCTAAAATATATAGAATCAATGGTTTTCTTGGGATAGGTGGCATCAAAATTAGTGGCGTAAGTAGATATTATTTGATTTTACCAAATTCCTGATTGCACTTGTCATGCCACTTGTATGCTACTCCCTTGTGGAGTAGATGTGAATATGCAATCTATTTATCTGCCAGTTGTGCTATGAACCTTCAGATGGATTGGAGTCTGCCTTGTAGGCCTCTGAGTTGTTTTAGTGTCCTTGGTTCTTCCATGTCGAGGATTACTTTGACCTTGGTGGGATCCACCTCTATTCCTCTCATCGATACTATGTATCCTAGAAGTTTACCTGATTGTACCCCAAAGACACATTTCTTGGGGTTGAGTCTGACCTTGTACTTCTGTAGTTTGTTGAAAATGACCCTTAGGGTTACTATGTGATTTTGTCTCTTCTTTGATTTGGCCAATATATCATCCACGTAATATTCAACATTTTTGTGTATCATGTCATGAAAGAATAGTGTCATGGCCCTTTGATATGTCGCCCCTGCATTTTTTAGCCCAAATGGCATCATGTTCTAGCAGTAGGTACCCCATGGACATGTAAATGCCATCTTATGCTGGTCCTCTTTTGTGATCATTATCTGGTTATACCCCGAGAATCCATCCATCAGTGATAGCATCTCATGTCTGGCCATCATATCCACTATCATATCAATGTTAGGTAGTGGAAAATCATTCTTGGGACATGCTTTGTTGAGGTCTCTAAAGTCTGTGCAGATAAAAATGCCCCCATTTGGATTAATGACTGGTACAAGATTGGATACCCATTCTAGATAATCAATTGGGTGTATGAAGCCGAAATCTAGTTTCTATAATTCTACCTTGACTAGCAAGGCCATTTGAGGGTGCATTTTCTTAATTTTTTTCTTACCAGATTTTCTCCAGGGTAAACAACCAAGTGATGAAACACAAAATTTAGATCGAGTCCTGACATATCGACATAGGTCCTTGCAAAGTTCACCTTTCTTTCTTTTAGAAATGCAGCCAATAATTCTTGTTCTTCCATTCCCGGATTGACAGGATTGCACTGTTCTGCCAAGACTGCTGATTTCTCCTAATGAAGTGTAGTAGGGGGGAGATTGAATCCTTCATCCTCCAATGCCTCAAAGAGGTTTTCACCATTGGATGCCTCCTAAATTTTTACTATTCTTTGGCTAGAGAGTGCCACAGTGTGGTTTTCACTCAATGACCTTGAGCTTATTCTTGTTCTTTTTCTTTTGTGACTAAAGGACTCAATCATCTCCCCATAATATGCTTGTGTGTCCAGCTTGATGTCAAACCCAGTCTTGTGGTCTCCGCATGGAACTGTATCCCTTAGTCCCATTAATTATGAGTGTGCCTCATCATTTTTGAATGTGTCTAGAACTGATGGTCCTCGTTGGTCATAGTTGATGAGCTGTGGGTAAACTAGGTTTACTTTGTAAGTTTGGCAGTTTGACTCAATCATTAGTAAGGAGGAATCCTCAAAAAGAAAGGGAAGGCCAGTTATGGTATCCTCATCATCACTATTGGTGTAGACATCAGTTATGTTAAAAGTGAAATTATCTAGGGGCAGACTTGTGGATATGGGTAGTCGAAGGGTGGCTACCAATAATTGAGGAGGAGACTTGACTGCTCTACCAGGGGTATCTCTGCCATGTACAGTTATACTCGGAGGGGTACATCCAAGGCCAAGGTTTCTCATTCTTCTTTCTATAATGATGAGCTCCAGTTGTCCATCACTATTTCTTCCAAGGCTTTCATTCCTGTTGTAGCTCATACTAAGCATAATTTTCAATCCTCTGTTGGCTTCATCCATGGGTAGAGTGGGTGTTGGTCTTTCATCATGGTATAACGTGCTAGAAATGTCTTCCTCATGCACATTTTCCTGACTTAGGTCCCCCAATAGAAAAATTTAGAACGGTCTTCCCTAAAAGTGTGGACAGGTGTTTCAACCGATTGAGGTTGCCCATGAGACCTAGGAGATTGTGGTAACTCTCCTACAACAAAAACATTTTTATTAATTCTGTAATCTCCACACCCATTATCCTAGATCATGTGCTTGATATCAGATATGTTAGGGATGGAGGGTGTCTTTGTTGCAGAAGTGGAGGTAAGATTAGATTGGTCTATATAAGATGTGGATGGGCCTTCATCATTTTTTGGTACTTGGGGGATTTTGTAAAACTTGGCTTCCAAGTTTTTACAATAGGCAAATGGTTCTGGATCACCATGTATTGTGACCTCCTCATTTTGGTATAGGAATTTGATGCATTGATGGAATGTTGAGGTGACCACTTTCATTCCATGGAATCCATGGGCATCCTAGGAGGATGTTGTATGGTAGGTCGAGATCAAGTACTTGACAAGTGGTTTCCATGGTTTCTGGCCCCACTTGGATTGGGATTTTGATAGTGCCTTGAGACACTCTTTCTTGATCATCATATGCTCTTATGGTGATGCCTTTTTTCTTTTCGATGGAGTCCTCTGAAAAATCCCAAGTTCTTTATGAGTTTGAGTGAACAAATGTTGAGGTATGCACCTCCATGTACCAAGACCCTTTTGACTTTCTTTTTGTGAATGAGAACTTGAAGGTGAAGCGCACAATTGTGAGATGGTTGGGCGGGGAAATCTTGGTCTCAAAAGGTGAGGAGGTTTGGGGTAATGATGTACCAACCATAGCCTAGAACTATTTTGTATCAAGGATGGTGAGGACTATGGATGTAGCTAATGCTTCATCAAGGATTTTCCTATGGGTGGTGGAAATTTTCAATAATTCCATGATGGAGATATGGGCGGGGGTTCTTTTTAGATGGTCAATGACGTAATCGTAGGGAACAACTTTTGGATTTGAAATGGGGGTCTTATATGGCTTTGATTCCCCTATAATAGTAACCTTTCCACCACGTGTGGTGAATCCACAATCGGTGTTGGCTCCTTTGATGCTAATGGCAGTGACCATCTCATCTACGTATGCAACAATGTCTTCATATACAA